>UFQX01000389.1:0-55788 GCA_900497675.1 Arapaima gigas | reverse complement strand
GGGGGGGGGGGGGGGGTGTCATTGGGCTATTTTTTAAGACAGCTGCATAAATTTTGTCTCCTCACCAAAGACACACAACTTGTACATTTTTTCTTTCTTTATATGACCCTAGATTGCCGTTATTGATAGATTTTTAAATGTCCCACTTTAAGAATGAGAAGAATCATCCAGTTCAGTATCAGCATGCTCCCATAAGGAGAAAAGATCAAAAGTAGAGTCTACAGAGAAAGTTCTGACTGAAACTACACAATGAAAGAAAGTCCAGTTTCACTGGATATTTTTGATGATGAAGAACAAGAAATCTTCTTGGGTCTCTATCTCTGTCACACCTGCTCACCACTAGAGGTAGGTGTGGTATTGTATTTAAGAGATTTATGACCTCAAGTGTTCAATCAAATATGGAAGCTTAAGCTAAGCAAGACCTAGGGAACTCAGCTCTATGGTACCTTAGAACTAAAGAAACTTTCCTCCTTTATTATGGCTCCGAAATTAAAATTCACCAATGTAACTGACCAGAGGTGCAACAGGTAGAACTGGACAAAAAGGAATTTGAAAATTGAAGCAATAATCTGAAAATTTTGGGTCTGTCTGATGGTACCTCTGTACCAGTTTCTTCAAGAGGAATTACACTCTTGGGTTGGATTTTTGGCTGATTTTACTTCTATTGAAATTGGCTTTACCTACCAACTCCCTTGCAATACCTCCCACCCCCCTCTGAGGGTCAACCCATGTCGTTTTTTGTGCCTCTTTAACAAAGAAAACATTCAAAAAGCTGCTGTGAATAAACATGACATCACTTTTAAAGATTCCTATATGTGACTCTACTCTGTTATGCCAGCTGAAATCATGTGTGAGAGATGCAAGGTTGTCAGAGCTTTGAAACAATGGAAGATGTTCCGGGCTTCCATTTTTTTCAGCCCAACTGAGATTTTTGCACAAAGGAAGGATCCATATGTTTGACAGCATAGCATCCACCAGCGCTTTTAAATTGTAATGAAGTTGTAGTATTTTTTTATCTCAGGTGAGGTCTCATTTTTTGTGTCTTTGAAAAGGTAAAAACTAGTGTTTTGCCATTCCAGATATGCTTAGTAATTTTTTATGTTCCCACACAGTGCTTAATGCATTTACTGTTCTCACATCAAAGAAATTTTAATTTTTTAACTCTATCTTCGGACTGTTCCACTGTGGTGATTTTTACTTAAAACTTTCTTCTCTGTATGGGTGATTAAAGCAATGAACTCTCCTTTGTTGGGTGAAGTTAAAATTTAATCTGTATATCTCATACATCTCATTCTTTAGGACAGTTGTGCTTCATCACTTAGATGTATTGCAACTGATGTAACTGTCGTTTCTGCATGTTGCTGATCTTATCTCAAAATTTTTGTGACCCAGTGTTGCTACTAATGCATTAAAAAAGGTCCAGTTGCATGGTAAACTCAAGAAAGGTTTTTTGTTTATTTTTATTATATTAAATGCACACTATTAAAGAAGATGTTGCAAATGAGATGCTCGTGAATCATTCCAATTTTGTTACATCAAATACATTATGGGGGTGGTCTCCTTGTTTTGAAATTAGTATTTTATAAATTAGTGTAACTGCTTCTTTGTGTATTTTGTAGTACATTTAGGCATGTATTCAAAGTAATGAAATCCAGATTTAGATGTTTACAGTGTCGCCCATGTTAAAAATGTCTTTTTTTGCATGCTCCAGTTATGCAGAAGCCACATTCATGCTGTGTCACCCAAACTGCTGTGGGGCTGTGTCCAGATCTGCAGCTCTGTCCAGCATGCCCAGCATGGTGGAAAGTGTATACATCACCATGATGATCATCTGGAGAGCTGAGATAAAACACTGGGGGAGAGCTGCCACAGGTGAGATGAGTAATCACAAAGTCTTATCTGTTCAGTTCAGCTCTCCTCAGTCTGGCCAAAGGGCAGATTGAGTCCCAATGGCTTTGTTGTTTGCTGGCAACTGGGAGAAATCAGTAAAGCACAAAGCCTTTTTTAAATGTTTTTATGCTATATTTAATGTTAATAAAAAATAGAAACACCACAATTCTTAATCCAATTCATTAAAAGGTCTAGATCTGTGTGGGCTGTTAACTCATGCATTTTCATTAACTACTTTCCCTGATCCGGCCTATGGGAGTCCTGTCCCAGAAGCACCATGCGCTAGACAAGAACTGGTAAACTCTGGACAAGATACCAGTTCATCACAGTGTAGCCACACCTACACATACACTCAACAGGCACACGGGCAATTTACAATGACCAATTCACTTGGAACACATGTCTATGGAGAATGGAAAGAGCACTAGAGAGAAATCCACACAGACTAAGCTGAATTATGCCCCAACAGGTCAAGTTATATGAGGCAGCAGTGCTACTTGCTGGATGACTATGTCACCCTAGGTTGAAACTATAAATATTAATTTGTGTATTCTAGGATCAGGCTGTGAAATCAGTCAAGAATTATTCTTTTTTATTTTTAATCTTTGATGGTTAAGGCAAAACACTGTTTTCAAATGACACTGCATAGGGAAGTGTAAAAAAGTAAATTGTAATGGTAAGATGAGCAGCTGTATTCAGATGAACCAATAATATATTCTATGAGAATGTTTCATTCTTTTATTACATCTCTAAAATTTAGAAATGAGAAACATGTGAAATGTGTTGTTGTGTTGAGTTCTCAGAACATTGTCCTAAAAGGATTGTGGTTTCTCTAGGTAGGATTGGGCAAAGATCAGTTCCATCTTTTTATGGTTGTCTTTCAATAGTGGGAACCTCCTTGGTTTTGAACTTTGAAGACTTTTTTGATGAGTTTCTTCTTTCCACCACATCCTGGGAAGTTCTTAACAGTTCTATGAGCAGCAAACTTCTTAGCAACACTGCAAATTATGGAAACAAGGAGGGTCTTGTATAATTATGATTTTTTAAAAATATTTGGTGATAATAGTTTTTCTGATGGTCTCATACAGCACTTTTGTCTTTATCATTACCATAAAGGAAAAGGGAATGAAAGTATTCTTTTTAAACATTAAAGCAAAGCCAACATTCATTTCTTAATCATTGATTATGGTAATTTATCACAGGTGAGTTTAATTGTACCATAAAGAGGACCTGGTTCTTTTAATCAAATAGAGCTAAATTGGTCAAAAGGGTAGATGCAATTATGTCCTGGCAACTTTTCAGGTTTTGCACACATGTCGTTTTTTAAAGTTATTGTTTTATTCTGTATTTCTCTGGATTAAACAGATAGACCATAGACCAAACCTGTTTCAGTGTAGACTTTTCTTCAGTAGATATTGCATGTGATATACCTAAAATGCGGGGGTGCCAATAATGTTGATTAGAACTGTATATAATATAAAGCCTGTGCTCACAGACATTCAGACCCAATTTAGGACCATATTTCTGTGGCCACAGTGTGCTGTAAAAGAGGAAATACTTATGCCAGTGTGTGAATTCAAGGCCCTGACTAATCCTGGCATCACTCCAGACATGTGGAACGAAACAGCGGCTCCATGAGGATGGAACAGGCCTACAGAGACCAGTGTGGTGGGGGTTCTTTAAATAGTCCATGCCAGGCAACTGGTTACTCACCCAGCAAGGACACTCCTCCCTCAAGAGTGTATGAGCTCTGTCAGCCACCCACAGCGTGAACCTTTTAGCAGTGAAACACTATAACAATCATTCTGCTGTGGATTTAAAGTTAGGAGAGAACAATTGGGGGTGGGTGATGTGTTGCTAGTTGTGTACAAAAAGCTGGTAGCTTCAGTGGAGACCTCTAACAATGTCACTACTGGATTTTCTAAATTTACTAGCTTAAAAGGGAAGAAGTTCTAGAATGTTGAATCCAACTGTGATGAAGCAGTCATTTTATATGTGTGAATATTTATAAAATGTAAATGTTAATTTGATGCTGTAATATTGCCAGAATATGTATATTGTCACTGTGATGGTTTATGGAAATGTTTACATGAGCAACAAACATTTGTTGTTCCTTAAGTAAAAGGGAAGCTGAGGGCCCAGTTGTAAAAGAGGAGTTATGGGACTTGTAGTTCTACAAATAGTAATGAAAATGCAATGAAACTGATACATCATTTGTTTGAATCTTGTTAAAAAAACAGAGAAATACTGTGTTTACAGAAGGTTGTATTACATGAACATTTAAGTTATTACACTTCAAATGACTGATGGTTATTGTGTTGTACTTTAAAGGAAGACTGGATGTTTATTCACTTACATATTGAACGGAATGGCTTAGAGCAGAGCCTATTGTATGAAGTTGCTCTTGTCAGAGAGAAACGGGGGGATGGAAGGAAACAAAGGAAGAGTATTGTTGTTCACTAGAGGAAGTCTGCAATTTTTAGTTATTGTTGGGACACTTGCACCTGCAAATAGATCACTGGCCATTGCTGAAGAGAATTAAATCTGTGTGGATCCACATTATCCTCATGTCCACCCCACTGCTTGACCAACAGGGTCACACCAACAAAGGAATTTACACCAGTGTGTTGCTATCATTGAAATCAGTCTTGGCACAATGGTGCAGCAGGTACTTCACAGCCCCTGGGTTGTGCTGTAGTGTATAGATGGCTGAATGGTTGTGGGAAGTTTGGTGTGGTGTTTTTTGTTTTTTAAGTTGCCTCAGCTAAATAGCTAAATAATAATGGTATTAATTGTACACTGCAACGGTGTCTGCTGAATGCTTAAGTGTAACACAAACTTATCATTGAACAAAATATTTTCCCTGCAATTACATCCATGTTGAGCAACATTAGCAATAAAGGATTGCAGTGCACTGTGTATTTGATCCAGGCGTCAAAAAAGGGCATTTATGCATTTTTGAAAACTGCAACAACTAACTCACTGAATTGTGACAAATTGGCCATATTTTCAAGATAGCAAAAGTCACAAGAAACTAATTTAAGGCAATTTAATGTATTTTTATGTTGAAATTACGGATTTGAAGCTAGTGAAATTTTTCTTGCATTCATTTTGAAAATGGCAAAGTTTCGTGTATGGTACATCACTCTATTCCCTTTTTTGACTTAGTAAAAAAAATTTTTCTTCCTCAGGACTTTTAGGGTGCAGAAAAGACTGTAGACTGTTTCTCTCATCTTGCCAGTGAACACAGCTCTTCCACACTCACACTGTGACTGGAGGCTCAGTGCTGCGGCCATTGAAATAAAGACCTTTGTTTGTCCATGCCAGGTGCATAAAGCCAGCTTTGAAAACAATGCTCAGAGGGCCTGTCAGAGACAGATGAAGGGAGAAGAGTCTCTTTGTGTGACTTGTGGGCTGGGGCAGAACGGGGGGGAGCACCCAATTTCTGCAATGCATGGTAGCATTCCATCCAGCATACATTCCAAACTGTATAATGAGGCACAGTGGGCATCAGTACAGGAGTAATATAACAGTCAGCTTGCTCACCTCATCAGATACAACCATTGTTATTTCACAAATGAGTGAGGATGGGTGCCTGTGCCCCATATACTATATGTATCACCCCTTGGTGACGTTTCTGATATCTACACAGGCATCTGCATAAACATAATTGTTACTTAAGGAATGTTGTTTCCATTAATTACAGTGCTGTGAACAGCTGAAAATGAATGCAATCAAGGTCTGCAAAAATGGGCCAAAGGCAGGCAGAATGGGCCGGGGTGGGGACGAGGATGAGAAGCGGTGGAAAGATACAGAGAAAGGCGGAGACAAAGTGACAAAAAGGGAAAAAAATGCAGAGATGAAGAGGAAGAGCGATATAATATGAGACAGAGAGCAGCTCTCAGGGCCTGGCAGAGTGTGTCCAAACTCAGAAAAGACGAAGTCATTAAACAGCGCCTGAAAAACACATCTATTTTTGGGAGCTTACAAAATTACACAGGGACAAGTGAAGGACAGTCATGTGATGTGTTCCCCTCACCCACGCTCTGACTGTCAGTGCCTGTTACTTTGGGCACCATTGAAACGCTCTCTCTCTGACACACACACACATGCGCGCGCGCACACACAGATTAAGCTGAGAAGACACATTAATGTAATTCTGAGAATTACTGGGTGGGATTTAACCTTCTGTCTCTGTAAATACATGTGTTTACTGTGGATGTTTACACAGGATTCCTGGTAGGCGTGTAAGTGTACTTCTGTGTCTCTTCTGCAAGAGCTAGACACAGGCTTAGTTTGTCACATACTTGGTCTCCACCTGTTACCACCTGACGCCTCATTAAAAACAACAAATATGAAATATTTGTAGATTTATAATAGAACCCTGGTAGAGCATCCAAACTGGTGACATTCACATCTATCAATATACAAAACAACATGAAACAGTGTCTATTCAACTTTTCAATTAAAACCTTAAAATATGCCCAAAATTTGTACCCTGAAACATGTTTAAAGCATGTCTTTCAAGTAAAAAAGAAAAAAATATGTTGTATAAATTTTGTTACATATTTATTATTTGTATTTTTAACTATATTTTATTTAGGATCCCAGCTAGCAGGATTAGCAAAAGAACAACATGATTTGAATCCTGGCCCAACAGTGTCATAGTAAAAGATTCCTTCTCCTGGCTATTCTAGTTTTTATTTTTATGCGGATATATGCTGTAACACCAAAGCAAAAGCAAATCAAACTGCAGTACCATTTCCTCAATCATTCGCAGTAAGGAAAGGCTTTCACAAAAGCAGGGTGTAGTTTTCCACAAACAGTGAGAATTTTGCTGACATGAAAAGAGGTTTAAAACACGTGCTATATAATACATTCAAATACTGTGGCACCCCAAAAATCTGAAACTTTAAAAATAAAATTAAAATTAATAGCAAACAAACCACAGCCAGCATTTACATTTAGATTTTTATTTTCCAGAATCCCCATGCACTTCCAGTTTTCAGAAATCAGATTAAAGGTGGGGGGCGGCACTGTTGCGCAGATTTTTTTTAGTCAGTGCCACAGCCAGGGCAACAAAAAACCACTGGAACCTACAATGTATGTTTAAACAAAGGAAATGTCTTCAACACATTTTAAAACTGCCCCCATCCTTGTACTTTTAGGTGCTTTACTTGCCCTTATTTAGATTGCAAGGTCTCTTTAGTATTGCATACCCTGTAAATCAAAGCATACAATGTCCAGTATTAATTTCTGAAACAAACATTTTTAGAAAATTTCAAGAAGAATCTAAATTTTATTATTTAAAGTGAGCATTAAAAAGAACAAACCTATTTTGAAAGGGGAACCACTTGATAGATAAGCCTTCTAGGTGTCTGTCACTTTTATTGGTGCCACATGTGTGCTGTGCTTTGCAGCACCTGTGAACTGTGGTAAAGCCACACAGTGATTTATTACCCCTAATTTCAATAATCTTTGGTCAGTGCATCAGTACAGAATTAACCACAGCCAGCCGTGGAAAGCTAGCAGTGTTCAGAAAGATAGCAAGCAAGGCAGGCAAGATCTAAAAAAACGAGGGCATCACGTCTTCTTTAGTATTACTCTTTTGGAATATGGACTACACAAAGAGCTGGAAAGTACTTATGAAATAGTCTTTTCTGAATTTTTAAACAACGTGTCCTGCCATTATAGATTGGGAAATAACTCTCTGTTAGGGTTAGGGTTAACAAAAGCCCTCTGGAAAAAATTCACTTCTTTCAAGTTACAACAGGTTACAGTTTTCTTATAATTTTCTTTAGCTCAGTTATACAGTTTCTTTTAAAATGAGGCCTTTTCCAGTGCTGTCATCAACTGGTACAGCATTGTGCATATACTGTACAAGTACTGTACATTTTATATAACAATATGTTCATATATATACTTGTCTTAATTCACTGTAAGATGCTCCTTTCCTTACCAGAATTTCTGGGAATCATTTTTTGACAGCTTTCAACTGTTTCTTTTTTTCTAAATTATTATTACTATTATTGGGTGGCACGATGGCTCAGCGGGCTGCGCTGTCACCTCAGAGAGCCTTGGCTGGTTGGGGATGACTCTGAATCCAGCTCAGTCTGTGGGAAGTTGTCCTCCCTGTGTCTGCATGGGTCTCCTCTGGGTGCCCCAGTTTCCTCCCACAGTCCATGGAAATGTGTGTCAGGAGAATTGCTCACTCTAAATTGCCTTTATTGTGTGAGTGTGTTTGGGTATGTATGTGTATGTGATCATTGTGCGACAGACTGGCATGCCATCCAGGGGTTGTCTCACAGCCTAGCAACCTCTGCTTATAGAATAGGCTATAGGCTGCTGCAACCCAGCTCGAAATAAGCAGTTAATGATAACGAATGGATGGATATTACTATTATTTATTTATTATTATTGACTGTTGTACGTGTGAGTCTGTCGGATGTGAAGTGTGTCAAAAGTTGAGGACAGTCTGTATACTGGAGAAACAGCGTGAGCTGTAGCATGAGAAGCTTTACATTTCTGCACCTCTGCATCTAAAACTGTAACTCAACAAAATGTTTTCTTTTTACTGCATATATTAATAAATTGTATTTTCAGCACAATCTCATGTAACTGCACTATATCAGCACCCTATTATCAAACCGGTGTCTTATTAAATCAGACTCTCTCAAGTGACAGCTACTGAATTTCCCTTCCAAGAGTACAATGACAAAATACAATAAACCATTTTAACACTTCAACCCCACCTTCATTCCTGGGATCAGACTGAATTATTGCTACAGTTCAAAATTCTTTTTAAGCAAACGTTTGTTTTTGCTTGTAATGCTTTTTAAT
Organism: Arapaima gigas; assembly: GCA_900497675.1. Lineage (NCBI taxonomy): Eukaryota > Metazoa > Chordata > Actinopteri > Osteoglossiformes > Osteoglossidae > Arapaima > Arapaima gigas. The sequence goes on along the minus strand of UFQX01000389.1, from coordinate 47,058 downwards.
CTTTCAGAAGCACACACAAAACAGTGACATCTGAGTGCTATCAAGGATGTGGAAATGTGAACTATAACAGGACACATACATCCCTGCCTGACACCTTTTGCCGCTTTAACAAAGTGCGCTCTACACTGCCCAAGCACTGGGATGCCAGAGAGGCACAATGGTTCCCTGTAGCCAGGCTGTTGACAAAAGGTTCCAGGCCAGTGTTCATTAAATTTGGAAACACTTGTCATCAAGATGATGTCACTGCATGCTAAAGGCTATACACAACCATGTGGCTTTATTTTACAGACTTGTAGTGTAGTATTCAGCCATTAATTGAACCATATGACAAGTTTACCTTTATAAAGAAATATCTAAATACACTTGGGCCCCTTCACTGCATTACAGTCCTGGCTCTGGTAGACACAAATCCACAGTAACAGGTATACCCCCTACTTAACAAAGCGAGGAAGACACTGAAAAGACAGACACACCTACCTTTCTTGACCTCCACATCTACTGTTACTTCTTACTCATCAAACTTCTCAAGTTAAAAACTACAGAATGCTCTGCTTTAAGAAAGCTAAAAAGGGTTAGGGTTAGAAAAAAAGATTTAAATGCAAAATTCATAATTCTCTTTCAGTGTATGTGCCAGTACATGGATGAGAAAGCAATATGAGAGGATATATTCATTTAAATAGAGACACAGTATGTTAGAATTAAGGACAGAAATCTGAATATATCACAATTAAAAACTGAATATTTTAGTACTGGAAAATACACTTGCAAGGTAAATGAAGTGTTTATTGTTATTTGTTAATATTATTTGTAGCTAATATTTGTAGTCTGACTAATCATTTGTATTAAATATCTTTGCAAATTGCTCTTACTTTAAATTTTCTTTAGAGCCCAGTGAGCAGACAGACCTGTAGGCACTGTGAAGTCAACAAAGTAACTGGCCCTCATTCAGGAAAGGGGAGGATATGGTTTCCAGCCAATCAGATTAGCTGTATTCACATTCCTCTTAGTTTGAGCACAAAGGGCCCGTAGTTTATTATTAGTCCGTATTACAGCAACTAACAAGCTGCTTGCCTGAATTATGTTGCAACATCAGTTTTTTTCACAAAAAAACTGCAAAAATAGTGTACCTATTCCCAACATTAAGCAAAATATACAAGTATAAAAAGTAGAGGATAATGGGAAAAGAGGAATCAATGGCTGCTTTGTAAGGTATTGGATATCATTTGCAGGTTAATGAAGCATGCTTTGTGTGAGCAGTTTGCAACTGGATTAAGAGAGTTTAAGACTAAACAGCTTGTGTTGTCTTCTCCTAATTGAGAATGACAGGCTCTGGTCAGTGGCTTAAGGTGAAACCTTGTATGTCAAAAACACTCCGGCCTCAACCACCTATTTCACAGGCACATAAAATAGAAAATAGAGTCTGTAACTGTATATTTATATCAATTTTAGCTGTATGGCCTGGGCACACAACAGCTTCTTTTGACCTCATTAGACTACAAAACTAGATCAATGTCCTGGGATGCAGAGAAGAACTGTCAAAGGCAACAAATATTCCCCTGTTGCATCAGTGGCACTGTGGGGCAACAGAATGCTGTATACAGTACATACCATAGAGATAAATAAAAGGAATGCTTTTATTGTTATTGCTTTGGAAGAATATATAGGAAGTGCACTGACAATGATGATGATGACCTCTCTTTTCAAGTGCATAACTGTTTATTACTGTGCCTTTAATAATTTTCTCATATTCTGTTAAAAAATGTGAAATACACAGCACTCCCTGTGTGGGGGTGAAATGTTCTCTGACCCTGGCTACAGTGAGGGTGAATGCATGGCAAACTGTGAAGAGGCTAAAAACACAGAACCTTTCCAAGACCTTCCCTAGTTTGATACCCTGCCAAATATTCAGATGCCTGTTCACAGACACAGGCTGGGGGAACACAAAGTGGAGCAACAGAAAAACAGAAGTTCCTTAAATTGATTCAATTTTAAGGAATATGTTTGGAGCAAATATTTACAGGTAAAGCATACTCTAAAATGTTCTAGGATATATGCAGTTGACTTTGATGCCATTTTTAGATATATAAATAAGTCTCTTTTGTACAGTTTGGGCAGAAAAATATTGGCTGGATTCTACTTTTGAGGCTGCTACATGTGTTGAAGGTATAGTGCAACCCTGTCAAGTTAATTACCTGTAGGATAAATTACAGGTCTGTCACGATGTGCAGCTGAGTACCAAACAGAAAAACTTTACAGCAAATATCTCAAAGACAGGAAGTGATGATTAAAAAAAAAAAAAAAAACTATTAATTCACTGCAGTGTGATGTTGAACATTTTAACTGGCAGTAATTCATACCTATTTGAAATTACTTATTTCTTCTCCATTTTGTACCCTTTCAGGTTTCTTGGGAAGGATGTAAAAATGTATATATGAAAATTTATTTAAATGACTAAAATCAAGCATTTTAAATGGGAATAAATTAACTACACACAGTAAACGAAAAACCAGCAATGATCAGTCGGTTACACAGATAATAAACAGATTCTGGAGAAAAAATTAGCAAATAAAAATAATGTTTCAAAACAGCAAGTTACCTGGCATTGTTTTTGAAAATGGAAAAGTAAAAAAATACCAACACATTATGTATCACCAAACTGCAATGTTTTGCAGTATTTTATTGTTATTTGCTGAATGGGCTGGGGCAGGTTGAATTGGATTCCAATTTCTCTCACTTAAAACAATTGAACATAGGCTCCCTATTTATATTTTCTCAGGTTTTAAGTCCAGTTTTCAGAAATCAGGTGGAAACATAAACCGGGCCATGACTGTATTTTGTTGCTGTTATTGAAGAGCAAGAGAACACAAGACTGATAAAATCCATTTGTCACCATCTGTATGTAAGGAGTGCCATGTTTCTAAAGCATTATATGCAACTAACTCTCTATAAAGCAAAAGGAATAATAAGAATCTAGAGTTTTATTACTTCAAAAGGTTACATTGGCTAAGAAGCAGGAAGCTACGTCACCCACCCAAACAAAGAGCTCTTAGGAACGACTAAAGAGAAAAAGGCACAAACTGGGGAAGTACACCGTATGTTAACAGGTCAGATGCAGTCCCCACAGGGTGACTTCTGTGAACAGACCATGTTCTGGTGTCTCCCCAACACAATCGGCTTTCCCTACAACGGCCCACTATAATCATGGTGCTGAGCTATGCAAAAAGAAAGCTCCGGAAACAGTGTGAGCCCTGCAATGGCCCATTCAGGAAAGAAGAGGACAGCCCGGGTCCTAAAAGCTCAGATTACAGGCCACATAATGGGAGGCCTGTATCAGCAGGGTGTGCAGTGTGAACATTATGCTAAAGTCTGTGTTTTCACAACTGATAGTGTAACAAATGCTAGCACAGCTGGTTTTCTCCAGGCCAACATAGACACATTAGAATGTGTAACCTTCTGCCAGAGCATTACGGGCTTGGGTGGGGCAGCCAATGTTTTATTTAGGAAAGTAGGAGATATGTAGTGGAGGAGGAGTGGTTCTGTGTGTGATGGTAAAAGGTAAGATGAGTTTTTGGAGACTCGACAGGGCACTAGTATCGTAATAGAACAAACCTGATGAAGTAGACAAAAGCAAAGAGGGTCTTGGCCATCACACGTACCTGGCACTCTGACTAACATGTCTGACCACTGTCTATCTAGATTGAAGTTATTCTGTTTGTTTGTGGGTTGAATGTTTCTTTTCTGCAAGTGGTAAACCTGTTTTTATGAAATGTGCTTCTCATTTTCTCTGGTGCTGAGGCTAAGAGGTTAAAAAGGGATTCAGAGATGACTGCTGAAACTGTTGGCTACCCACAGTTCTGCTGAAATCCATTCCATAGGGTTGCTCAATAAAACAGTGGACTGATATCCTGATACTGTAAGTCACCTTGGCAAAAGCTATTTGCCAAGTAAAAGATAATAATATCAAGACTTGCACAGGTCTATGCACACATCTTGAGGGTGGTAATAAAATATTAAGCCATTCACAAGTACTATGATACAAGAATTTAGAATCATTCATTGGTTTGTGAGCAAAATTAACTGCATATTTTTATTCTCAGGAAATGTCTATGAATGTTGCATGCAATACATTTCTTTACCTTCTTTTGGCAAAAAACGACAAATGGAGGATGATTTAATTAAAAAATACTACAACTTCTTGAACTGAGATTCAGTGTGCAGTCTTCACAAACTTTTTGGAGCTCATCTTATTTAGTGCATATCTGAGTGCAGAGAAGAGACTGATTACACCCCTGGTGGTACAGTTATCCCACTACCTAAAAATGGCAACAGAGAACATACTGTACAAAGTGTCACTGTAGGACCTTTGCATAATTAGCTTGAGTTTAAAAAAGGAAACCTTAGATTCAAATACCATTGCACATATAATCAGTTCGGGCAAATAAAGAGGACTTCTCTGTGACAGCATGTGTAACATCCTTGTGGACTAGTTTTAGACCCTCATTGACTCCTTACTGCATTGTGTCCCTACCGTCCTGGCATCAGTTCAAGCCCAGATACTCCACAAAGTTTCTTTCTAAGAGCATCTCTCATATTCCTCTGCTAACTACAGCTGTACTAATGCTGTACAGAAAGCTGCCATTATGCATCGTGACATTAAAAAAGATAAAGTTCCTTTTCTTTCCCATCACATGAAGTCAGCATAGTGCTATGTTAGTGTAAGACAACTGATGCATTGTTCGGTTTTACTGACAGCCTTTTTCCTTCTCAGGAGAGAAATGATGCCATGATTGCCATTCGGCTCAGTGTCCATTTACAATAAGCCCAGAAATGTGCTAGCCTGCATTTACTCAATGGAGTAACCCTGAACAAAGCTGCTTCATAATATACCTGAATTTTTTGTTTGACTTTTAAATATAAACACACTAAGTGAAACATTTTTTGACTGTTAGTGGTATTTCTAAAACTTCATGAACTTCAGGTTCTAGGTTGGCTTGATAAAAAAAAAGCTTTAATATGGGTAAAGATATCATGATTTATCATTTTTACGATTCATAAAAATTGTATAGCATTGCTTGCACATTTCATACAAGTACTATGACTTGACCATTTTTACTGAGAATTGGTTTAAAAAGTCAAAATGTAAAAGTCAGCTAAAAACCAAGTATCATTCTTGACTATAAACCAGAGGCAACTATGATTCCTGCATTGTTTTTCAGTTATACTTTTGATTTATATGTTTACAATACTTTTCTTCATTTTATTACTGCAAGCAGAGACATCCTGCCCCACATTTCAGACATGTATTATTCTGAGGCAGTCTTCTAAATAAGCTGCCTCTTTTAACAACTATAGGTTGTTAAAATGGTGCTTAATAGAGAAGCAGCATATCTCTCATAGCTGGCAAACAGAAACCTACTTCTTGCTTATCAGCATTTGTCAGCTCTCTGTTATATTGTGAACTGACATTGGCAATGTCACTTTTCTTCAGTTTATTAATGCTATTTCTCATAGTCTACCCAATATTGGAGTTTTGAGGAGAAATTAGCTAAAACTCTAGGGCAGTACAGAGGCACTAATCATGGCAGCACAAGAACAAACTCTCAGCACCAGGTCAGTCAAAGCAGAGGTACCATGTCAGGCAAGAGCCCATGGTGCACACTGTGCAAAGAAGTTCCTGAGATAATTTAGCACTTAGTAGTGCCTGCAAGATTCAAGCAGTGACAGCAAACACTGAGTGACCCAACCAAGTGGCAGAGATCACTTACAGGAACATCTGTAAGGAATATTGCCTGAACACTCCTAAGTCTAAATGGGAGGTACTGCAAAGTGTGGTGAAGAACAATAGAACCAAGATCCTCTGGAACTTCCACCTCCAGATAGGTAATTAGGTACTGGTGAACCAACAAGATATAATGGTAATCGGAGGAGAAAACCAGCAGTGGTGACAGATGTGGTGACTGCAAATGATGGAAACATCAAGAGAGCAAATATGAGAAACTGGAGAAATGGCAGGGTTGGAAAGAGGAACTGGAGGTGGTAGGTGAAAAGCAATATCGTGCCATTCATGATAGGAGCACTTGGGGCTGTGATCCCCTAAGCTGGAAGAGTGGCTCCATCAGATCCTAGGTATAACAACATCAGTCTCAGTTCAAAAGAGCACATTCCCAGGAACAGCAAAAATACTATGCTCTACCCTCAGCCTTCCGTGACTCTGGTAGGAGGAGAGATTCCACCCACAGGGGAAAAGTGGGTGAGAAAAAAATTAAATATTTAAACGGAACAGCTTGAATTCTTTGTGACATGGATTCAACAAGGTGCTGCAAATGTCCCTAAAAGATTCTGGTCCATGTTGACATGATTGTGTCATGTAATTGCTACACATTTGCCAGCTGCACATTCGTGCTCTCAACCTGCTGTTCTACCACATTCCAAAGGTGCTCTACTAGATTCAGATCTGATGACTGGGGAGGGCACTGAAGTTCACTGAACTCATTGTCATGGGATTCAAATGCTGCTCAATTGGTATTGGGGGTCCAATTTGGGAACATTTCATTTGACAACATTTCATCATGCCATCACACCACCATCACCAGCCTTAATTGTTGACACAAAGCAGGTTGTGTCCATGGCTTCATGTTGTTTACACCAAATTGTGACCTCCCCCCCATTTGCATGTGGCAGCAGAAATTGAGATTCATCAGACTAGGTGACATTTTTCAAATCTTCACCTGTCCAGTTTTGGTGAGCCAGTGTCCACTGTTGCCTCAGCTCCCTGTTCTTGGCTGACAGGAGTAGAACCCACTGTGGTTGTCTGCTGTTGTTGCCCGTCTGACTCAAGCTTCAACATGTCACATGTTCAGAGATACTTTTCTGTCTGTCACTGTTGTAAAGAGTGGTTATTTGAGTAACTGTAGCCTTCTTGTCAGCTCGAGCCAGTCTGGCCGTTGTCCTCTGATCTCTCTCACCACGAAGAACTGCTGTTCACTAGATACTTTGTGTTTTTTGCACCATTCTGTGTCGACTCTAAAGAGCTGTTGGGCATGAAAATCCCAGGAGGGCAGCAGATTCTGAAATACTGAAACCATTCTGTCTAGCACCAACAACCATGTCACAGTCAAAGCCACTTAGATCACAGTTTTTCCCCATTCTGAAGTTTGATGTGAACATTCACTGAAATTTTTGACCTGTGTCTGCGTGATTTTATGTACTGCGCTGCTCATGAATGCCGGTGAATGAATATAAAAGAGAGGAACACAATCCTAGGCATCCTAGCATATATATGACCAATAGCTGTGTCTGTAGTCAATAGATTTGTGTTTACGTATTTTTTATATATAGATTTTTTTTTAATCTTTTATTTATCATTAAATATATCAATGTTCTGTTTTTTTTAATTCTCTAAATTTTCTTTCCCTCTGCTTTGTGCACTGTGGACCCGAGGGACTTCATTTCATACTCCCATTTATACCTGCTCTATAAATGTGTTTGACAATAAACAGTTCTTGATTCTTGATATGTGATAACTGCGTAAGCAGTGTAACTTAACAGTGGTTGGACATCATCTACAATAATCTATTACTTTCTACCAGGGGATTAATTATTGATCAAGTTGCATTCAATCCCCTTAATGTATTTTGCTTACTTTCCATCTCCCTTATTCAATTCAATTTGCCTCTTTGACTTCACCCTAAACTTGGATCACTGTTATAACCAGTAGTCAAACTGTTTTACAATAAATTAAAGAGTGGAAGCAATTGCATGGCTAAACAGATTTATTAAATTATGACTTCCATGCTGACCTTTCACTCCCTCTACTCTGATTTTTCAATTGATTTATTGGTTGGCTCAGTTGAAAAGAACCCAAACTTTACTGTGTTTTTTTTAACTGGAAGCTGCTGGATGCTTCAGATGCTTGTGACTACTCAGGTATTCTGCTGATCTGCAGAACATTGCTTGAGAACGAGACAAGTAAGGGACACCTTTACACACTGACAGTCACTGACAATTACACTCAGGCATAATTTCCAAACTGCTTTTAAACAGAAAAAAAACACTAAAATAGCCAGTTCTTCCTGGGCAGAGTGTCTAAGTTTGTAGAACTGGTGGAGCATAATGGCAGGACAACAGATGAGCAGTGAATGTTATTTTCAGGCTCAGGGCAAAGAAAGCAGCAGAGAACTAGGGCGAATCATCCAGCAGTAAGCAAAAAATTTATCTTTCAAATTTTTCAAAGAAAGCAGCACATATAACAATATGAATGTGTCATCTGTCCTGGGTTTTAATATTGCAAATTGAATTTTAACTTTATGTTCCAGAACTGAAGTCTAAAAATGTTAAACCTTGTAAAATTCTAAAAATGATGAGAAAATCTATGTATCACAGGTGCAATTACAAATACTGTATTTGATATATATACATATTGATGTATTTGTATATATATATATATATATTTCATCTGCTGTTCAGAGAAGAAGCACTCTATAAAAATAAATTGAACAGAATTCAATCGAATTGTTGTTGTGTTGTTGTCAGAGGTTAGCGGTGTTTGGTGAACTGTCTAGCTTACTCCATATTCTTCACACTTGCCCCTAGTTTAAGTGGTGGGGAAACTGTAAATACTGTAAATAGTCCTTTGAACATTAAACCTGTTTTGTAAGTTTTTCTTGTAAATATTTGGAACTATCAAGCAAATGCCAGAAGGGGGTAAGAATCATCATCTTTGTACATTTTTTCTCCTGGTTCTCACTCTAGTTAGGGAACCAGGGCAGAATGTTGTGTTTTTGTTTATTTGTTAGAGTAGTTAGGTATTATTGAAAACATAGAGATATTTTTTGTTTGTTGTATCAGCTCTGCTCAAGAGATGGCTTTTGTGTTGCTATAATAAGAGAAGTTTCTATTTGATAAGCTCTAGAGGTTTAATCTCTTTCTGGATGGATATACTCTCTCTACATTCTCTGTGCTTTATCCCAACCCTAAACTGGGCATTTAGTTGCTCCAAAGGTATGCTTTAAAAGTGATTATATACACTCATATTGAAACAGTTCATAATAGTCATGATCCACAAATTGAGCTTGACCAAAAACTGCTAGTTTAGCTGCCTTTACTGAAGATACTGATATCTGAAACCCACAGAACATGTTTACGTCAACATCTACATGTACTAAAAAGATAGGCTGTTCTGACTATCTGTATCATATTATAACAACCTAATCTGCGTATCCCATACATTTTTCAGTGTGGTTTTGAAAGGACATAGTGCAATATATGGATGCTATACTTTATGAATCTACTGTGTTCACCTAAATATTAGACAACACTGCACCTCAAGCAGGTAAGTTAAAAATAGAATGGACTGATCAATTGATCAATAAACCTTTGGATGAACACAACAATGAAAACCCTGTGAACCACCTGTTCTATTTATATATGAGACATCATGGGTCTCACTTGTGTAAACGGCAATGTTTACCACACGGTCATTCAGATGTACTTCACTAGCACTACATTAAAACTGTATATTGTATATTTGTGACTTCCACATCAACCATTGGTGCAGCTTCACTTCCACAATGAGTGAGAGGTACAGTCACCTGAAGCAATAAAGGAAAGCCAGTTGAGAAGCAGGGTTATTCTCTGATCCACTTCCACTCCGCAGGCCTGTTTACTTGCTGCCTGCTAAAGATGGCAGGCTACTTTGCTGATGTAGCGGAAGTCCTGGGCAGCTGCCAGCTGCAGAGCTATATCACATGCCCTGTTAATGGAAAAAAGCCTCCAGCACCAGTCCCACCACAGCACTTTAAACCTGCATGGCAACACTTGCACATGCCACAAGGAAAAATATTTAAAATATTTAAATACAGAACCTGTTCCAACACATAGATAGAATCACAAATAATATAAAAACACAAAATTACCATGTGTACAGATACTAGTCCAACACTTCAAAACTGCTTAGATGTACACAATATTAAAACATACAAGCATGCATGTAGATACCCATTAATTTTATTTACAAATTTCTCTTGCCTGTCTGAAAAAAAATGACCAGACCCAGGAAATGTTTAAAAAATGAAACCAAAACATTACCATAGACATGAATTTAGAACTTGAGGACTGTTAACATCTGTATTTTCCATTATTTGATGGAATTACTCTCCTTCATTCTTACTCTGTTAGAAAGAGACCATGAATGTAGTTAAATAATTACACCATATACAGCTAACATTATCACCTCTGCTCATATGCAAATCCCACATTTAATATCTGGAGATTATTTATTATTTGTTATTGCCCACAATATACTGAGATATGCCATTTGGAATATAACAAACATCAAAATATGCAAGTAGTTCAGTATTAAACCAAGTAGAAGTAGATATGCAATTCACTTTACTTTGTGAAAACGTGACACTGTTGACTTCAATTCCTTGTATAATCTGAATGCTTTTCACATCCTGTTAATATTCCCAGAAGCTCATATGGGTTGAATTTAAAGGGGAAATGTAAGGCCATGGAATCTACAGAACGACTGAAAATTGCTCACAAAACAGTCCTCGTGCAACTTGACGGAGCTTGATCAGTTCTGTAAAGAAGAATACAAAAAACATCCAGAATCAAGCTTCACAATGCTGTTACCCAAAAAAAACTCACAGCTGTCATTGCTAACAAATGTGGTCCTACCAAATTATATTTATTTGTTCAATTATTTCAATTCATATTATTTAACGTCAACATTTTTTTTGCATTGACACTATACAGGACTTTGTGTTGTTGAGTGGCAACAATTTTCAGATCCAGAACTTGCCAAGCACTGTGTGCGCGCACACACACACACACACACACACACACACACACACACACACACAGACGCACAATCCTTGATCTATAAACAAAAATACAGTTCAGCTCATTGTTTACCATGAAACAACTGCGGAACAAACAGGTTCATCTTAACCGGGAAAAATGAAGGAAAAAAATAAAACAAAAACCCTAGATAACAATAAAGTGTGTGACAATACATGTAAAATGGGTGCAAGAAAGACTCTGGATTGTGTTCCCGGTTGCACAAGAAGGAAAGGCCTGTGACAGTGCACACTGCAAGTTGTGTGCAGCAGCAGTAGGGGAGAGTGCCAAGACGTATGGCTTCGTGTGCAATGGAACCTTTGGAGTGGGTTTGGGGGGGTCCTGCTCAGGAGAGGTGCCAAAGAGCATAGAAGCGATGCAAAAATAATGAGGATTATGAAGGTATTAACAGCAGACAAAAGAGACATGCGATGCCAAGCATGCTGTAAGTATGCCCACGTGAGTGTTATACGAAAACACAGCTAAAAGACGTACTGCTAAGTGGGCTATAACTCTATTATATCTATAATCTGTCAGAATAGATATAAACATCTCCCTAATCAAGCTATTGTTTCTATTTGGAGGATTATTTTAAAATAAAACAAAAATTTGCTAAAATGCTAAATAAAAGTTCATTGTGACACTAATATTGCTCTAAGGTCACTTTACTGGGAAAAAAAGAAAATCATACATTTTTTCTGCATTTTTTCTCTTCCTGCTAATACAGCATTCAGTTCACTGTGGCAGCATAATGTTTAAACATCCAAAAATTACCTAAATACAGTAACTATTATAATTACATGTTATTTAACTTAAAGGACGACAAGTTATAGAACATCACAAATGATAAAAAGCTGAAAAAATATGAATGTACTTTCATTTCTAACTCCTCCATGCCTGTTTCCATGGTATAACAGTTTATTCTGCGCTACTAGTGTCTTGCTTCACATACCAAAATGACAAAAGGCTGCATGCTAACATGTATAATTATTATGGGGAAATTACCTATCCTATATGTCATTTGTTTATATGCACCCCTGTTTTAGCTCATATTAGCATCATATAGAAGAGACCTTCTATATGAACATTTACAGGTAAATGGCATAAAAAAAAATTTTAAGCAAAAAAAGCAACAAATGAAGAAATAATAGGTTAATGTCTTTTCAGGGCCATACTGAAGCTCCTGTCTAAGTTACTACAACTATTTTTCAGCTGAGCGAAATGGATATAATATCTCATATTGCCAACCAGGTTCTCCTGACACTTGACTGTACTGAAGGCTTAGGGTTAAGGCTATTTTGGACACTAGGCACTTAGGCTGTGAACACGGATCCTTGCTGGGATTAATGTCACATATTCTTCAGGGCACTTAAATTAATTTGAGACCTGCTGAGCATATTGCTATTTATAGTAACCAGCTTTCTCTTGCAAATGCTTACAGGCTACTGGTCACCTGTTTCGAAAGCAAATTATCAAATGAGGAAAAGTTCAGTCTCAACTGTTTAGGAAACACAACCCTAACCACGTCCAAAAGGAGCACATTGCTCAGTTTCTCAGCCCTTGCATGCTCAAAGATTAACTTACAAAAATTAACTGTAACTGCAGTGTTCAATACTTGAATGTTTAAAATTCTTCTGACATATATAAAGAAAGAAAAAACCTAATTATTTTTCCATAGTAGACTAATAATCCCCTTTGAGTCCCCAGAATACTCATCTATGCTGCCATTTAAAGCATCAGAATCAAAACAGACCAACCCATGTCAGGAAATCTGGGTCAGCTTGCTTATTTTAATAATTTAATATTAATTTCATATTTAAAATTTACAATTCAACTTTCAGAACACTATAAATACTACTGCATGAATGCATAAATATTGAGGTCCCTTCCAAATTTCCTCACAACAAATGGACTGTTTTGGTTGTTGTGCTAAACATCTGTCCCTGAACAAATTTTTGTCATAACACCAAGCAATGATGTTATCAGTGTGAATTCACTTCACATAAGGGACTACAACAGGTATCACTCTCTTATCTGGGTCTCTCACTGCCAACACAACATTCTGACCAGGATTTTCACCTTCAGAGAGGCCTTCTATTGCCACACTAGTAGAACCACTAAACATGCTCAAGCAAGCAGCTGAACTCCCACTCTAAGTCCAAGGAATGGTATTAATGCAGCAAACACCCATATGGTCACTCAACTTCATCAACATGAGCACAAAACAGTTTTATTTAGGCTTTCTCCACATATCCAAAAAGAATCCAAGACACTGACATTCAAATAACTGAATGAATTTCAATACATTTCATTATTACATGTAAGCTTTTGAAAAAATTTAAAAAATGAGGCGCTGCCTGCTAGAGAAGGACAATTGTTCTCAGGGCTCAAAATGTATCATGATGTCATAAGCTCCATTCCACTAAGGTAAGGAATGTGACTTGCATTGAAGTGTTGGAAGTATTACACTGGCAGAACTGAGAACAGGTCAAGTGTTCCTATGAGAGAGGCAAGCCAAGACAGGACTAATCCAAATCTTGAAATACTTCACAGACCAGGATTTCCAGAAATCACATTATGGTTTCAGACAGCAACTCAATCGATCCTTTAGCGGTGTATGACCAGAAAAATTCTAGGTCCTCACTGCTCACTTAAGTCTTTCAAAAGAAATATGTCACCATATCACACTTTTGAGACCTTCGAGAATAGCAGAGAAAACTACTTGCCTGGTATGCAAAAGGTGAACAGGTCATAAATACCTCTGAAGTCCTCAATATTATTTAAGGGGAAATTATAGTCGTTGAAAACAGTACGAGTACTGCAAAATTCAGGGGACAGATGGATCACCTTCACTTCCAAAGGTATGCCAGCCTTGCCTAATGAATAAACCAGTAGTCAAATTTTGAACAATTAATGGTATACTGCAAGAAACTATTATAAATTCAGACGTTTATCTTCTCTAACAGTAACCTAGCTGAACTTCAAATATAATAACCGCTATGGAATTAAAGCTTGCATAGGAATCTCGTGGCCTGGTGCTGCACCACTAAATAAAGTTAAACTCAAACTCAAGGTGACATCCAAACACATTTGCCCCTCTATTAGACAGGTCTAGTATTTAATGTTTGTAATACACAAATCAAACCCCTTTATGTTTGGTATATCGTAACTGAACATGCTGCACAACACATTTACAACACTAAGCCATTTTAACTTCTGGAAACTTCCGTGTTAATCCACACACAGCTCAAAACTAGCAGTAGCAAGGCTGTTAGTGCCTTATAAAAACAAACATTATGATATTGCTGCAGAAGTGTGAAGAGCCAAAATGTTCCATTTCAACTATAGTGAATTTTATTAAAAAGGCCAGGATGCAAATAGGAAATTAAAAAAAATAAAGACAAGCATATAATTTTTATAGCTTTTTAATACAAACTTAATATAAACTATTTCAGTCCCTCCTGACATGTAAGACACTGACTCAAAATACTTTGTTATACCGTTTTTCATCAAATATTGCACAATGTAGGTACAAAATTAATATATACGATTACATTTCCCATAGTGTAGCAAAATCTTTAAACTCTTAACAGAAAATACAACTCTTTCAAAAAAGCAAATATTCCTACACTGTAATTCCACCACAACAGGATTATTCTGTACACAATCTTTAGAATAGTTTTAGATGGATTTATTTGTTTTACAACTTCCGTTAAAAAAAAGAATATATATAACATAAAGCTGCTGCAGCCATCACAGATCACTGAAGTAGTAAAAAGATATAAATGCAATACCATGTTGTAGAAACAATATATACTCTGATATTTTACAAACTCTGTACTAAATTAAATTATACAATTAGAAAAGAGACCAAGTAACCCCATTTATTAGTGCCAATTTAACAAAAAAAAAAAAGCCATGTCTTACCAACTTTTAAATACACAGGAGCTCATAACTCGTTCCCTCCCACTTCAGCTTCTTCCTTTTTAAACAGTTTAAAAAAAAATAAAAAATACCCTTGGGCACATAAGTTTCCTACTCTGACAACTAATAAAGATCTAAACTGATGTGTCTTATTATCCACCCCATTTTCCATTTGTATATGCATCTTCATTTATTAGTTAGCCATTACTGGCTGGAATTGCTGGTTAGAATATTGTATGTTGCTCAGGCTGAAGTTTAAGCCATCCATGAGGGACTTTTCATTGAGGCCACCGTAGGCTGCAAACATGTCAAAGGCATTATTGTACTGGAGAGGACTGAGGGAGTTGTCACCTGGGAACATTGCACTGGTGCTACCCTGCCCTTGGATATTTGGGAATACAAACTCTTTTGCATTGGGGGAAAGGGCAGAAGTCTTCTGCTGCTGGCTGCCCAGGCCAAGCCCATAGAGCGAATGCATCGATGTGGAGATGGCTTTCTGCTTCAGGAGACTGTTCACATTCAAGCCCAGGTTGGTGGGGGATGTGCGTGCGACTTTATTGCCACTACGGCCACTATTTTTCATTTTGGTCGAGCCAAACTTGGTAGCAGCAAAAGTGGCAGTAGTGAAGGTTAAAGGCTGGGTGGAGCGTGGCATGAAGGAGGGGCTGACTGCAGCAGACTGGCCAAAGGGTGGTGAAGGGGAGCTGGACTCAGAGGAGGGCCCTACAGGGTCACTGATTGGCATGAACACCTGGGCCTCAGGGTTAAAGCTGTTTTTGATTTCTTTGTCCAACTCTGACCCATTCTCACTGTTATCATCCACATAGAGCACCTTGACCGGTCCCTTTTCCCCAATCTGATAAGACACCTCAAAAGGATCGATCCACACGCTTAGATCCTGAGGCAAGTTGTTGCGGACGTCTTCTATGTCCAACCCACTTTCTTTGGCTGCTTGTTCCACAACTGGGTCCACTTTCTCTCCCACATGTATGCATCGGAATCCAGACCCTTTGTATGGCTTGTCTGGATACCAATGTCCATTGTATTTTTTCTTAAGCTGGCGCTCCAATTCTTCACCAAATATGTTCACACGTCGCCGGGGGAGCTTGTTGTACAAGTAAGAAATAATAAAGTTGAGTGCTACTTGGATTTCAAGCTGCATAGCTGCTGCACAGCTTCAAGTACACAGTTTTTCCTTCTAGTCTTGTTCCTTTGCCAAACACTGTAAAAAATCTCCAAAGTAGCACTCTTCAGTTTGCGCCAAGCCAGCCAAGGGGTGGTAAGCATATGAAAATTAAACAGCTGGTTGCAGAAGTGTCTCCTTCCAAACGCAAGTGTTCTCGTTCCTTTAAGGGCAACAAAGGAGGAAAAATACAAAACGATTACTCTGAGGCAGTAACAGTTATACTGAATCTAAGATGCATATTCATATAGCATAAAATTACTAATTTAGTTACAAGTCATCTTCGAAACTATTCCTAGTCTGTTGAGACGCTGCTTGGCAAACCTTAAAGGCTCATTTAATATCGTAACCATCCACAAAAACACGGTAAAGCAACAGTAAAAACAATCTCTTAAAGGCATTGATTTGTATAGGCAAACCGAGGCGGCATAGAAAGATTAAGTTGCGAAATAAACGCAAAGCAAAGGGGACGCCTGGTTTAGCGCCAAGACAGTGCGGTAAATGACCTTTAAAGGAGGCACTACGCCACCCTGAAGGGGATCGAATACCTCCTCACCAAGTAAAGAAAACATTAAATATGAAAATTAGTCGGAAAGCGCTTGTAATTCGCCTTCCCGATACGATTCGGAAGTGCTGTCGACAACCGAGCTGCCGTGAAGGAACACAGCAGTATAAACAGTAGCTTCAGAAACCATTTCAAAAAGGAACCGAGCGTTAAATCGACGTGGAGAAAGGGCGTCGCGGTGGACGGCTGTCAGCGCTCGAGGCAGCGGCTGAAGTCGTTACGTAACATGGATTCTCATTAAATTTCCTAGCACAAGCAAGCCAGCAGCGGCGAAGAGGCGTTCCTCGCGGAACCACAAGCAGGGAACCGCACCGATGCCGTCCCGGAACCGCCCTGTGTGTTAATCCCATCCGCAATTAAACTGCAGCCTCCGAACTTGAAGACGTTTCTGCCGACTTCCCCCGGGGGAGAGGGACCGAGGGCGCAGTCAGCAGCAGCTGTTGCCCGTAGATTTCAGTGTGAACACAGAACGACCTTTAATTCTGCTCCTGCTTTGACCTTCGGCTGAAAGTGCGGTCGTTCTGAACCCGGTCCCTAGCGAGTCGAGACCATCGCTGCCCCATTACGCAACACACTAAACGAACGTATAACCATATCGAACCTGTGAATGAAACCAGGGAACAGAACCTCCGAAAGGAGCCAACACAGAGCCCTGGCGGCGCGCACAATTGCAGATAGCTTTTCCACATCACCGATCTGAACACCTCATCGGAACGCGGTTAAATCGGAGGAAAGTGCACAAACGGGACGTGTGGACCTTCGTGGGAACTGCAGGGAGACACACCGCCTCGACAGACGGACAGAGGCGCATAGTATTCCGTCTACGTGTTGTCGGTACACTGTTAGTACAACGTCGAAACGGCATCGCCGATCACCGGTAAGCGATACTGCTGCTCGACATAAAACGCTGAGCTAAAGGTCACAGCTAGCGAACATGACACGCATTTAAGGCAGCCTAGACGAATTCCTGTGCTAACACTCTACCACACAGCAACGTAGGAAAATAAAACGAAGAAAGGACGAATAATAGAATTAAGATACTTACTTTAATGTAAAAAAATACAAAAAATTCACAGCAGATTCAAAGAAAAAATTGGCAGCCAGTGCAAAAATAAGATATTAGCTAGACAATTGCTTCATAAGTAATGTACGTTGGTACACAGTTTAAAAAGATGCATTCCAGTCTTCACCGCTTCTATTTTTAGGTATTTAGGTCCCCCCCCCAAGCATAAGCCGACTTACTCCCTCTGCCCAGGAACTTCTTTACAACTCTGTCAAACCAGCTGTCATCCTGCTGCAATTTATAGGTTCACTCCGCCATGGCCATGAGGTAGGCGGTGATGCGGCTCTCAGAGGTCAAAAACACAGAATGGACCACTAGGACCGTAGCTATTCGTCCAAAGCTGACTCCTCCTTGTTTCTTATTGGTCTATCCTGCCATCAACCAACAGCAGAGAACGGGTGCTCCCCCCCCCCCCCCCCCCCCCCCNACCTACAGTTGAAAAGTTGTAAGGCCCCAGAGCTATCTGCTGTGCCCCCCCCCCCCCCCCCCCCCCCCTTTGTTGCTTGGTCTACGCTTTACCGGCTTATTGGTTAAACTACCTAAGGTGAACGCACTGAAGGAATAATAGATGAATGCGTTGAATTAGGTGACATAAAAGAACGCTGGTAACCCACATACAATTTAAATTTCTTTGCCATAACACTGTTCTATTTTTTCATAGTTATGTTACACGTCAACATTCATGTCAGATGTTATGTCATACATTTATTTTATAAATAATTTGCTAAATACTGACAAAATTCGAAGAAATAACAAGAAAAACTCGGCATACTCGTTTTCACGTAAAGGGTGTTTGGTAAAATGATCAAAATGAGCCTTCAAGTGTAACAATTTCGAGGACCCAAATGCGGAGCTATACTGTTCACGACTGCTATAGAGTTGTGCTTTGTCATGGTGTGCTTGCGCGGTGAAAAATAGGATCATGGTGATTGGCTGAGCACTGGAAATTAAGTTGCTGACGCCATATATAACGTCATGTCACGAGTGAATGGGGCACACGCACTTATCATATTGCACATGCTCTTTTACCGTTTAAAGTGCCACCTTGTTGTTTATTCTTTTTCCAACAAACCGGTCCTCCTCCAGTGAATGTTGTAGAAGCATTTCTGAGTAGTAATAGATTAAAACAGCAGCATGCAGTTAGCATTAAGTAACAGAACCTCTATTACCAGATAGCATTTGAAGGTGAATAAATTATGCTAAAATCTGTTACTTATGTAAAAGAAATGTGTAATAATGATAAAAGGCCTGACATGACTTTTTTAGGGTATGCTCACTATGTTGTAATAATAAGTATGACATACTAAATATAATCTGTAATCTGTAGCGATATCTACCATGTTAAAGAGCCCCTTCTAAAAATATTTGCAATGCATGTTCCACATCTGTCCTCCTGTTAGTCTGTTTGTTTTGTAAATGCACGATGATGCACTAATTCTTCTCCACTTTTCATCTTTTCGTCAAACGTTTTTTTTGAATCTACATAGTTGAACATTATATCTCAAATGAACTACAAATCAAGACATTTTAGTTTGTATAAATCTGGGAAAAACTGATTTTAGCAAAATATTTTCAGGACACTAATGATATCAATTATATGAGTGGACATGCATGAAGCATCTTCATTTAGTAAACTGATAGAATTGATGGCATGCAATGATGGAAGTTATTTCAGGAGGTTATACAGTTGGGTAACAGATAAAGTGCCATTGTCACATATAACAGAACTATTCAAACAAGTCATTATTTGTAATTATACTTGTACCATATTGGTACTTGTACTGCAAAAAGTAAGCAGAGATGGTAATGACAATAAAACAGTAATGTAGCAGCTGACAGAGCTGTGGTTCTCCTGTCATGCACTGCTGCTGTACATATGAGTAAATAATTAGTGTCCAACCATTTTTGGGAGTTACAGGGGAGATACTGGCTCCCTCACTGTACCATATGTTTGAGGTTTCTACGGGTGAGCATGTCATGATGTTCTGTGGGTTCTGCTGTTTCAGACATGCCAGGGAAAAATAATTGTTATGTTCTCGCGGTCCTGTCCCCTAGATCTTCAGTCCGTAACACACCAACAGCACAATCGAGGTGGGCCTTTCCAGTATATAGTCTTACATGTAATCTAATAATATAGTCTCCACTCTGTAACTACTCCCTGTCACAAGGGATGTTTCTCTGTTGTGTAAGGTAAAACTACTTTGAAACTAGTTTTTATTTTAATAAAAAATTTTACATACTTATTTTTATTTCTTACACTGTTATTTTTATTCAATGAACATTTTTATGTTGGCGTTGTCCCGCTTAAAAATATCATTAACAGGTATATAAAATATCATTCAGGAGACCTGCCCGTTCCAGTTACAAGAATAGAACTTCAGTAGTTTTGTTTGTGTTCTTTGTGTTTATGAGAATTGAGTTAGGATTCTGCAAATTCATGTGCAATTTTCATACATCCCTTTGATTTTATTCTGTTTTTGCATAAAATTTTGAATAAATATATAAACATTGAGTATCATATGAATGCATGTTTTATTTGTCAGCATTTGATAAGTGCACTGTATGTGATACATACAAAAGACCTGAAGAAGTACAGGTAGACAGCTTTACAGTACCACTGAGTAATTGATCAAGGTGTGTTAACTAATGTTAACTACTGGAGTAATTGGTATTTGATGATAATTTAGTATACCGACAATGGTATTTAGTGACATTTAGTATAGATGGTGTTACTTTTGGGGGTCAGGAAAACTTTCATCTTTGAAACTAATTGTAGTTACATCAGTTGTACGTTTGAAAGTCAGAGTGGGGTCCTTGGCATTATTTCCATGTGCAGAAAGGTTATATCCTCCTCCTGTGATACCCGAGCCACAAGAGGAAAAAAATGTCCCTAATAGTACATGATGCTGCTGTTTCTACATTTAGCAAGAAGTGCACTGCATTTGAGGGTTTTGATTCAACACTCCCCTCTTATGAAATTTTCTGAACTGAAAACATAATTGAACTGCTGTATCTGCAGCATTTTAAACAGACGGTGAAAGAATGAAACTTGAAACACTGTTACTGGGTAAACAGGGTAGGGACTCCCAGATTGCCAGAGGTAATGGGTTAAAGCACTGGGCGTCATGGGTTGTTACTTAACACAGACCTCATAGATTTTGTTTGTATAGTGAGCACATGCCTCGGTTGTGGAACCGTATGAGTTATGGAGACAGAAGTTAGAGGCACAGAGACAGTGAATGGCCATTGCTTCTCCTGCTGTCAGTGGTTGATAACTATACCTGAAATACATGGCCCTTTACCATACTGCAGTAAAACAGACTTTAGGTCATATCTATGCAGACTCCTCCCTTATCCAGGGAGAGCTAATTTGCTCAGTGAGAGTATAATCAAAGCTCAAAGTGCAGAGGGAGGTGGAACCTTGTTTATCTTTAGGTTCTCCAGGTCACAGAGGTGGCTGCCTGTGCCAGTTGAGGTACTGCACTACTGCTTCAGACACAATTCAACTTGTTTGTTTTGGTTGGAATGTCCCCCCACCATTGAATATATACTGAACCTTACAGAACTGAATATTACCAAAAAGCAATACCCCAATCTACATTACATTCAACACTTTTAAAAAAAACTTTAAAAATGTATTAACCACAGGAACAAATGCAATTAGTATGACAGACAGTTGACTGCACCTGGTGTCTGGATTTTAAGGGTTTGGTATATGGCTGCTCTTTTAATACTTTTTATCCCACACATAAATGTGCATTTTAAGAATGCTTAAACAGAAATAATATTTTAAAAAATTATAATCATTCTTTCTAGAATTTAATTGATGACACTTTATTTCAGTGATAGGACCAAGAAATGAATATCTTTATAATTCCAGCACTTTTTTTCCTACTAAGAGTTGAAGCTTGTGTGGAACCTCTTCAAGCAGTTTTCTTGCTCTGTTAGTACACAGGGAATTTACATATGTACTGTATTTTGTAGCTCATTGTTTAGTGATGTTTAAAATAATACTTTCATAATTTTTTTTCTCAGCTTACTGAGCCCAGTAAGAAACACTCTCAGGTCAGATGTCATGAACTGCCCTCACAAAAAGACCATGCAGTTTTAAAACTTTGAACATGGACTGCATTATCAGAAAACATCTAGAGTTATTATAATGTGAAATTAAATTGTCCTTTCTTGCAAAACGAGTAACACACTGACAAGACAGAGTTTAGAGACTGGTATTAAATTCTTTGAATGTAAATTATACTTGTTGTAACACTTTTGTGTTACCTCCTCTTTAACTCCGTTCTCCTGTAATAAATCTGAGGTTCACATTTCCCTAAATATTTCCCAGAGGATTTTGATACTTGCCAAATAATTAATTTCCATAAGGCTGTTTTAGTTGTGAACTGTAAGAGCTAAAAATGTAAATTAAGGGCTTAGTGTGATTTATCAAAAATTGGAATAGCTCTGTGCCATTGTGGAGAAAAAAGTAGATGGTGACTTTGAGTTTAAAAATGATAGGCAATATTGCCACTGTAAAAAATGGGAAATACACAGCAGTACAGTTTTTATGATTGCATATTTATTTTAATTATTCAGCAACTGTGTATCGGTTTTGAAAAAGAAATTTCAGACCCTACGAAGAAGAAGTCTATATAAGGTAAAAAGAAAAAATTTAAACAAAATATCCTGCCCTCTTTCACAGCTCTTCTGTATGTATTAATAGATGCAAAAAGAAAATATTCCAATTATTTTATGGAAAAATTATTAGTTTAGCCTACTTTACTTCTTAAAACTATTTATTTTAAGAAAGTTCTTAATAGTGTGCAAGTAGTCTAATACTGTTGTCTGAACATTGCTGCCATTCACAGAAAGCTCCGCTGGTCTGTGTAAATACGGATTTTTCACTGGATGGAGCCACTGTACCAAGACGCAAGACCAATGGCAGTGAGAGACTATGGGCATGCTGCTGAAAATAAGACACGGAATCAACTGTCAAGCCCACGCAGCTTCTGACATTTTACCTTTGCGGCTTAAGCTCAAACAGATTTTCGGTGTTGCCAGCAGAGCAAAATTTAACCTCCAGGTCACACGCGAAATCAAATAACAATAACAAAAAAGTTCCTAATTCCAAATTAACTGCATTTACATCATTCTTTAAAAAAAATGACTTTGTGTACATTGATTCCATACATAGACTTTATGAGGCCTACATGTTACTACTCTTTCATCATTTTAAAAATATATACATATAAAACCTCAACAGCCCCTTTTTTACTATTCTAATACCAGATAGGACCCTCCTTTTGCTCTCAGAACAGCCCTGAATTCTTTGTGGCATGGATTCAACAAGGTGTTGGAAATATTCCTTATTTCCAATATTTCTCCTGCTCCGTGTTGACGGGATTGCATCATGTAATTGCTGCAGATCTGTCACCTGCACAATTTATGCTGCCAATCTACCATTTTACTGAAAATCTGAAATACTCAGTCCACCCCATCTGGCACCAACAACCATGCCACAGTCAAAGTCACTTAGATCATATTTTTCCCCATTTTGAAGTTTGATGCAATTTTATGCATGATTTTATTCACCGCACTGCACTGCTGCTATATGATTGACTGATTAGATATTTGTGTGAATGAGCAGGTGCTCCTTATAAAGTGGTAACGACCATTGGTCATCTGTTAAATTGTAAATATTATAATATTTTATTATAATTACTTGCCTTTAATGCTGATGTCTTAATTTTAATGGCAGACACAATGGGTGGAAGGTCAGAAATGTTATGTATTTATGTTTCCATTTTATACAGTTATTTACCGTAAGTTAGACAGCACGCATGGATACATGTGCTTGTGTGTATTGTTGCAAGCGTAACAAGTAAAAGAATCAGTTCACCTGCAGTGTGGTGTCTATTATTGTTTATTATTTTACTATTGTTATTGTCTACCCCAAAGTGCATTCTGGGCTGTCCCACTGAGAAGTACTGCCGTCACATTGGAGACAATTGTGAGATTTATCCTAAACTTTCCAGACAGCCTGTATACTGGTGCATGAATGAATGCATGAGTGCTTTCCCCCTGCTCTATGTGGCCCTTGTTCACCAGAGTATTTTGTGCCTTTGTTTCTTTTATTAACTTACAGTAATGTAAAACATGTATAGATACCATATAAACATTAAAGTACTTTATTAATAGAAAGTGCATGTGCAGTTCAGACAAAGGTACTTTGAGGTAAAAGCGAGAAGCTATAAAAATAGAAGCATTAACACTAGCCCCATAGGGCCTTTGTAGTGGGTCACAGGTTGTTTGAAGGACAGCACAAATGCTGTCTGCCACTTCAGTTTTTATTTTAACAGATGAGAAGATAACCAGAACTATGTCATTTAGCTTAATTATGTTCACATGCTAACTATTAGGATAATATTTCATGGTTACTGGTAAGTATTTTTCTGAGATGACTCAAGAAGCATTAGTAGGTAGGGTTAGGGTTAGGCCCGTACATACGTGTCCCTCAGCTCAAGCGTAGCTTTATTCTGCACACGTTCAGATTGGCATTTCCCATGCTACGCTGAACAAACAGCACAAGCGATGGCAGACACGGCAGCTCTCTTTCGCTGCTATCCAGTGTCAGATGTGACGTGGCAGACCTGCAATAATTTTGTATAAACTGATATCATCTTACCCACAGAAGACTCAGGCAGACAGCTGTTTGCCCTGGGGGGGAAGGTTTCACTCTGGCCAGTGCTCTGAACAGCTCAAGGTGTCATGCAGTAGATGTCCCCACAAACATGCAGCAAGTGTCACAGGGAATTTATAGGTCTCAAGGACTGAGCAGCAGCAGTGCTGACATGCAGCTCTGCCAGTCAGTTTTGTGCACTGCAATATAACAGTTGCATTTTTACTAGTTTACAATATAAAGTACTGAATAGAATTAGAGGTACAACCCTGTAAGTGAATTCCAAACAGGAATGCAGAAAAAAAATCAAATTAGTTTTAAAAATGACTTTATTAAATGTACTGCTAATGTGCTGTCAGAGCTTAATTCAAAGTGTTGTAAATGAATACCTCTAAATGTCAGTTGGTATTTTTGTTTTGTTTTGGGGCTTGTGCTCCTTTAATTCTTCAGTGGCAGGTTTGCCTACGACGCAAACAAAACTTCATTTAGTGAGCTCTCAATCCATTTTGCCAGTGATGATGTCAATGTAGCCATGGCAACCATTCGTACAGATTACCCTTGTCCCTTTCACTGTACGGGCAGCATTCAAGTACCATTTCTTCTCGTTACAAAACACAATATCTCACTGCTAAAATAAAAATGACATTTTTAAAAAGAAAAATTAAAACGTGCATTGAAAAAATGGAAAGGATATAAGTAAAAAAAAAGGTTTTGATGGTTGACAGACATTAAATATCATTTATCGGCAATTGTCATACTGATTAAATGAATCGTTTAATTATGCTTAAATACGGTAATCATAATTGGAGTATTTGGTTCTAGAAAAAGAAAACGCATCAGTGCAATATTCAAAGACCAGTGCTCACTACTGTCATGATACTGAGAGGTAGACAGAAAAGATGGGAGTTTAGACAGCTTTAAATGTTGCAGCAAAAAAGGAAAACCATAAAGCCAAAATGAAAACTGTACGTATGTTTAGCAACAGCAACTCGACACTCCCTCTCTAGAAGAAGCACAATGGGCTGTGAGCTGTGCCAGGGCACTAAATGATACTTCCAGCAGCTGTTCAGATGACCACAAGCTGAGCTATTTTCACCACCTGTGTGCAAGTCCATCACAAACCAGAAGGCCTTTAATTCCCTTCATAGGTGAAGTCCTCTTCATGTGGCCATCTAGCCCAGTGTGTTAAACTCTTACGAATGCTAATAAAGGTACCTCTTCAGAGAGTACACATTCTACACATACTTTTGCATCATGTCTGCAATGCTCGAGTCCTTCCACATTGACCAAACACCATGTTTTGTTACGATAAATGCTTTCCAATGTTTGTTGTGAGAAAGGTAGACCTGTACTTCTCAGCACCAATAAGATGACAGAAAAAGCCCAATACTTTCTGACTTTGTTTTTTACATTTTCTTTTAGAATAAATTTCATTCTGAACAGTGAACTTGTTTGAAAAAGGCACTTTACTAATAGAGTTGGCTTTGCAGCATGGTTTTCGTGTTTTGCAATACCGATGAAGCAAAAGTACAGAATGACATACCTATGAATATTTACCTGTAAAATTTAAGTTTATTCATTATTACATCTGTAAACTTACTGTATCTTAATCTAAACAGTACAAATACGGGAGAGAGACAGCTGTACATATTGTCTGTCCTGTTTGCATGGAAACAGGTGATACGGTCGACTGAAATGAAGGTGACTATTTACAAGTACACGAATTGAAGAGGAGGTAATACAAAGACTGATGGAGTTGCGACGAACAAATGTGCAGGGGGGCAGGCCACTCCACTCCCATCATGCACGTGTCACTCTTTTAAAGCCTAGTGTAATGAGCTGGGGACCCCTGCTGGTGGACCGGGGAATTGTTCCCGGTGGTTGTGACACATAGGTGAATATATTTTATTGCCGTACAATCTAAATTTGCTTTGAAAATACTTTTAAAATCCATAATAAAAATTTACCCAAGTTCAGAGGAACACTTATATTTACTATTGAGACCAAGGTTTATTATTCCTGAGATGTAATGACGTGAATACTGTTTAGGCATGTAACATTTCAAAGAAAAGACTGAAAGTAATATCCTTTTCCTAATTGTTATCACACTTATACCATATGGAGTCATTGTAGACCGCACTATGCCTGTAATTCCTAAAGTGTTAAAAAAAAATTTATGTCATGACCCTGCTCAGACTAAACAGTTTCATGACAATGGATGGATGGAGTGTGAGTTTTGCACTGGGTGTGAACACCTTTTTATTGGTATGGTAATTAGAACTATAATTCAAGTCTTTATTTAGTGCCCCACAAAGTATATATTTCACTTTTCAGCACTCTGTCTCTATATAACTATATAGTACTATATAGCACTTCATACAGTTAGGTTTTTGTTAGATTTTCTCCTTAGAAATCAAACTGTAGCAGTTATGGTGTATGAAATAAAATGATTTATGATATAAAATATTCTGAATAGATTTCTAAAGAGGAGGCCATTTTGGGTTTGGGAAATCTCTGTTTCCAAGGTCCCAAGATAATGTGCCTGGCGTTAGTATGTTTCATTTAGGATGCTAAACAAAAGAGGTGTTATCTAAGTGACTGTCACATGAACAGTAAAATGCAAAAAATTTTTACAGGTTTATGCCAAAACATTCCAAAATTGCCAATATGCACCAAACACAAAGAGATCATTTGTCAGCAATGTCTTTGTCTCTTGCTCTAGGGAAAGGCCTCTTACTGTGGCAGAAGGGGAGTCATGGCAGCCTTGTGGTTATCAGCTGTATTCGAGTGCATATAATAAGGTGAAAATGGTTTCCAATTCTTCCAATATTGTCAAAGATGCAGACATGCCACTGCCACAGTCTTCAGTGAAAAAACTGAAATAGTGATAAGCATGTAACACAAAATTCTAGAGATGATATCAGAGTTTGAAGTTGCTTTTCATAACTGTTTTTGTTTATTTTATACTAAAAGCAATTTTCAACACCAAATGATTCATTAAAACATTTAATAATTTTGTTGTCATATTTTATTAAAAGGTATATTTATTAGCAATATATAGTACCTATAAAAAATATTCACTCCGTCGAATTTCACGTTTAAATTTTTGTAGACTGAATCACAGTGGATTTAATTTTAAAAAAATTATTATTGAACAAAAAATAATTGATTGCCTAAGTATTCACCTCCTTCAAGTCATTGTTTAGTAGTGATACCTTTGGCAGCAATTACAGCCTTATGTCTTTGTGGATAAATTAAAGCTGCTACACTTCAATGTTGTAAAAACAAACAAACAAACAGACAGACAAACAAATAAATAAAACGTGAAAAAGTCCAAGGGGGTGAATACATTTTGTAAGCGCTATACTGACATACCAGTTGACTGGGGTCATTCTAGACCCAAGCACCAAGATTTATGTTTTGACACAACATAACATAATGGAACTTATAAATCACAAAAAAAACTAGAAACATTTAGTCTTTTTTGTGTTTTTGTTTTTACCCAATACATGTCAAAAATACAAGTGTTTCATTAAAACCATTTCATTTCATCAAAACCTTGGAATCTATATACATAATATAGTGTTTTTTTCTGCAGTTTTTGTCAGTTATAAATATGACCATACCCAGCTACATCACACCATTGACAGCTACACCTAAATAGCCACAGGTGCAGCTGATTTACCATGGAAAGTATAAAAGCCCAGCCCAGCAAGCACATGGAAGTTAGGTAAGTTAGTCTGGTGTCTTGGAGCTTGTTTGTATTTATTGTACTGGAGAAATAAAATGCAGGGGAAGTCTTCCCACATTCACTCCTTAAACCTGGTGTGCCACAAGCAGCTACAAGTATTAATGCTTGGAAAAACATTTCTTTCATCTTGTGTTTTTACTGTGTATGTATATTAAAATGCAGTTTTGTCAAAAACTTAAGTGTGCATACAGTACAGTGATTTTGCATGTGATTTTATTTGTGCATATTAAGAAATGAGTCATAAAAAACTTGACATGGTTTGTTTTTCACAACTGTGAAAAATGCAGTTGTAATTGAAACCTATTTACAATATACTTTTTGTAATGTCTGTGGATTGTACATGCAGTAAAGTTTAAAAAAACTTGGAAACATTTTGTTCTCTTTCTTGTCTGTTTTTTCCCCTGAAAAATGTGGAAAATAGTGTTGCAATCTGTACTTTTTTTAATTTCAGTTGTTTGTATGTATTGGTAAGAAATTAAACTTTAATGTGTATTTTGAGTTAAGCTTTTGGGTTTCCTAGGCTACAAAAGTTGTGGTGACTGTCCACCAGATGTCGTCAGCAATGCAATTTCAACTGACTTGAATGGAGGAGCAGGACAGGTGAAAACTATTTTTTTTTAAAAGGTGGCAGATTGGAGAGAAACCTGCTTCATTTTGCTCAGAAAAGGCTAACCTTACTGTAAAAGCAGTTTGGCTGTATTTGTGTGTTATCTTATTAAATATCGTGTGGTTTTAGGAAGGGGTGCAGTTGTGGTCAATATCCACTAGGGGAAGATTACCGTGCCACCAACTGCAGGGTCTCGCCCTTGTGGTAGTAGTTCACAAAGCGCTAGTTTAGCTATGGAGCTAAGTTTGAAAGTGGGTGAAAACGGGCAGGAAAAGTGCATAAATTTGGCGTTCTGGTACTTTACAAACAAAAAGCGTGGCCATCATTTGCTTTCAGTGAAATTTGAAAAGAAGCAGTTATAAAGTGCCTTTTTGCAGGGTACAGAGGCCCTGCAAACAATCATAAGCAGAAATGGGAGACAGCCACGGGGGAACAAGAAGTGGTATTGGGTTAATTGACATCCAGCTCGTAGTAATTGTAGTTTCTGAAGCACTAGCTTATTGGTGAAGTTAAGTTTATTTGAAAGCATTTAGGAAAGGTGTATAAATGTGGTTTTTGGTGCTTTGCAAATGGAATGTGTGGGCAATGTGTGTTTGGTGAAACTTTAAAAAGAAGCAGTTGTAACGTGCTTTTTCCGATATAAGTACTATTGAATCCTGCTTGCTTCACTCTTCATCTACACTGTATAATTATGTTGTCTTTAATGGCATTAGATACTAACCCCCACTTGTTTTGTTTGAAATTCTTTGAACCACTGGCAGAGATTATTGACCCCCCCCACTGAGGCCAGTAGTGAGACAAGAAATCCATGTTGCCAGGAAATGAGGACCCCCTGCCTTGATGATGTGACCAGCTCACCTGCACCTCAACATCACTTGATTCAGCTTCACTATCTTACACTGTTGTCCTTAGTAGTATAACCTTTGTTGTTAGTTGTTACTACTGGCACTATGTGTAGAAGCCCTGGGGGGATTTGGTGTGGAACCATGAGGAATCAAGAAATAGCATCCAGCGACATGGCCTAAGGTAGTTGTAGTTTCTGAAGCATTAACTTAGCTGTGGAGCTAAGTTTGTTTGAAAGTGGATGAAATGGATAGGAAAGGTACATAAATAGTTTTTGGTGCTTTGCAAATGGAATGTGAGGGCAACATGTGCATTTGATGAAATTTGAAAAAGAGCCCTTACAAAGTGCTTTTTTGCAGGGGTAAAGGATCATTGCTTATGGGGACAGGAAGGGTGGCCATTAGGATCAGGAATTTGTGTCAGGTCACTGTTCCTGTTCTAAATTGCCAAAAAAAAAAACACATTTATGAACCTCTCTTACCACAGGCAGGTGGTTATTGGTAGAATGGACCTCCAGAAGTGCTTCTCACTAAACTTAAGTTAAATAACCTGCTAACACCACTCCATAAAAGATCACACTGGCAAATCTAGTGTAAAAGAACATGTGGAGGATGATGCTGCACATGTAAAAGAACCTAGACCTTCTAAGAATATCTGGGTCTGGTAGGCCAACTGCAGGGGGGTCCTCATGTAATGAAGTACAGGCTTCTCGAGGGTCTTTGTGACATGAACGATGTGATATAGTTTTGTTATATGAAGTAATGTAGTGTTCATTCACACTGAGTGGTAACTAATAACTTATTTTATGAAAGTAGTTTACATTTCTGTGACATTACTGGATATTTAATACTAACTAATTCAAGTTTTGTGCTGTCTCATGACCTAAACAAAATAAGCTCTTAACACTAAATGTGCCTGCTGAACCCTCCTAGGGGTCAATGTCTTTGTTTAGGGGGGAAAAAAATCCCTTGTGGAAAAATATTCTGAACATCTACAGCCTTTTCAGGAAAATGTATAATAAAATGCAACTAAATCATGGATGTTTTCTTTCCACTGAAGATGTATTTCTGATTTGAGCACCTTGTGAGCAAAACATCATCAACCCTAAACATCAATAAATTGAACTTTTGTTTCAGTAAAACTTACTAAAGGAGTTATGCAGAAAGTATTGCAGTAATTTTCAACAAATGCTCACTAATACACAAGTTGTTATATTTTTATTCTTTAATGAACATTTGTCCAAGGTGACAATGGTACTACCTAAAAATCCATGAAATACAGAGATATTTTCTGAATAACGTGCTGAACTGTGTCACGAGCCGATGGGGACGCAGACGCGTGCAGAATTTCAAGGTCGAAATCCGTTTAATGATAGAGGTAGATCCAGAAATGTAGTCAGCGATCGGGCGTGGGTCAAACCAGGAATCAAGACAAAACGGACAAGGAGTAAACACAAGACTAGGTCGTGGGACCAAAACAGGTCAATAGCCAAAGTAACAAGGAGCAGTAACACTCTGTATGCACACAATGAACATGGCAATACCTCACAAAGACCACATCAGACAGACAGGTTTTTATAATGACTTAACGATAGCCAGGTGCACGTGATCAGCAATCAAGACCAATGGAGTCAGGACCAGGGGGCGTGACAAACTGACATGTAATTCCTAGCATCGATTGACCAAAGGAATATTAAGATCAATATAAGGAAAAAAAAGACAAAGCCACAGGTCGATACAAGTTCATAGGTACGAAAGACCCAGGTTCAAATCCCACCTTCTGCTATGGAATTGTTGAAAAAAGTACTTATTCTGAATTGTCCCAGGAAAACCAAAGAGCTGTACAAATCATTATCAGGATTGTAGCAATATAACTTCCTCTAAAGAGAAGCATCAATAAAAAAAGGTGAAAACATGAATGTAAACATGTACAAAGACAACAAATGTGTAAAAATATATTTTCACTTTTTGCTCCTTGCCTTGAAATGTTACGGTTTAAAAAATGATTTATAAAGTGAACAACATGTTTCAAGGGAAGAACTAAAGTTCAATGCACCAGTAACAGTTTTGCTTTTAAATTAGCAACTGTTTCTACTTCCTCAATATTGATTTAGTTTCTGCATCACAGAAAGAAGGAACAGTCTGCTCCTGTCTGCAGTGTAACATCTCAAATACATTTAATAAAATTTCTTCTTCATGAATAGACGATTTTTACATAAAATACTGAACCTCTGACACATTGAGGTTTGTCTTTCAGTGAAACTGAATAGAAGTTGCATAAATGTGTAATAATTCTAAATTTGCCACATTTGTGTTGTAAAGCTGTTTCTGTGCTACAGTGTGGAACTGTTCCTTATTGCTACCATCTTAAGTATTGTGCCTTCTTTCTGATTTAACAGGTTTGACAAGCAGCTTGTGTTCAAATTCTGGTCTACAGAGTGCATGCCACACAAATATATTGCATCAAAATGCATGTGAAGCAATGCTGGGCATGTGACTGTAGTCTGAAATTCTTGGTTGGCTTGCTTATTGCATGTGGAAGTGACATGCCATGTTCACATGGCAGTTTAGAACTGATTTTCATGGGGTACAGATCATGAAAGTGTTTAACTGAGATGGATCACTTAACTGTGGCCCTCACTTCCCAGTTACAGCTGTCAGGCATCAAGTTCTTTGTTTTAATATCATTCTCAACCTGACAAGTAAAAATCTCAATGTCCAAACTGATCATGTTGGAGAAATTTTCAGGAACGACTAAGACTGTTTCGTGGTTGCAGGAATCTTTACTTGGTGTTCATGCGCATGGGTGAACTTCTAGAAGAGAGGCACCCTGAAGGTTGCAATATGGGTTTTATAGCATTGCTCACACAAATAACTTCTATACATGGTCATCAGTTCCGCTCACCCCACCCTTATCTTGTGCTAGCTTGTTGTTCCCTCCAGTACATTGCTTCGTGCACTGGGTCACCCTTCCTGCAGGACCTAACTTCTCCTTTTGCATGCTAAGACAGTCTTACTTATTATTCTCCTTCACGTAGTTGAACCTTATTAATCCACCTATTGATACATTCACTCAAAACCTCCTGATGAGAAACTTGTCATGCATGAAATTCTGTCAGAGCTGCCGTTACAATTTGCTCTTCAAGGTACAATGTTTTGCGAGATGGCACCACCACAGATGCACTAGACTCCAGTCTGGTAAATCTCTATGGCATTGTTTAAGGTTGTATCTTGTTGGTACACTGGCTATTACTTAATTTGCATGCCAGTACATGCATCTAATCACACTTATCTTGAATGACTGAAGATGTAAATGTTCCTAATCAAATTTGCTGTGGAAACCTTCAGGTATCAGACCTGTGGTACAAGAACTCTTAATACACAAATGATTTAATTCTAAAGAACCCATTTCCAATATGCTGATCTCTTCCAGCTACAATGTTCAACTCCTGTGGAAGGTGGACACCCACTTTGACAAGATCTAAAGCTCCATATTGCTGCTGCTGCTGTTATAGTATGTACGTGTTTTCATAATCATTTTAGTATGGTTTACTGACTCATGTTGCACTTCAATAGTAAATGTACAGCTATCTAGAATGCTTTCTATGGCATGACCAGGTTATTCTAAGCATATCTTGCTGTTCATCCTTACATGGCAGATAGGACTACTTCTGTTTTGATATGCAATGTGTTGCCAGGCTGGTAAAGTACATTAGATGTAATCTCAGTTCAAATGTATGAGAAAGTGGTTCTTACCCTAGTCAAGAATATATTTATCTGTCTGCACACAAATGGAATGGAAACGTTTGTCCATGGAGCGGTACGGCATAGTTTTCCGGTGCTGACTTTGAAGAATAGAACATTGTTGGTACTTGACAGCGTTACTCCAAATGTGAACTTATTGCAAGCATCTAAGTACTGTCCCTGTATACTTATGAATAGGATGCTTTTTGCTGTAGAAAAATCTTGTCTGAGGTACAGTCTGGAGACCCAGTATTCTGAATCAAAATGGGTGTGAAGCAATACAATCACTATGTGGCTATAGTAAAATTCTCAATCTAAACTACTATATAGGTTTCTATGGAAGTGTGAAGAGTCATGCTGGAGTTTAAACCAGGTTGTCATGTGGTGTGGTACATGAACACTTCTGAAGAGATGGATCAATAGCTCTTTAAAGGAAAATTCTCATGCATTGAATGTCACCATTTTTGTATCACCTTAGCAGGTGATGTGAATGGCAGTCAGAATTGTTGTGGAAATGGTACATCAGATGTGTAATGCAAGAGTACTAAACATGAGCAGTTGCGCATACCCTCTACCAAGATTTAAAGCTGCATTTTGCAGATTTTTAAGATTAGCATGGTTTTACTAACAGGGCACTAACTTCTTGCTGTTCTCCATTGATACGGTGTATATCAAAAGGTAATTTCTTTAGTTGTACTATTCTGTCTTTGCCTACGTGACACAGTAGAGGGCTCTCATGCAAGATGAGATTCTTTTTGCAGGTATAGTATATGGATGCCCTAAGATATAAATTAAGGTTCCACTTCAATTTCTTAAGCCTGTTCCAAGTAAGAATGAAATGTGCCGAGATGGCATTGATAATACTCCAATACTGGCTTTTTGCTATTCATCAGACATAACTACTGGCCCTGAAATGGAGGATTACTAACTAGATATTCAGCAGAAATACATAAAGGTGTGGCACTTAGTCTTGATCTATCTCCTTAATACATGTCCAGGTTGGTCGTACTGAGACCTACTATTGAAATACTTTGCCTTTGAGCTGGTGTAGCACAATTTTTGGCTATAAACCAGTAAACATCAAACATGCTGCAAGTCTAACCAATGTACATGCCTTCAAACATGAAGGGGAAACCCTTTTGATGGGTTTACTGGCCCATGATGCTCTTGTGGTCGAGTAAGGGTTACAGTCCTGAATTGCATCAAGAGTATTTTCCGAACACAACCTGGTATTTTTTCTTGCATGGCAGGTAAGACAAGATTTGTTTTGACATGCAGTGCATTGTCAGGTGATGCACAGAAGGGGGTTCTTGCTTTACGAATACATCTACCTTGTCTGTTACACACACAAATGGGATGGAAATAATTGTCTCTCTCACTTCTGCTGTTGCACTGACATGATCTACTTTTGTAACTTAGTGTGACTCCAGTGTTTGACCCTGCTAAACTTTGAAGTATAGTATCTCTGCCACTCGATGTATAAAGCTTCTTATGAACACAAGCAGTTTCTGGAAAAATTATGGTTTCCAAAATGCATGAAATATATTAAATGTGTGAAGCAATATTTAGTATTCGAGAATGTGCTCAAATTCTTTGTCTACATTCTTAAGCATACTGCTTGCATGCAAGTGATGCATAATGCTGAGTTTAAAACCTGAGGTACAGTATATCCAAGTCTACATTTTGAGATGTACAATATAACTGGAATTGCATTCCTGTCTACAGCGTGTGGGCATAAAGCATTCCATTTCAAGATGACTCTGAACTTGACAGATACCTATGCTTATACTGATCAGACCCACAGTTACAATTTGCTTTTTGAGGTAGAATATTCTACAAGGTGGTGGTGGCACCACCACAAATAAGCCAGACTCCAGTCTGTTACATGTCTATGGCATTGTTTAGGATTAGGTTCTTGTCATGAGTATACTGCCCATTGCTGGTCATGCTTATACTTTGACCTTCTTGGGCTTTAATGTACATGACATATGGCTTGTGTGCAGGTTTGAGTCTGTCAAATGAGGGACGGCTGGTTTCACTTCCTGGACAACTTGTCATAAGCAGGTGAAGATTGGCATCTCCATTTGGCATGCTTCCTCACTAAAGTGCATTACATGCTGTTGGATTCTGATGCTACTCTGTACATTTTCATTTTGCAGGCATTGCATCAGTTTAATCTTGAACAAAGATGTGAATGCCAGTCTGCTGTTCAGAATTGTAAAAATATTCCTTTCTATGAGGTTCAGTAATTAGTTGAGTTGCATGACTAATGTCAAATCATCAGTTTGAGGCATATTCATTTGGGGGAAAAACAATACATGAAACCTTATGATAAGTGTTTGTGCCATATCAGGTGTTGTATGTCTGAAAACACTTGTCACCCTAACTTGAAACCTAGTTTTAAAGTACACTATGTCACGAGTCCGGTTCACTCCGCCGGGTCCGTTGATGAGAGGAACAACGTCGCAGGAGACATTGACGAGTTCACACACATGCTTTATTTTCTGCTTACAACTGAAGCTTCAGGAGAGCCGTTCTCTCACGCAGGAGAAGAACGAGTCTGTCTCTTGTCTGCTTCGTCGTCTTTTATCCCTGGGTCCCTTTCCCCCTGCGTGCGAAGCTAAGCCACCTGTTTTGATAAGATGTTCTGCTTTTGCTTATGCCTGCGGTTTGTGCTAGCTCTATCTGGACTCCCCACCCCTCCTTGTTCACCCCAGTTTCGAGGCCGTCGGGTGGGAGAGGTCGCTACACTGTCTTGTTTTGCACGTACAGCCTTGCTCAAAGCTTGCAGTTACTCCTCCTTTTCCCACTATAAGCCCGTTTCACTTGGGAGTCGCTTCCCCCCCCCCCTTTGCTGTTCACTCGTCTGAGTCCCTCCGCTACTTCCCCGTACCAAAGTTACGCTCTCCCAGTACCACTAGTTCTACTATTGATAGTTTTACCTTCATTCACAACTACCACTGTAGTTGCCTATATCAAATATACTACCATACTGGATTCTGGTTCCAGTTTACTAGCATCTTGGGTCATCTGCATTTTCTAGTAAAGTACTAGATGCACACACTGATCACTTTTAGGTCCAGCCTCCTAGTCTTTAAGGGTCAACAAACTGAATTTCATTTTTCATTGGGTGGCACAGTACAAAAGTCCATTTTGAAAAGATGGAGTTGATGACTATTAAGGAATCCTTTACCAGGTTGTTGGTTTCATTCAGGTACAATGTTTAATTTGCACAGAAAGGGGACACTCAATTTGACACCTTGAAGCACCCCATTGCAGCTTTCAAAGTAGCATGTACATGAATCCTAATCAGCACACACTTCTTGCGTAAACTTCTCTGCTGGTGATGCAGCATACATTAAGAGTTTACAGTTCTTTGTGATTGCCCCATGACACAGAGGAGTAACATGCAGTAAAGTAGGGTTCCAGTTTGATTTCCTAACCCTTTTCCAGATAAGACAATGACTTGAGGGCTCATCGATACTTTGTTGCCATTATGCATGAGATTTAATTTTACTACATTAAACAGGAGACATGATTATATAACAAATAGCTAAAGGAGTTAGACCCCTGAAGACAAGTGCCATACCTGTCATCCCCATTACTGTTTCCAGGTTTGTAAATGGCCAAGTCAGCTACTGAAATCTGCTATTGAACTATTCTAGGTGTTAAAGTACAGTATTAAGTATTTTTGACTCTGGGCACCAGCTGAATGACAGCATATTTGATTGTGATGTTGCCTAATGTCTAGCATGTCTTGCCATATCTGAGTAGAAACATGTTTTGGTTAGGGTTACTGGTGCACATTTTGTTCTCCAGCACCTGTACACGTCTCCATTTTCCATCCATAATGCAACCAGACTACTTCAAGCAGGGCCTGTAGTTCCTTCTTGCATGGCAGGTAAGACTACTGCTGTGGTCTGCATTGCACAGTTGCCCAGCACAATCAACTAGTGTGTGGAAGTCTGTTTACATGTTGTCCAAAAATAGTATGGAAATACATTGATTTAGTTGCACTGATTCCTTGTGATGTTTGTACATGTAAAATGAGTTCTAAGTACAATATATGTTTACCTTTAAAGAAATGTACACAAATGGAACAAATACTTGCCACTGGTTCTTGTCATAGCTTGGTCAGGACGCAGATGCGTACAGAACTGAAAGGTCAAAATCTGTTTAATCTCAAAGGTAGATCCAGAAACATAGTCAACAAGTGGGTGTGGGTCAAACCAGGAATCAATCCGAAACATGCGACAAGACAGACGAGGAGTGAGCAAAGAACAAGGTCGTGGGACAGAAACAGGTCAAAAGCCAGGACAGCAAAGAGTAGCAACGCTCGGTATGCACATAGGAAACAGGGCAATACTTTGCAATGACAGGATGTAATGCTCAAGTACTTATAGGGTTAAGTTAAACACAAGCAGGTGTGATGAGCCAATGACAGGAGGAGGTGGGACAGATGTCAGGCACTTGGACCCGGGGGCGTGACAGTTCTAGTGCACAGCTCATGCATAAAAAGTTTTCATATCACCTTATCAGCATGGAAATTGGCCTCTTTAGCTGTTCAGACCTGCAGTTGCAGCCATTTGGTTTTCAAGGCACAATATATATCAAGATGGCACCACCATAAATGTGCAGGATCCTAGTCTGGAAGGTCTCTATGGCATTATGCAACTTGTCCTGAGTAGATGGACCATTACTGGCTGAACTTTGGTAAAACATATAATGGACTGTAAAACTGAGGTGATGTCATGGAGTGTACAATTTTGAGGCAAGTCAATATATATATCAGATCTCTGCAGTATGCCGGGATTTCTGTATTTTTACATGCGAGTTTGACAACCATCTTTTTCTAGATTAAGGAATTACTATTGAGTATACTGCTTTTCTGCTATGTTCGAGGCCTTGTACATTGCCCAATGAGGCAAATGGTTCTTCCTTGACAGCTTCAGGGCACACATTTTGAAGGATACAACAAACGGAAGGGAGATTATTGCTATAGGATTGTCCAGTCTACTGGTCTCAGGGCTGCAAAATCTTCAGCTCAATAGGTGAAGGGTAGACTGCATGGTTGACCATCTCTTGGTCCTGAAGTATACAAGAGATGCTATGCATGGAACAATCAATATGGCTGTATCTAAAATTGTAAAGTAGGTCTCTAAGACTTGAAACAATCAGGTCATATAAACTCTCCTACTGATCACTTTAGGGTAAAAAGCTGTCTTGTATACTACATAAACCCCAAGATGTTTAAGTTGACAGGTGGCTCAACTTCACTAAACTGACTCCATGCATAATTTGACTATGTACAAATTGAATGTTCTCCACTCCAGGTTAAATACTCAAGATTACACAGGTAGTGTGCATTATAGGAACATGACCTTTGTATCTACTGCTTTGCTGAGAGCTCATTGTAAAATGTGGGCAAAACTAAATTCAACCTAAGGAAATGACTACCTGAAGGACTATAGCAAACCTCATAGGGAGGGTTCAGTAATGAGTTACACCTCACCTCGGAGGTCAGTCAAGTATCAATCTATATGGTACAGGGATCCTTACGCTGGAATGCTTATGCTGGTGTCAGGCCTGTCTTTGAAACTGTAAGCTTCCCAAACTGACTTTAAACCTGGTTTTAAAGTACAGTAACAGTGGGTATTTAGTGTAAACACAGGTAACTGACAGACTGGATTCTGATGCCAGTTTACTGGCATCTTGGGTTATCTATTTCAGGTAGAAAAAAGTAGCAAATGTACATGCTGACTAGACCCTCATTTCCAGCCTCCTACTTAAGGTTCAGGTCACACTTTGAATGTGACTTGGACGTGTGGTTAAAAGGTTGTATGTAATGGCTGCAATGACTTTTTTCTAAAAGTAATACTCTCTTGGTTTACAGCTGCATGTTGCTAATGGCTTTCACATGTATGCATGATATGGATTTCCTAATGGGCCAACAGTAATTTTAATATTGAACATGTTTCTAGTCTCTGAAGGTTTCATTTGCTATGTGCTTTGTGGTGTACTTTAGTTTTTGAACACTTGTTTCACCTGGCTGCATCAGGTGGTTCTATCTTGTCCATTGCACACAAATGGAATGGGAAAAACTTGTTGTAGTAGGACTTCTGCTATTGTAATGAGATCTGATTATGCTTTAAGAAAATAAAAGGTTCTCCAATATCGGAACCTGCTGAACTTTGAGATGTCGTGTACTTTGTGTTCAAAAGTACAAGAAATGTTGCTGGTTAGCAGCATGTTTTTTTGGTATGAACAAGCTGGTGTCTGCTCACTTTGTGGGGAAAAATCCTGGTCTCCAGAGTGCATGACAAATATTGAGTCAAATGAGTATAAAGCAAAACTGTCAATGAGTAGATATAGTTTGAAATTATTAGAAGTGCTTGTTGGTGCTCCATAGGGGAAAGAAAGTTCTGAAACATGAACTACAGTAAATGCAAGCACCATCTGAGGTTCAGTTTAACTGAAATTCACTTCTTAGCAACAGTTCTCACATTGTACAGCCACCATTTTTGTATTCACCTGTCAGATGAAGATGTCAATACTGACCTGACCTGCAGT
This sequence comes from Arapaima gigas, assembly GCA_900497675.1. Taxonomy (NCBI): domain Eukaryota; kingdom Metazoa; phylum Chordata; class Actinopteri; order Osteoglossiformes; family Osteoglossidae; genus Arapaima; species Arapaima gigas. The sequence continues at coordinate 7,294 of UFQX01000389.1, read as the reverse complement.
TACTGGTTTTCAAGGTAAGAAATATTTTACATGGTGGCACCCCTAAAAATGAGCCAGGTGCCAGTCTGGCACATCTGTACAGCATTGTTTATTTAGCCAGTACAACCCATTACTGGTCATACAAGGTTTGAACCGCTTGGGCTTTAAACTACATACAATTGTTTGTAAATATGCATCCATTATTATTGACCACTTTCATGTGTTGTATAACTTGCCATTAGCAGCTGAAGATGAGGATTTCTGGTTTTCAAATCTCCTTAAGCTACAGTATATGTGTTCCTCCCTAGCATATTTGTTGCTGGATGTTTGACTGCATGTGTGAGCACTTCCAGGTGTAGTGGTCTGGTGTGACAGGTGCAGCAGGGGTCTTCCTTCAGGTTGATGTTCTGTGAGTATGCATACATACAGTGGGCCTTGGTGGATCATAGGAATCCCCCTTGTTTGCCAAAATGTGCTCCATTTGTGTGTCTCTGCCTCCCCCTTGTGGATTCAACCTGTAGTTACACATTTTTAGCTCAGTCCCAGGCTGGTGTGTGGGTGGGGGGTTAGGGTTAGGGGTTAGGGTTAGAAACTGGGACCAGGCCGCACATTTACGGCAGCGCAGTGGCACGGTGACATTGCAGAATTTCTCCTTACCAAAAAATTGATATTGCAGGTTAGTATTGCTGTCCAGTTTTTTGTTGAGCACATGCTAACAATGCTAGTGAAGTCTAATGAATTGCCTATAGGGAAAAACTATGAGTTAGCATGCATTGGCAATGCTAGAGTAATGCTAAAGTAAATCAAAAAATATTTATAGAAAATCAACAGATGGGTCTTTCTGAAAAATTCTTTTGGGTATGGGGCCTGTGAAACCCATGCATGGGTCTGCAGGGTCCAATTGGGCGGAATCATAAGTTCCAAAATTCCAACCATCCTCCAGGTGTCATCAGGAACGGCCCTCCCATTGACTTGAAAGGAAGCCAGGGAAGTGGCTGAGTTTGAGAATATTTTAAATAAATGCAAAGACAATGCGGACAGCGGGAAAGGGTGCCGTTGCGCTCGGGGAGAGCCAAAGTTATGGCAGACATGGTCCCCTGTAGCAAAAGGGGAAGCTTTTAGGGCGATTTTACAAAATAAAGTGCCGCTCCAAAAAAGAAGGCAGCTGCAGAAAATGTTCACCAGATGGAGACATAGGCAAGTTCCCCAGTGGGGCCATGCTTCAACGCGTGTGCATATACTCCAAGGTGTAGTGTTCTGATTTGACAGATGCAGCGAGGGCCTTCCTTTTGTATGCTTGCAATACAGTGGTTAGCAACTTTGATTAGGCCGCAGGTTTACGCCGGCGCAGGGGTAAGTTGGCCCTGCGCAATTTCCCTTTACCAAAAAATCCGGATAGCAGGATTGCTATGCTGTCAAAAAGTTTCGTCGGTGAAATGCTAGTTGTGTTAGCGAAGCCTAATGCATTGTATGTGGAGAGCTAACTACGAGTTAGCAATGCTAAGCTAATGCTAAGCTAATTCGAAAAATATTCGTAGAAAATCAACGGATGGGTCTTTCGGATAAATTCTTTCGGTTCCGGGGCCTGCGAGAGCCCCTGCACGGACCTGCAGGGTCGGTTTGGCCCGATTTAAAACTTCAAAAATTTGTGTTTTGAGTTGCTGCGAGCGTCCACCAGGTGTCATCAGGAACGGCCGTGCCATTGACTTGAATGCAGGCCGGGGGAGAGGCCGATTTTGATGATTTTTTAAAAGGACTCAGAGGCGGCGCAGACGGCCGCAAAGGGTGCCGTCGTGCTCGGGGAGAGCCAAAGTTACAGGGGACAGGGTCTCCCGGAGCGAAAGGGGACGCTTTCGGGGCGATTTTAATAAACATAGCGCTCCTCTGGGGAAGGGTGCAGTTGCAAAAAAGGCCCACCGGGTGGAGACACCGGCGAGGCTGGGCAGCCCTCGAGGCCGCTGGTAGTCGTAATTCGGGCGGGCGGGCGGGCGGGCGGGGCGGGCGGGTCTCTTGGCCCTTCCAGCGCACCATAGTTGTAGTGCACCGTGGGTGGGGTCGGTGGGTCTGGTGGCCCCTCAGGCACGCCGTAGCATCAGTCTGCTGATGTCTCAGCACGGTGAAGGAGCTCCTCGTGTTCCAGACCAGGCAAAAACAGGTAGGAAAGGGGCACGCGCAGAAGCGGTGGTTTGTTTGGTGGTTTCTGACCGTAAGGGTGCCGTTCTTTGTGACTGCGCCCGCGGGCTCAAAAAGGAGCAACTGTAAGAAGCTTTCTTGCAAGGGGCACGCGCAGAAGCGGTTTGTTTGGGGTTTTACAAGTGCAATGTTTGTTAATCGAATTTAAAATGCCGCGTGTTTCGCCTACAGGCCGCAGCTATGTCAAGCCCCAGAGACGGTGTTCCGCCTCGTCCAAGCAACCCCACTCCACTGGAGGACGACATGGAGATAGAGGACATCAAGGAAGATGTCGCGGTCCCGGACGAACACGACGCGACGGTGTTGTTCCAGACCCAGCCCGACCCCGAGGAGAATCCAAGAAGGGAAAACAAGCGCATGAAGCCAGAGCCCCCGCCGCCAGGCACGGGCCCGCCCTCATACGAACAAGCGACAGGTGACAAAAACCCAACCAAGAACAACACGGCGCTAGAAGCTTTTTCCCGGATCCGAACAAAGTAATAGTTCCCTCGCTTTGTGTGCACGAGAACTGTCGGGGAAAAAACTTGGCAGATGGCAAATAAAATATGCGTTACTCACACTCTGTTTTCTGTCTTCTTGTCTTCCAGCTACTACAGATCTTTAAGACGCATGCTACACAGGCCCCCGAAAAATTGAAGAAGAAGAGGAGGAGAAGATGTGTTTAATTAAAAGTTCAAAATGTGTTAAAGCAGTTCAAAATGTGACGAAAGAGTTTAAAACGTGTTAAAAAAATAAAAATGTGTTGTTGTTGTTGTTAAAAAAAACTAATTGAGCAATCCAGTCATCACCAAATGCCTTGTATAAAGTAAGAAATAGAAGCAAACATATGGGAGAATATAAATATAAAACTGATGTTAAAGAAACATGTGCTTTTGATTATTGAAAATGTTCGAATAAAGTGCTTTTTTCAAGTTCAAACAAGTGTCAGTGTGTCGACTGTTACGCCGACAAAGTGAGAGAAGGGTTCGGAAAAGCCGCACGTTCAGAGTCAAATAACTCGGTCGTTTTTAAGGCCGAGAGCTTGAAAACCAGCAGGAGCCCACAGACAAGCGTGCCCAAAAAGCTCCCTGAGTTTGGTGGTCCTGGGACGGTCAGCGCCGGAGCTAGGGGGGCTAAACCTGCAACGTATGAGGCCGGCTAGTGCGGCCGTTTTTTGGTCTGGGGATTCGAGACTCAGGAGTCTTGTAGGGGCCAATGCCCCCTAGAAGCTCCACAAGTTTGGCGGTCCTGGGTCGGTCAACGCCGGAGGTACAAGAAGGGCAAACATTTTAATTTACGCCCGTGCAACTCGGCCGTTTTTCGGGCTGGGGACACGAGACTTGGCGACTTTGTAGGGCCCCATGCCCCTAGAAGCTCCCTGAGTTTGGCAGTCCTGGGTCGGTCAGCGCCGGAGATACAAAGGGACAAACATTTTATCTTGTCGGCCCTGCAACTCGGCCGTTTTTAGGGCTGGGGACTCGAGACTCGGGGAGATTGTAGGGCACAAAGCCCCCTAGAAGCTCCCCGAGTTTGGCGGTCTTGGGTCGGTCAGCGCCGGAGCTGGGGGTGCTAACATTGTGACGTATGAGGCCGGCCAACGCGGCCGATTCTCGGGCTGGCGACTCGAGACTCGGGGCTCTCGTAGGTCCCGGTGCCTCTGAGACTCTCCCCGAGTTTGGCGGTCCTGGGTCGGTCAGCGCCGGAGATACAGCGGGGCAAACATTTTATTTTTGTCAGCCATGCAACTCGGCCGTTTTTCGGGCAGGGGACTCGAGGCTCGGGGAGGTTACAGGGCCCGGAGCCCCCTAAAAGCTCTCTGAGTTTGGCGGGCCTGGGTCGGTCAGCGCCGGAGCTGGGGGGGGCTAAAATTGTGACGTATGAGGCCGGCTAACGCGGCCGATTCTCGGTCTGGCGACTCGAGACTCGGGGGTCTCGTAGGTCCCGGAGCCTCCGAGACTCTCCCTGAGTATGGCGGTCATGGGTCGGTCAGCGCCGGAGATACAGCGGGGCAAACAATTTATGTTAGTCGGCCGTGCAACTCGGCCGTTTTTAGGGCTGGGGACTCGAGACTCGGGGAGGTTGTAGGGCCCGGAGCCTCCTAAAATCTCCCTGAGTTTGGTGGTCCTGGGTCGCTCGGCGCAGGAGATACGAGGGTCAAGCTTCGGAGGTTCGAGACCAGCTAATGCGGCCGTTTTGGGGGCTGGAAGGCGGAAACTTGGCAGGCCAGTGGGCCTCGGCAGCCCCTACGAAATACCCAATTTTGGCGAGGCTGGGTGGTTTCGTGTTGGAGCAAAGGCGGAATAAAATTTCTCCTTACATAGCGTCAAAGTCAGATTGAAACTCTCGAGTTTCCCTTACGAAAACATAAAGCTTTATATCTCGGTCAAATTAAGTCGTGGGTGCGCCAAACTCAGGGATTTTGTTTTGGACAACAGCTGGAAGCGGTCAACCGAATTGGGGGCGTGCAATTGATTTTACTTCTGAGATACGGGGGGGGGGAAGGCCGGACACGGAAGGCCGGCTTGCTTGGCCGTTTCTTGGGCTGGGGACTCGAGACTCGGGGAGATTGTAGCGCCCGGAGAACCCTAGAAGTTTCCCGAGTTTGGCGGTCCTGGGTCGCTCAGCGCCGGAGATACGGGGGTCAAGCTTCGGAGGTTCGAGGCCAGCTAACGCGGCCATTTTGGTGGCTGGAAGGCGGAAACTCGGCAGGCTGGCGGGCCTCGACAGCCCCTACGAAATATCCAAGTTTGGCGAGGCTGGGTGGTTTCGTTTTGGAGCAAAGGCGGAATAAAATTTCTCCTTACATAGCGTCAAAGTCAGATTGAAACTCTCGAGTTTCCCTTATGAAAACATAAAGCTTTATATCTTGGTCAAATTAAGTCGTGGGTGCGCCAAACTCAGGGATTTTGTTTTGGACAACAGCTGGAAGCGGTCAACCGAATTGGGGGCGTGCAATTGATTTTACTTCTGAGATACTGGGGGGGGAGGAATGCTGGACACGGAAGGCCGGCTTGCTTGGCCGTTTCTCGGGCTGGGGACTCGAGACTCAGGAGTACTCTAGGGCCCAGAGTCCCCTAAATCCTCCCCGAGTTTAGTGGTTTTGGGTCGATCAGCGCCGCAGATAGAAAGGGGCAAACATTTTTTCTTTTTGGTCATACAACTCGGCTGTTTTTTGGTCTGTGGACTCGAGACTTGGCGACTTTGTAGGGTCCCATGCCCCTAGAAGCTCCCCGAGTTTGGCAGTCCTGGGTCGGTCAGCGCCGGAGATACAAAGGGACAAACATTTTTTTATGTCGGCACTACAACTCAGCCGTTTTTTGATCTGTGGACGTGAGACTCAGGAAGCTTGTAGGGCCCCATGCCCCCTAAAAGCTCCCCGAAATTGGCAGTCCTGGCTCAGACAGCGCCGGAGATAGAAAAAGGCAAACATTTTATCTTGTCGGCCCTGCAACTCGGCCGTTTTTAGGGCTGGGGACTCGAGACTTGGGGAGATTGTAGGGCCCGGAGCCCCCTAGAAGCTCCCTGAGTCTGGCAGGCCTGGGTCGGTCGGCGCCGGAGCTGGAAGGGCTAAAATTGGGACGTAAGAGGCTGGCTAACGCGGCCGATTCTCGGGCTGGCAACTCGAGACTCAGGGGTCTTGTAGGGCCCAGAGCCTCCTAAAATCTCCCTGAGTTTGGCGGTCCTGGGTCGCTCGGCGCAGGAGATACGGGGGTCAAGCTTCGGAGGTTCGAGGCCAGCTAACGCGGCCGTTTTTGGGGGCTGGAAGGCGGAAACTCGGCAGGCCGGTGGGCCTCGGCAGCCCCTATGAAATACCCAATTTTGGCGAGGCTGGGTGGTTTCGTGTTGGAGCAAAGGCGGAATAAAATTTCTCCTTACATAGCGTCAAAGTCAGATTGAAACTCTCGAGTTTCCCTTACAAAAACATAAAGCTTTATATCTCGGTCAAATTAAGTCGTGGGTGCGCCAAAATCAGGGATTTTGTTTTGGACAACAGCTGGAAGCGGTCAACCGAATTTGGGGTGTGCAATTGATTTTACTTCTGAGATATGGGGGGGGGGGAATGCCGGACACAGAAGGCCGGCTTGCTCGGCCATTTCTTGGGCTGGGGACTCGAGACTCGGGGGTACTCTAGGGCCCAGAGTCCCCTAAATCCTCCCTGAGTTTGGTGGTTTTGGGTCGGTCAGCGCCGCAGATAGAAAGGGGCAAACATTTTATCTTTTTGGTCGTACAACTCGGCCGTTTTTCGGTCTGTGGACTCGAGACTTGGTGCCTTTGTAGGGCCCCATGCCCCTAGAAGCTCCCCAAATTTGGCAGTCCTGGGTCGGTCAGCGCCGGAGATACAAAAAGGCAAACATTTTATCTTGTCGGCCCTGCAACTCGGCCGTTTTTTGGTCTGGGGACTCGAGACTTGGCGACCTTGTAGGGCCTCATACCCCCTATATGCTCCCCGAGTTTGGTGGTCCTGGGTCACTCGACTCCGGAGCGAGGGCGGCTAAACATGGAACGTATGAGGCCGGCTAACGCGGCCGTTTCATGGTCTGGGGACTCGAGGCTCGGTGGTCTTATAGGGCCCGGAGCCTCCTAGAACTTCCTCAAGTTTGGTGGTCCTGACTGCAAATAAAGTGCCAAAACAGTAGGTCAGTAGCCATCTGAGAACCAGAGTTATTAGTCTCCAAACACTGGCCTCTAGCGTGATGAATAAATTATTCAAATCGCACACAAAAGCGAGGCTGTCCCTTAGTGTACCTATATAAGCAGAGCCAGTAGTAGGCAGAGTACAGCAGAACAATGGCAACTAAACGTGTAGCAACTCAGACTGAAAATATTGCTGTAATGAAAAGAAATGTGCGAGTACAAACAAAGAAATTAAAGAGAAAAACATTTCATGAAAATAATACACTTATCAATTTACTGAAAGGNAGAGATGTGGGAGTACAAACAAAGAAATTAAAGAGAAAAACATTTCATGAAAATAATACACTTATCAATTTACTGAAAGGAAAAATCAGGAGTCGTGAAAAAAGCCAGGAGCTGAGACAGGTGAGCATTTATTAATTTATTTGGAAGTCAAACACACTGATGTTGTCACGCCCCCGGCTCCGGACTCCGCCCCTCCTGATTCCTGATCACCTGCACCTGCTTC
>UFQX01000388.1:273028-463393 GCA_900497675.1 Arapaima gigas | reverse complement strand
CTCTCTCTCTCTCTCCCTCTGTCTCTCTCCCTCCCTCCCTCCCTCTCTCTCTCTCTCTCTCTCCCTCTCTCTCTCTCCCTCTCTCTCTCCCTCCCTCTCACCCCCCCATCTCTCTCCCTTCCTCCAGTTCTCTTTCTGTCAATCCCTGTTTATCCCAGTGACTGTTTCCCTGCAGCGGCTCTGAAGGACCTGCAGGGAGGAGAGGGGAGCGGAGGAGGTGGTGTTGGTGAGGAGAGCGAGAGGCTGAAGGCAGGAGGGGGAGGTGCATCAGTGCACAGCATCCGGGAACCATATTTTTTTCACCTCAGTCCAGCCTTATTCATGCCTGGGAAGAATTAAAACCCTCCAAAGTGGCGACTGTACCGACGGCCTCTTCTTTTCCCTCACAAACCCACCGTGAAAACACACAGAGCACTATCTTACACACCAAGTTCCACTTCCGCTCATTTCAAAAACTCAGACTCCACCTCTTCAGAAATGAAAAAAGCTTAATGTTTTCTGCTTAAAACTGTGTAGACACTTGGTTTTGAACGTTGGACGTTCAACGCTCAGCTTTATTTACTTTTCACCTTCTCCCGGGTGATGCTGTTATTATAAAAAAAAATTTAAGACACACAGAAATGGTACAGATGCTGCACTGGTTGTTATTTTTGGACCAGCTTTTGGATGAGAGTTCCAGAGATTTTGAGCAACTTGATGTCTGGAGCCTTCTGCTCCTGGTGGGGTCGACCCTCAGCAAGGTGGTAGAAAGTAAAGACAAATGACACATGTACACCCGACTGGGGTGACCGGTGACCAGGTGACAAGTGTGACCTGTCAACTCACCACCTGCAAGAGGTTCTGTGTAATATCTGAGAGGCAGTTGGAGAAAGGACAGATCTGCAGAGAAACTGGCTGGTGGGACAAGAAATGGCACCAGTTTGGTCAGGAAGGTGTTGGAGGTCTTTCAGGGGGTGCAAGAGATAAATCCATACAGCAGGTCCTATTCTCACACACAGCATTGGCTCTACACCAGACTTCTTCGTCATAGCTGGTCTTTCTCCTTCTCTGGAGGTGCCCCATGTCAGTGGCCTCAGGGCAGAGAGGAAATGCTCACCAGCAGCTGGATGGGTGCTGCATAGCTGGAGTTTTTCTTAACAGTGATGGAGGTTCAACACAGTGACAGCTGACACAGTGATGGAGATTGAACAGATATGTGGGTCACAGTGGAGAAACCTGAAGGAGAAAGGTCACCTAAGCTGAGATGTTACTGCTCCCACCGTGTCGTGAAATAGCCAGAAAAATATTAGAGTACCAGGGGTGAAAGGTCAATGACCAGCTTTGCAGTTGTGCTGCTTAAGCAGAGACCATCTGTCCTGGACACTGCCAAACAATCTCCTCCTGGCCTTGACATGGAATACAACAATAGAAAGACCACCAGAAAGACCCAAACGTGTATTACAGGTCTCCTGGGAGAACCTGGTTTCAACCCTGGATCATGATGAGCTTAACTTACAGATTGGAAAGAGCTTCTCATCCATTGAAATGAGGGATACTGAGGGTGAATGTTGAAGATCGATGTTGTGGAGACAACTGAAAGGAGCTGTGGGTGTAACGTGGGCAGTACCTGTCAGGGCAGAAGAGCATTGAAGGCTCGAAGAGCTCCATTTGGTAAAAAGGTATTGGGAGACTAAGAAGGACACAAAGGTAGAGGCTGCAAAGGCAAAGTTATGGATATAGGAGTAGGTTGGTTAGGTGACTGAAAGTGACTATGGGATGTCCTTGAAAAGGATCTGCTAAACTACCTTTCGAGGAGCTCCTGAACCTAGTAGGGCCATCCAACAAGGAGGCAGCAGCACGAGCTGAGGTCCATCTTTTGAATCCAGTTTTCTGCAGCAGTAAAACAACTTTGGGCTGGTGGTTCCCATCTTTAAACAGTGGAACAGGGGATGTGGCTGGATTATCAAGAGACCTTCTCAACATTCCTGGGAAGGTCTATTCTGTGCTGAAGAGGAGACGACGGTGGGCAGTGCAGTTTTGTTTTAACTGTGGAGTAAAGGGCCAACTTTTTACTCTCACAAGTATATTGGAGGGTCATCAGAAACTGGTTAGCCCTCTTCACGCAAGCTGGGTTCACCTGGAGAGGCCAATAAAAACCTGCTGGGTGGCCCTTGAGGGATCTTCCAAGTATTCAACCCAAGACACCAGGCCTGAGCTTGGACACAATGGAGAAATTATTTTTTTTTTTGCTTGGGATCCCATGACAAGCTGAAGAAGAAAAATATAGTCTGTGCTCCTTGGCCTTTTTGTCTCCTCACCAGGTTGAAAGGCTGGAAAAGCTATGAACCGAAGACTTTCTCATATGCTTCACGCCGACTCTGTTTTGGAGACACTCTCCACACCCCTCCATTAAATCCCCTTCTTTCCAGCTGTGTGTGTGTGTGTGTGTGTGTGTGTGTGTGTGTGTGTGTGTGTGGGTGTGTGCGTAACGTGACCATCGTGAAACTTCCATAGAAGTTACAACAGTGCCAGGGACATTACCCACTTTCCTCTAGTGCTGAAGTGGAGCAGGTTGCTGGGCGAAGTAGAGCGCCGTCCCCCACGATGCACCGCTGCAGCAGACCCGGTTCTGCCGACCAAAAGAAAGCTCAGCTTTCGAACCGCTCTGATCACGTGAAGAACGTGGGGTGGGTGGCCGCACTGTGCAGTTTCATTTATAACCTGCGAGAGGCAGCAGCCCCAGAGCGGCGCGATTCCCCCGATGAGCTTAAAACGTTTTTAGGCCAAATGTGAGACATAGAGAACAGCGTCGTTCCCATTATTCCGTTTCCCCCTCAGCCAGCCTCCTTCTTGCTCCTGAAGCAGCCATCATTTATGGACTGACACAGAATGTGAGCTATGGCAGTAAAGAGGATGTCTTTCTTCAGGCCGTCGGGGGGCTGCCTCACCTTCTCACACACACACACCCCCCAAGTTGGGCCTGAGTGTCCAGAGGAAACACTAATGACTCGAGCAGATCCCTTTAGGTCGAGTCGCCGTCTCCCGAGAACAGAGCAGTCAGACACCGCTGGGCGGGAGGCCGTCCATCGCCCCGCGCCCCCCACGAGCTTCTCCAGGACCCCGACATCAGAGCTGCAGTGACCTTTCCTGCCCTCCTGAATAAAGCATGCGAGCTCCAGGGTGTAAGATTTAGAGGGGAGTTGTGCGTGTGGCACGGGTGTGTGAGAGTGCACACACGGGCGCTGACCTATGTCACGCACGTCACGACCACCGGTGTGAAAAAGGGGCTTATTCCACCGTGGCGACGAAACAGAAGAGCTGGCACTTTAGCACCAAAAAACCTGGTGGCTTTTCCTGCGTAAGGTGTGTGAGAGGTAGGGGGTTGGGGTAATTTTGATGACTTTTACTGCGTTTTGAGTGCAGCCGCTAATGTGAGGCGGAGGTGTGTGTGTGTGTGTGTGTGTGTGTGTGAAGGATACATTTTGCTAGGTGTGGGGTCTTATTCTGCTGACGCGTTAACTGTTGGATGAAAGGTGTCATTTTGCGGCTGTATGACGTCATAACGCGAACCCGGTTTTGCGTGGTCAACAGGGTGCGGCGAGTTCCCCTTCGTCTGTGACTTTGTGTGACAGTGACTGTATATGAGTTCGGCTGCTATGACACACAGGGAAGGTCCTTTTCTCGGCTCGTATTGACGAGGATCTTCATTGAATGCGAGGTTTCACTCGTGTTACTGGTTTTACGGAGACGATTTTGAATAAACCTCCAAATTGGCATTTAAACGTCTGTAAGAAGAAGGTGACACAAAGCGTTTGTATATTTACCTGTTTTATTGCATCAGTTTGGTTTTGGATCGTTCCTCTGCCAGCACTTTCACACGTTGGTCTGTTTTGTAAAAGCTCCCAAAAACTGGATTTAACAACCACTTATAACATTAATACTCGCAGCAAAAATTACACCGAACCTCTGCGACAAAATACGTCTTCCATCGTGAAGGACTTATTTTTCCGCGTGTGCCTGGGAATAACAGACAAGGGCACCGACGTTAGCTGGCTGCAGCGACGGGAGCGCCACCGTGTGGCTGCGCTGTGTAATAAATAATCCCGGCGACGCTTCCGCGGCTTTTTGCTCAGCTTGTGCTGTTAGTCAAGTAGAAAAAGAGAATAAATAGTCGCACGCACGGTTTACCGAACACAAACGGTGGAACACGAAGAAGGAGAACTAAATCACAGTGTCCACTCACACAAAAAGTCAACAGAAACACATCATCGGCCGGCAGGCCAGGGAGCGCCGGCCCCCAGCGGAGAGGACGGAGCCGTGGTGACCTCAGCTCCACTCTGTGCCCCCGGGTAAGGCTCCTTTCTGGCGTATCCTCACAAGTCCTTAGGTAGGTGAGGGGGTGGGGAGGGGGAGCTCCAGGGTGTTGTCTCCAGGCAAGGCTCTCTCCCCCCTCATACAAACATCTCCTTGTTGATCCACATGAGGCTGCGCGTCTCGTTGGGCTTGCACTCGTACTCGATGCTGGAGAAGCTGTTCCCCCACTGGCAGTGGTCCCGCTTGTGGTAGTTGTAGTACTTCACCTGCCACACAGTCTCAAAGAGGCCCGCCTCCGTGAACTGGTCAGCCAAACAGCAGGACAGAGACAGGGTCTGGTTAGACTACAGAAGAACACGCACACTGTTAACACCCATGCTTTCCCTCCAAAGTGATGCACTGTTTTAATATCTCACCGACACCTTTATCCAGGTTTTTTTTTTTACCCGCACCTGTACCCCAGTACGCACCTATGTCCCGGTGTGGTTGGTTCCTAGAAATCCCTCGAATGCTGCAAACTCAAATATCGGGAAGATATTTCCATTATTTCCTATGAGGGAAATTATGATTCGTTCTGAATTCATCCAAAAAATCCCAGTTAATTTCCCTAAAATATCCCCAACACTCAGAGAGCACGGTAAACACCAAGTACCAAACTGTTCAAAAGGGCATTAATGTGTGTGTTTATATGCAGTTACTTTATTTAGAGCAACACATTACGATCTGTTCCTTATTATAAGTAATAATAGTGACAAACATTTAATAGTGATATTTATGTAAAGGCTGAGGAAATGAAAACAATATAAAAAGAAAAAACAACTACCTGACCAGGTGCTAATATAGACCTGTTGTATCAGCCACCCACAAACCAGGAGCTTGAATACCGGGGTAGAGGTGTATTCCAGAGCAATAAATGTAACACACACACACACACACACACAGTATTGGCAGTTTAAAGACCCCTGAAACACCTGCATATNAGAGCAATAAATGTAACACACACACACACACACACACAGTATTGGCAGTTTAAAGACCCCTGAAACACCTGCATATTACATATTAATACTGCAATATGTTTGTGCAACACAGCAGCAGTGTTGTGCGGGGGGGGGGGGGCAGCTGACTGTTGGTTTGTGTGTAAGTGCACTGGACTTGTGTCCTGTCTACTCTAATCTCCTGTGCCTTTGTGACAGACTCCAGACCCCCAGGATCACGATTTACAGAAAGTTGTTATTGTGAGAGTGAGTGGGTGAGTGAATGAGTGGGAGAAAGAGTGTGAGAGTGAGTGGGTGAGTGAGATATACAAAGAGAAAGTGTGAGTGAGAGTGAGGCAGTGTGAGTGTGAGAGACTGTTTTCCTCCCCCTGTGTTTCAGGTTAACTGGATACTGGTGCCCCTACTGTGTGAGTGAGTTTGTGTGTCGCGACCCAATGCTGGACTGGCGTCCGGACCGGGCTGCACCTCTCTGGAAGCGGCACCCGGGGAGTCCAGGATGGGCTCTTCACCACCGTGACCCTGACCAGGACAAGTGCTTCACTGAAGCTGAGTGTCTTATTTTTTATTGTTACATAAGGTTTTACTGTTTCTTTTTCATCTTATCTTTCTTTCCATCATTTGGAGACATTTTCATAATTTGGCTGCTGAATTTTTACAGTTTGAACAAATCTGGGAAGATCAGCTCCTTCACTCTGAAGAGCACACAGCTGGAGATGTTCGCCGCGAGAGGATCTTCTGGTCGTCATAAAACGAAGCCTTGACTCGTGTGACTCATTTGGCGATGCAGCTGCTCCCATTTACACAGCTGCCTAATTCTGACCAGGCCGATTTTAGCAGAAGTACTTTGCCCAACGTGGGATGCAAACCTACACCCTTCGAGTTACAAGAACCTTTTAGGTCAGAGACACCAGGTGATGCTGCTGTACAGGATAAAATTTATAGTCCCTAAATGAACTTATGTCAGTGTTACAGCTGACTGAGCTGATTTCCCACGGCGACGGTGTCACCGGTAAACCAGCTGTGAACACACACACACGTGGCGTTCCTGATTCCAGGACACAGTCGCGTGAGAAACGCTCACAAACGGATAGAAAACTGGTCGGCGGGATGAGATCAGCGTTTACAAAATGCGCTCCATCTGTTGTGTTATTAACACACTGCAGGGCCGTGTAATCCCCCCCCCCCGAGGGAGGAGAACTGAAACCCTGCCGGTGAAGAACCACCTCCCCCGGTTCCTTTCTGGGACGTTTTTACCTGAATGTTGACCTGGACCGGCTGCCTCTCCCCGCTCTTGGTGTGTGACACCCCCTCAGTGTCGTAGACCCCGCTGTAGACCACCGACTGGGGGTCTTTGGATTGCTGCTCCAGGGGGAAGGTCACCCCGCCTATGCTCATAGTGCTGTCAAGTGGAATACACACACACACACACACACACACACACACACACAGTGTTAATACACACCTTCACTTCACTACAAAGGGTTTAAAATAGATTAAAATGTTCTTTATATAGGTGTCACCTGCCACTACACCTAAGTGGATCATCCAGTGTGAACACACACCGATACACACCGTCACACACACCGATACACACTGTTACACACACAAATACACACACCGTCACACATCGTACAGCGCCGTGTCTGTCCGCCTCTCTCTCTCTCTCACACACACACACACACACACACACACACACCGTAACCGCGGCGCTTGTTGTCCGAAGGCGGAGTCACGCCGGTCACGGGGTTGAGAGCGTGCGGGGTGCACGCGCACGACCGGAGTACTGTCGCGCGCTTCTCCGTGATTTCACGCCCCCCCATCAGAGTCCGCGGACAGAATCACTGCCGGCGACACATTTTGCACATTTACTGTCCACATTACTGACATATTTGCCAGATTCGGGTTTATATGAGATTTTACGCAAAACGCGACTCCTCCCATAACGCGCCTGTGTGTTGGGTAGGGTTTTTGGGGGGGGGGGGGCTGCAGAACACACCTTTTCCCCCAGAGATCACCTTTGTTTGGTCACATTTAAAGCGGTAACATGAACGCGCTTTGCACGTCGACCAGCCTGCAGCTTTGGATCGTTTCAGCAAAAATCAGTTTTTACCCGGATCACTTTACAGTCCCGGGTTGGGGTCGCATTGGACGCCGGAGGCCCCCTGGACAGACTCGACGCCACCGACACGCCGGACTCGCCGGAATACCGCATCACACGCGCTCGATCTCCCGTATCACCGAACCCCGCACACTTACGTGGCCTCCACCGCCCCCGGTTTCACCACCACCTCGATGCGGTATTTGGAGCCCGTGAGCAGCTTGATGGTGCGGTTCTGCCCGAAGCGGGACCCGTCCACCTTGAAGAAGACGGGCCCGTTGTTGGGCTGGATCTTGAGGGACACGCCGATCTTGACGAGCTGCGGGACGCTGTCGCCCATGGTGGTCGCTGTCCAGCGCGGCTCCCGGCTGAAGGAGCAGGAGGAGGAGATGGAGGTGCTGGAGACGGAGGGAGGAGCTCTGCCACTGGCTGCTGGGAGGCGGGATGTGATGACGACCCCCCCCCCCCCGCACCAGGAAAACGCATGAAAACACGGACGTTGAAACCGTGATCTCGCGTGTCTGCGCTCATAATCCCCCCGTGACACGAGATAATCCCACCCCACCTCCAGATCTCCTGTCGAACATCTCACCTACAGCCGTGGAGCCACAGGAGGACGTAGGGCTGCGGTCCACACACCCACTGCCCCCCACCACCGCCCCCCACCGTCTGGTCCCTTTCTCCGTCATCTCGGTTTTACTCTCATGTTGACATACAGTAACTAACGTTCCTCCGCATCTGCAGTTTTTTATTGATATGTTATGATGTTATTTACTGTATGTCACCAGCAGGTCCGTCTGATCTCGACGTTACCAATTTCAGTTGTTGAGAACATTAAGAATCTTATATAATTCAGCGCTTTAATTCCTGGAAATCGGCCATTTGTGGTATCGCGGCTCAGAGGGGATTTGGGGCAAACGAGATTTCCGCTGTTGAAATCTCACGGGGAACAACCACACAGGGAATAAACACCGGGAATAAAGACAGAGAGAACGACCACACAGGGAATAAACACCGGGAATAAAGACAGAGAGAACGACCACACAGGGAATAAACACCGGGAATAAAGACAGAGAGAACGACCACGCAGGGAATAAACACTGAGAGAGAACGATCACGCAGGGAATAAACAGTGAGAAAAAATGACCACGCAGGGAGTAAAGACACCGGGAATAGATACAGAGGGAATAAACACAGAGAGAGAATGACCACGCATGGAGTAAAGACACCGGGAATAAACACAGAGAGAGAATGACCACGCATGGAGTAAAGACACCGGGAATAAACACAGAGGGAATAAACACTGAGAGAGAGAGAGAATAACCACGCAGGGAATAAACAGTGAGAAAGAATGACCACGCAGGGAGTAAAGACACCGGGAATAGATACAGAGGGAATAAACACTGAGAGAGAATTACCACACAGGGAATAAACACCGGGAATAAAGACAGAGAGAACGACCACGCATGGAGTAAAGACACCGGGAATAAACACAGAGGGAATAAACACTGAGAGAGAATGACCACGCAGGGAGTAAAGACATAGGGAATAAACAGACAGGGAATAAACACTGAGAGAAAATGACCACGCAGGGAATAAAGACACAGGGAATAAACAGGCAGGGAATAAACACCGGGAATAAACACAGAGGGAATAAACACTGAGAGAAAATGACCACGCAGGGAATAAAGACACCGGGAATAAACACCGGGAATGCTCATATAAACTGGTAAATGAAACACTGAAGCAGGTTCTTTTCTCTCCTTTGATCTCAGGTGTTTTCAGGTAACCGGGGAAACTGGCGGGTTCAGTTACACCGCGCAGATTAACATTCACTAAATATTTACACATAATACATGACACATTATGAACAATATTTATTTATATGTACAGTCACTTTCACCGAAACTGCCACCAAGCCCGTTTTTAAGGATCAGTTTCAATATTTGTAGAATCCCGTGCTTTTCCCTGCACGGAACACACTTCTAACGGCGATTCTTGAGCGGCTTAAAACGTCCGTTTAAACGAGACGAACGATCGCGTTTTTGCTCGTTTCCCCCGAAAGAGCCTCACTGGGCCGCTGCCTTCATTCTGCCACCAGGGGGCGCTGAGCGATCCGTCCGAGCAGTTCTGCTAAACACAACCGGGGGGGTGTCCCCGACCTGTGACGTCATGGACCAGAAAGTGCAACGCGAAGCGAAACAACAGAGAGCATTTCCGAAAATACAGGTGAAAAAGTCGTTATGAGTCGTTATGTCCCATAATTTAACAAGTGAAAAACATGTAGAGCAGCTTTTCATTTTTTATTCTTATTTTTGCTGGGGGGGGCTCAGATTCTGTTATTTTCACCTTTTAGATACACATGGGATGAGCCAAGAGGAAATGAAGATGAAGCACGTTGCAGACATCCAGCTGAAGCTCAGCAGACAGAAGTCTTGGTTGTGTATTTTTCCATATTGCTTAATTTTTCACCCTTATTATTAGTTACTTTATTTGTGTGATAAAAAGTAGCAGTAACTGCATTTGGAAGGTGGGTCAGTGACTCAAAACATGTTCGAAATTATATTTAATATTAAGGGGGCTCAAAGTGTCTTCTCCCTCACAGCCAAATTTGAACACAACTATATTGTAACGTTTATAGTAAAAAGCACCTTCTTTTATAAAAAAAAAAAATACAAAAGCTTAAAATGAAAGTGCACCACTTTTGCTTTCATAACTTTTGATTTCAACTGGAAGCAGCACGTCCTTCTTTGGGTTTGGCAGTGTGTCCGGAGGGGGGGGGGGGTAAGACTTGTTAAAATGCCTACTGTATATTTAGGACGATCTGTAGATTAAACATGATCCAAAGGTGGAGGAAATTTAAAATGAATGAATAAAAAACAAATAAACACGAAGGGGGGGGGTGTGTTTTACGGACCGCACACCTCCTGTTTCAGCCCAGGAAAAACACACCTGCGTGGTTCAAGTGAGCTCCTTTATTTTGCACCATCTCTTAATTCTTAGAGTTACAGATGTCGGCAAGGGGGCGAAGAAGGTCGATTAAAATAAGAGCCGCAGCACGATGTAAAAAAAAAAAAAAAAAAAAAAACATAAGTAAATACAATAAATGTGGTGAAGGATCTGGATGCATCTGGTGAGTTCGGTCCGTTTTCCTGCCAAGTGTTTGGGACGGATAAGCTCTCCTATCTGAGCTCAGCTCCGGCGCAAGCGAGGCCTATTGTGCAAAACTTATCACTGCAGCGAAGCCCCTCTGTGGTTCTTCGTATCGCAAGAGCCGCTCCGTCTTCGCCGGCGGGTGCAAATAAACAAACGACGAGCAACTGAGAGAATTCGGGTGAATTTGACGTGTGTAAGAGGAGAGTCAGGAAGCTGGTGGAGCTGCGCTGTGTGGGCGTGGACTGCAGAATAAAGAAGGCTGTGGTTAAGACCCCACATGCAGCTCTGTGTGTGTGTGTGTGTGCAGAAAACTGGAGGCACTGCTTTCCACTCTGCAGAATTTTTTCCTTTTTTTTGTTTATCCCCCCCAAGTTTAAAAAAGTCCAGTCAGTTGTACTGTTGGCATTAAATGCAGCTGTGGGGGGTGGCTGACCTCCGTGAGCCAGGGGTCCTGGGGTGGAAGGGAGGAAAGGCGATGATGCCTTATCCTATTAGCGGCTCTGTAGGAGAACCTGCACATGTGGGGAAGGGGGGGGGGGGACAGGTAAGGAGGCGGCCTGAGCCCGAGCGGGACGGGAGACTCGCAGGTCTGGTGACAGTTCCACTTGCTGAGAGGACAGCTGGGGGTGCAGAGGGCTGCAGGGGGGACCACCAGCGAGGCCACGTTGGCACAGGGAAGCAAAGAGAGGAAGTGGATGAGACCTCGCCCCCTTCCGCATGACAGAGGAGGAAGAACCTCCCTCTCGCCAGGCTCACTTGCAGAACACAGCCCCTCCAGGCGAGCAGATCCTCCAGGGAGACGCTCAGATGGAGCCACAGAAGATCAGAGAGGGTTACCTGGTCAAAAAGGTAAGGACGGGTGCAGACCCCACGCACATTGTGAGGCACAGGTGAGAAGACACCTTGGTCTCATTCATAAAGGCACCGATTGGAACCTGTAACAGACTGAAAATACACAAAGGAATTGTTCCTGATCGTACAAACCGAGTTTGGAAAATGAAGCAGAAGCTAAAAACAGTTGCATTCCTGCAGGTTTAATAACTATTTTAAACTGCAAAAATTATACTTTGCGCGAGACGTGAGATGGAAACACTTGAGAATGAACGAAGGGACAGTTGACAAGAGCTGAGGCCTCCGGTGTAAAATTAGATTTTAGCTTTAGCTTTAGCAGTAAAATGTGGTGTTTGAAATAGTTTCTGGACTGTGAAGATGGACATTCAGTAATGAGCACAAATGTGGAAAATACTGCGAAATGAGCATCTTTTCCCCATGGGGGGGGGGGCAAATAAACTCCGCATAGGGTCAGTATGTGCAGAAAACCCTGACAGCTTCACCCAAAAATCATCCATAGAAGAGAACCGACTCTAATATGTTAAACACTTCAAACAGACAAGAAAATAAAATGAAATGAAATGAAAGACGCTGTAATATGAACGCCTGCATTAGCAGTTCAGGGTCTGGTTAGTAGTTTCGGCCTGACTAATACAACAAGTAACACGGCACCTTTTTTCTGTTCAGCAGATCATCTTCTGCACTTTGCAGAGAAACCAAAGCAAAAGGAGCAGTTTAGGAGAGTTAGAAAATCACTGGGTGTAAAAACCAACCTCCGATTTCCCCCCCCCCCTTTGTGTACTTTGTGTATTTCTGAGACCAGCAGGTGAGAACAAAGCAAAAAAAAGTCACAGTCTGGGCTCACACTTCTTACTTAGGTTTGCGAGCTGTCGTGAATGTGGCCTCAGGACCCTGGAACCCTCTGAGTCAGTGCTGCTTCGGCTGAGCCCACACACCACCCGGTGCAGGGATGGCCATTACTCACGCGCCGCTGGGACAGCGCACCATCAGCCCGTGGGGGGTGGAAAAAGTCACACAGTCACGTCCCTGTGACACAGCCCTTCACCCGCTGGGGCGGCCGGTCTCGCTTCGGTCTCGATCGGCGGGGGGCCAGAGCCGCCCCACCTGTCCAGCTGGGTGCCTCACATGGCGTCTTCGTCCACCCACACCCCCCACAAGGGGCCGAGCCGCTACGTTTTTACCATTAAAACGTTTCTTTTTCTTCTCATTCAGCAACTTTCCATCAAAACCGTGAAACACACTAAAAATACGCCGGTAATGAGTGGCTTAATAAAAAAGATCCGTTTGGAAAAAATAAATAAATAAACATGACTCCTTTTTATACAATTCATTCACATTATTTTCTGAGAAATAATAATAATAATTGTTATTGTTGTTGTTTATATTAGCATATTAATAATATATTATTATTTGTAGTAATTTTTATTGTTGTTATAGTTTTACTGTTTTTATTATTTGTATTAAGAACAACATAATAATAGTAATAATAATATAAACTGTAATAACAATTTATGCATTTAGTAAAATAATAATAATTATTGCTGTTTTCATTTTTACTATAATTTTGATAATAATAATAGATTTATGTTTTATTTATTTTTATTGCTGTGGCTGTAGTTGAGCGTATTCATAATACATTAATAAAATGCAGAAATACTGTTATAATCTGATCAAAAACAGTTGGCGACGGTTACACCTATTGTTTATCTTACTCCTTTGTTCAGTGACTTCCAGCGAGACACGTGACTTTACAATGATTTACTTGTTTACAGTACAGTAGCTTTTACTTTATCGATTCGCGATCAGTTTATCGGTCGCGGTGCAGCAGCAGGGAAGCAGCACTCGGACCCAGGTCTGTTGACCACGAGGCGACGTCCTCTTATTATTCGCGGCACAAAAGATTTGGATGAGTTTGCAGTTGTAGGAACCGACATCTTTCTTCTGTGGAACTGAATCGGTTTGAGTTCCACATCTGAGGGACACGTGTGTGGGGGAAACCTGGACTAAACCCATAGGGAATGAGGTGAAGAAGAAATACAATATAACTTCCACCTTGGCGTTTCTCTTGTCACCGCATGAATGCAGCCAGTTTGTACAGAAGAAAAGATGGCCTCACCTGTAGGCCGCGTGGCCACCGTTCCGAACCCTACAGCTCTTATCTGGTGCAGCTGATATTAACTACAGCTAAACATAACAGGTTCTACTAGAACATACAGCTTCAAGGCTCAGTCAGGAGACAGTTCTCACACTATCCTGTACAACGTGGTACCTGTTCCAGCTCACGGCTCCATTCTCTCACTGCGAATTGTTTCACTTCGTGCTCCCAACCCACAGGGGACGCTGCTGAACTCCTGGAAAGTGGTGTGGGTGGTGCTGTCTGATGATGGGCTGGACTTCTATAAAAAGAAGACAGACCAAAGTCCAAAGGGCATGATCCCCCTCAAGGGAGCCACGTTGACCTGCCCCTGCCAGGACTTTCCCAAGAGGCCGGTGAGCACTGACTCCGTGCTACCATTAGAGAGATCGCACTATGCTTCTCATTAAGAGGGGAGATCATTGTAGCAGTGACAGAGACCACCAGGTAGTCAGACCATGAAGAAATGGCAGAGACCACCAGGTAATCACAAAGGGCAGGAAATTTACAAGTAAAACGTGAGGAAGTTGCACGACATTCAGTTTCTGGCTTCTGACATAACTATGCGTTGCATGTGTCATGTTAAGTTAAGCTTCAACCATTTTTTCCTCCAAGCAACTGGTATTCAAGATCAGCTTGTCAAAAAACCAGGAGCACTTCTTCCAAGCCAGTCACCTGGAGGACAGAGAATTGTGGGTGAAAGACATCAAGAGGGCTATCACGTGTCTACAAGGTGGCAAGAGGTTTGCCAGGAAGTCCACAAGGAAGTCCATACGACTGCCCGACACCGTCAACCTGAGGTATGACGCCGTTAACCTGCAGGGTTTAAAACAAAGCTTTACTCGCTTCTGTCCAACCCTTGATCAAGCCTCCCACCCTTTGTGTCCTTCCTCGCAGTGATCTGTACATCCAGATGAAAGATCAGGACACCGGGGTGAAAGAACTCAAGCTGGAGAAGGAGAAACGAATCTTTAATCATTGCTTTACAGGTATGGTGAGCAGTTCAGGTGGGCTGTATCAGTGTTTGGTGGAGTAACTTCTAAGTGAGATGGATCTGCTGCATCTGACTGGCTGATGAGTGCAGTCTCCCATAACTGCAGGAAATACAGTCATTGACTGGCTGATTTTCAAAGAGAAGGCCAGGAACCGGCAGGAGGGGGTGATGCTGGCCACGGGCCTTCTGAACGAGGGCTTCCTGCAGCCAGCAGGGGACCTGTCCAAGGAAGCGGCAGAGGGAGGCACTGAATGCGTCCTGCTTGATCAGTCTGATGCTTACTATTACTTTGTGAGTAGCCCGGCTGGCGTGAGGGCTGTCGGTAGATGTGAAAGTTCTGGAACTGGCTGGTTGGATCAAGAGGAATCAAGAGGAATTTTTTTGGAGAAATGTAAGGAGGAGAGGAACTAGAAATTGTTGAACAAAGATTAAAGAGGGAGCAGTAGTCGGTGAGGGGTCACTTGAGAGCTCTGACAAGCTTAGATTGCCGGACATGATGTGATCCTGAAGCAGAATGAAGGCAAGGTGAATAGTTGATGAACGGTTGAGGTGTTTGATTGGTTTGACCCCCCATGAATGTTTGTGTTCCTTGACAAAATGTTGAATTTCCTCATGCATGACTGAGTTCCTTGACGAACAGCTGTGTTTGAGTTTGAGTTTCCAGATCAGTGCTTGTGTTCCTGAGGAATGGCTGAGTTACCTGACAAAAGTCTGAGATGTTGCAGCAATTGAGTTTATAGTCATCTACTGAGCTCTGTTTTTGAAGCCTTTGACACTCCTGAGATGTTGTTACAGGCAGACAGTGGGTTCTTCTGTGAGGGCTACTCGAGTGACGAGGACGTGCTGGTGAAGGAGGAGTTCCGAGGGGCCATTATCAAACAAGGGTGCTTGCTGAAACAGGTGAGGTGCTTTTTGTCCTGTGTTCTTCACCAGTCTTCTCTTGGTTGTCCCAAGAGGTATCAGGGAACATTTGAGACCTACAGCCCTGGTGGCCATTCACAAAAGGTGTGGTTTCATTTTGTTTGGAGCATCACTGCAGGGTAGTACTGCTGCTTTAGCTGTTAAAAGTGAGCATTGAGAACACGAAACAAAAAGCTCCAACAACAATACAAATTGCTTTGACACTTTTCTCAAGACCTAAACTTAGATCTTGATGCTTGCATTCAAAGAGGAAATGGAAATATTTCAAAGGGTCCTCGTAGTTTTCATCTTACTCGAAAAAACATCTGCTTTCATCTTTCAGGGTCATCGAAGGAAGAACTGGAAGGTTCGGAAATTCATCCTCCGTGATGACCCAGCGTACCTTCACTACTATGACCCCGCCAAGGTGAACGCTTTGTGTGTGTGATGGCTGCAGATACTACTGCGTCATACTAGAAGATGCTGGGAACAAGACATTAAAATAAACACAGACGCTGAAATAATTGGCATGATATACATGTAAATCCAGTAAAAAGGAAATGTGTTCTTGAGCAGTTCAGCAACACTGTTCACTTCCTAAGAACACTAACCCAGAATGCACCCTGTTCCTGGTGCACCTTTGTGTATGGGAAGATGCCGGAGAAACGTGAGCAGGCAGCTACGTACCAGGACGAGGGTGTCTTTCATTAGTAACATTAAGGTTGTTTTTTTTCAGAAGAGCCGGCATTTCGCCTCCTGTTACTTTATTTTTTAATTTAATTCTCTTCACCCGTTTTCAAGAATTTCTTTGTTGTGGAGCGGAAATAATCTGCATTTCCACCGGTAGCCAGTAGTTGACAGCAAAATGCTCTCGGATAGAAGAGGAACAGAATTGGGCATGGGACTGAAGGCAGTTTCTTCTGTGAGATGTTCACAAATATATGTATGTTTAATTTAAAGTGGGCCACCTGGTGGTGTAGTGGTTACAACTGTCACCTTACAACCCAAAGAGCTTCATTTCCCACGTCCTTCTATTGTGTGCTTCATTTTGGTACCGACCCTGAGACCAATGCAACAAAAACTACCTCTGTTCCCTGAAGTGTGGCAGGTTGATTCCACAATGAGTACAAGAGCAGCATCTGAGGAGTGAAACGGAACCTCCTCAGCTTATCTTACCCAGACTGTGTCTCACAGGGGGAGGACAACCCTCTGGGCTCCGTTCATCTGCGGGGATCAGTGGTGACGGCCGTGGAACATGTGCCTGATGGTGAGTAAAGAAATGTCTGGCAGCCTGGTCCTGTCCTGCCCCTGTACCGCACTCTTGCCCCCCCTACTGTATTCATACCTCCCTGTACTGCACTCTTACCCCCCTGTACTGTATTCATACCTCACTGTACCGCACTCTTACCCCTCTGTACTGTATTCATACCTTCTTGCACCGCACTCTGACCCCCCTGTACTGTATTCATACCTTCTTGCACCGCACTCTTACCCCCCGTACTGTATTCATACCCCCCTGTACCGCACTCTTACCCCTCTGTACTGTATTCATACCTTCTTGCACTGCACTCTTACCCCCCTGTACTGTATTCATACGTTCTTGTACCGCACTCTTACCCACCTGCACTGTATTCATACCCTCCCTTTACTGTACTCTTACCCTCCCAGTCATCCCACGGTTGTGCTCTACCCACACAGTAATGGTTCTGTCCCATCATCATTCTGGACCTCTACTGTCACCATCTGTGTACCGCACCCCTACTGACCCCCTACCATGCCTCGCACCATCCCTGTACCACGTCATACCCAGACTGTCCTCACACAGCAAACACCACGCTGTACCGCCCCGGTACGTGTCCTCCACGCCGCCTTCTGCCTACATAATGACCTCACTTCCCGTTTCGCCCTGAAGCCAAGAAGTACGACGTGGAAGGGAACCTCTTTGAGATCATCACGTCTGACGACACACACTACTTCCTGCAAGCCAGCACAGCGGAGGAGCGCAAGGAGTGGATCCGTGCCATCCAGACCGTGTCCAAGTTGGGCAAATAGGGCCTCGGGAGGCAGCAGGAAGTGACCCATCGCCGGGCTGCAACCCCACAGCTGCCACACAGCAGAAGACACGTTTCTTCTACTCACTTCTGCAATACTATTTTTGCTGTGGATAATTTAAGGTCATTTTCCACAAGCAACACAGAAAGGTTTTTAAAACCGTGTTTTTTATCATGTAAGCATGTTTATTTTTACGTTTCGCATCAGCATCTTGCTTTGGCTCATATTATAGTTTATTATTGGACCCCCCCGGATCAGGGAACCTGGATCTGATAAATTTATTCTCTCTCTAGCTTCCATTTCACTATGCATGAAAGTCTGAGAACATCTGTGACTGTGGTTAAGACAACATTAAATATTTTGTTCCTCTCCCAGCATCTTTCCTCTTCTTGTCTTCTTGTTTCTCTCGAGGGGATATCATACCCCCCCGTACCGCTGCCGGTTCCGCTCCCCACTGGAGTGCTTATCGCAGCCCCCCCCGCCCACACACAAGGCCTGCCAGTAACCTGCCCCCTTGGTGGCCTTCTGCGCAGCCAGCTGCGAACAGCCAACAGAGGTTTGGTGCCTCGCCTCTCTTATCGGCCAACAAACCATCCGATTTTGGTTCTCACAGTCAGGAGTGACCTAAGCCAGGTTACCGTGACAACACAATTTTACGGGCAGCTGGCAAAAACCACAGCTCGGTTTGTCGATGTGAGTTTAACACCCACTGCGAGACGTGCCGAAGGTCACGGGGCAGCAGATGGTGCACTTGTTGGAGGTTCTGCCGTGCGGCAGAAGGACGTAGGATTGAATCCCGCCTCCTGCTGGAGTGGTTCTGATGCGATATGAATAACTCCGTTCTATAAATGAGTAGTTTATGTGTTTTGCAACCGGTAACGTGAATTTCTCAATACTCACGTCACTTTTTCCGAAGGCTTCGCACACTTCTCTTCACCGACATGCAGCCCAACGCTCCACACCCAGTAGGAGTCGAGGTCCGCTCTTCACGCCGCAGCACCCGCAAAAGTTCTGGCCTGACAAGAACATTTTATTACTCATTTTCCAACGATCTTAAAGACATCATTAGGTATCAATGCAACACAAATAATTTTGTCTTAGAATTATAGTGCTTAAATTTTTAAGGTAAGAACAAGAATGGCGCCTCTACAGTGTAGAATGGACCACAGTGAGTGTTAGAGGAATCATTCAGAAATGCTGCAGTAGGGTAATTCCAAAAGACACGGAATGAAACTCCTGTACTGTCATAATAATAATAAAAGCAAATTCGATTTACAACTGACAAATACAAAGTGTAAAATAAGAGCGTAAGTGAACCTATGTCCTCTTCTGCAACCCACCTGGCATCTGACCAGGGGGACGGTGGTCGGGACCCTTCCATCTCCCTGAGGAAAATGTTCCTCTACGGAGCAGAACGTGTGTCGGGGGGAAAAGTGACACCATCCTGGGATGGGCTTCGAACCCCTGTCACTGTACGGGGGTGGTGACAACTACAAGTTTCTTCAGGTGTTCCTCACCTGGCACAAGCCTTCGATGGGGGTCATCGAAGGTGAGATGAAGCTCTGTTAGCGGCTTGTGTAAGAACCCACCAGAGGATACTGCTGCGCGTGCTGGGACCCCGGAACTTGATCAAAAACAGGCAGCGGTGAAAAAATACACTCATAGGCCACTTTATCAGATACACCCGGCTGGTCCTGACTGGCGCCGGTGGTGAAACGTGGTGGGGAAAGACTTCTCGGTGCACGATGGCTTTTTGTTAATATTTTATCAATATCGCAAAGCTTTTTTGTACCACCGGAGCATCACTCGAAAGCCACCGAGGACTAACATAGCACTGACGCCGAGTGTCACCATCCATCCCTTCAACACCCAGCTGCCCCCAGTAAAGAGGCCGGCAACATCACTAATGCATTCGAGGCACTAAAGCTCTAATTTTTATATAATTGTGTGCAAAAAGCCACAAATTACACAATCTTGCAGTGCTGAGAGGCTGTTAATGTTTCTGAAGACCCCCCATGACCCCGGCGTGTCAGCTTTCGACAGACTGACACGCTGCAAGAGACGCAGACGTGTGACTGGCTGCAGGAGCAGGACACCATCGGTGGTCATTATTGTCACAGGTATCAGTGTCACCATCACGTCTAGTGGTGGCATGGCAGCCTCTTAAAGACCACTCTCACGCACACACACACACACACACACACACACACACACACTACAGATGTGTGAATTTGCAGGTCTGTGTTGTGACTGTGTGTCTGTTATGAACGAATAGGTGAAGTGAAGCATATTTGTAAGTCACCCTGCATCTAATCGCGACAAATATAAACTGCATATAAACATGGACATATCTGTGAAGCTACGATAAGACAGCTTTATCTCTCGCTGTTACACAGACTGTCTATATATCTGTCTATATAAAACTTTCCTGAGCGGTAAAAGTCACTGACTCCTCACCCGGTTATTACACATCCGGGTAGCGGCCTCGCTGCCCTCGCCTACACGTGTAACATGGGAGGACACGCCTGCAGACCAGCTTGTCTTTCTCACCCACCTCCTTCCTGGGGGGTTGCCTGAACACCACCGCTCCCCGGCAGAAAAGGCCGCCCTGTGGCCATGTGATCAGAGCCGCTCGCCTGTAGAACAAACGCCTTGCGGTTTGACCACAGTCAGCATGTTGTGGGCCCCAGATGAGGGACTGAGTGGGTAAACGCTGGTGTAGAACAATTGCTTGTCATTGGGGTAAAAGGAACAGAAGCTGCCCAAATGCTCGTTCACCACATGCAGGTGGTCAAAGTTTCCGTCCTCCCCGTGGGGCGCGCGGCGACGCCGGGCCCCCAAACACAGCCCGACGAGAGAGGAGAAGGACAAAGAAAGGCGATGATCTGCCGTGTAACGGAGGCCTAGCGGGTGGCAAGCGTATGGGAGCCGCGTTCGGCGCGTTTCGATTATCGACGTGCCGAGATCCACGGAACCACAAGGCGTCACTGTGGCGCTAAAAAAAACGCGCCCGTTGCGGTCTGAAGAGAACATGCAGTAAATATCACACCCTTTTCCGCAAAACTCATTTCAGGATTTTATTATTCATGTTATGTATAGAAACTCTGTTAACACCTGATTATAAACAGTTGCTTTCATCTTCCACTATTATTCATCCGCTCACAGTGGCTTCTAACCTTGAACCCTGGAGACTTTACTGCGAATTAGCCTTTCTATTGCAGCGGTTCGAGGTGATCACCTCGATCGAGGGCCGTACAGCGTGAGCAAGGATCTGAACCTGGGACCTTCAGAGCTGAGTGTGTCAGAACCCCTGGCTGATCTTTTTGGGTGAGGTTGAGGTCTCTTTGGAACAAGTTAGAATTTTCCCTATAAGGACTAACACTGTTTGTCACGTAGGAATTTTTGTTTCCAGGCAAAGAACTGGGGTCATGAACAAGGGAATGGGTGTAATTCTGAATGATCTGAACCAGGTTCAAGCAGGACGTTCAGCAGAAGCAGACAGCAGAACATCACGGTAATGATCCCCAGTCCTGTCCTCAGGCTTCCAGTGTTTCCTTCTACCTGGGAACAATGACCGCGTTTTACCATCCTCCACGATGGCCCCCAGCTGCTCCATCGTGCCAAGGAGGTCAGGAGTCCACATAGGGCTTCATCATCCAGTTTGGCTCTTTGTGGGACTACACCGGGTTCCCTCCGATGCTCCTCAGCGGAACTGACTGGCTGAAGCCCGCTGGGTGATCCGCACCCCCCACGTGTCTTGCATCAGTCCTTGATGTGCAAAGGACGACCGGCAGATCCTCCTCATAACTTTCACAGTAGACGGTTTCCTTGGAGAGACCAGATACCAGATGACCCCCCCCCCATGAGGTGGACCTCTCAGGACTGTCCTCTGAACAGGTGGTTTGGTCAACTGGGACCCTAAAGGTGAAGAGAAACAACGAGAAGGAGACCAGAGAAGTCATTTGCTTGGACAGGGAATGGGTTTATGCTCCTCCTCCACCTGGTGGGAGGTGGGAAACGGTGGAACTCGGATCAAAGACAAGAGGCCCGGTGTTTACTATTGTCTGGGTAAATTAGAGTGACCAAGTCACCACGTCCGTGCTGGTAGCCCAGGAGCCGGAAGGTGCCGGCACTGTCTCTGAAACACCCAGGTCTCAGTTCAGCTTGAGTTAAACTCAAAACAACCCCGAGGCCATAAGATGACATGAAGAAAGGTGCCCCGAGAGCTTCAAGGTCAATACTTCGGTGTCTCGATGGCGCCCGGTGTTTATAGGGTCACTGGGCCGTCTCATACATCAGGGTGACTCACAAAGCACCCGGTTTTACACTCTTCCTGAGCTCACAGCTGAATGCCCACTTAACCTCACTGAGGAGAACAACAGCTCTGCTCCAGGACATGAACCTGCACCCCACGGGTCACTGTGTTCGGGCCCTAACTAGTGTTCCACACTGATAGTGAATGTCAGGAAGGTGGTAGGTGACCTCGGAGCAGCAGGTCAGGGCAGCTGGGGTTCTGAAGGCTGAAAAAATCTTAGATTTGACCTTTGAAAACAGAGAGAGTTAGGAAGAAGGTGTGTGTGTGTGTGTGTGTGTGTGTGTGTGTGTGGGAGGCATCTAAATTGGACCAGGCTGCTTCCTTAAACTCTGTGTGAAAGGACACACTTCCTGCTGGCCGCAACTTCCATATTTGCAGAAACGCTGAAAAAGCTCCTACCCCAAACATTCGGCACCTCGCTTGTGTGTGTTTACGATCGACTCGCAGTAATATCACTTTCGAGGCCTTCATCACGTGTCCTTAGTTGTTTCGGTTGCAAGTCTGATCGAGGTCTTTGAGAACCTGGAGTCCTGTCAGGTACAAAACAGTGCAGTTTAATATTTAGCTCTGTAGCACCTTTGTGAGAATTTGCAAAACAGTATTTTCATCGCTATGACATTATAATTGTGTCCCAGGTGCCCCCTGTTCTCTCCCCCTGAAGAGAAGGAGGTGGAATCGCACCGGTTGGCTTTAGTTCCCTCCGTATAGCGCCCCCTGGTGGTGGATGTTGAGAAGTCGCTCTGAAGCGGACTGGCAGTTGGGGAGGAGCACGATGAAGCGGGACAGGTTTACTGTAAGGCCCTGTAAAGTGATCCGTTTCATCTTTGCCCCAGTGCCATTCCCTGCAGGGGGTCCCAGACGTCGACATGTCCGTTGGAAACCTAAACCCAAACCTGCAGACGTGGCGGTTTGATTCCACAGACGGGGCTGGAGGTGCCAAACGTTATTATTAACCCACCATGTGAGCAGCAGTAAAAGCATGATGTCGCTGTGTCAGTTTCAGTGGGCGGAGCTGAGCCAAACCCAAGGAGGTTTTTGTCCTGCAGCCTGTTAGAAAAGCACAGCATTCCCTGGAAGGGAGATTGAAAAAATGAAAATCATGGAAAGTTCTAGACATCTGAAGTGTTGGGAGGGCCTGATGCTGGGTGCTGCACCCTGACACCCAGAGCACACAGCGCTGCTGTTGTCCACGATAAGGAGGTTCTCTAATCTTGGGGTGCCGAGCAGCGCCCACGGGTTGTGGGTGTGTGTGTGTGTGTGTGTGTGTGTGTGAGGGGGGGGGCTAGCACAGGACCCCCAGGCCACCAGACGCAGTTGGCCCTGCTTCTTTGGTGGAAAGCGAGGCTGGAATATGTGAAACCCTGGCTGGCTCCTGCAGATGAGCCTATTTTTCACACATCCGTGTCCTCAGAGAGTCCTGCCAGCCCTGGGGGGGTCCCCTCGCATGGTCGACCACACCCTGATTCAGATTCACTTGGTGCATTTAATCCCGATACCGCTTCCCCGACTATTCGTTCCACCGTTTCGTCCCCCACGGAACGGGCACTCGAATTTCTGTTCGCCGCAAACAGAAAGTCTGCAGCTCGGCTGTTTAAGAAAGTCAGATCGATCTTGAATCGGATCAGAAGGACACAGCGGATCTTACAGATTCTTCATCATTCCGGTTACCCTGGAGACAAGTGGCTGTGAGAGAGAGAGATGAACCTAAACGCTACATCATTTATGCTTATTCATTAATTCACGTATCTGGCACTTTTCTCCACGGTGACTTACAACGTGAGGTTTGTCCTCTGAGCTACTTAGAAATAATTTAGCCGTTTATACAGCAGGGCCAGTTTCACTGTTTCACTCGAGGGAAAGTATTTGACTCAGTGGTGCTGCGCCCCCTGCTGGCTGTGCAGTTGCCCTCGTGGTGTGACTCGGGGTGCCGTCACAACAGTGATTTGTTTGTGCAGTGATTCCCTCCCTTTATTTCAGAACAAATAGCGATGGGGATCTTCACATAGAATTATGCTGTCAGCAATTTTCCCCCAAATCAATGAAGTCTGATATACAAACATACATCCATCCTTCTTCACTAACCCTGAGGGGGGTCACGGCAGCGTGGCACCTATCCCAGGACCAATAGGGACAAGGCCATGAAACTGCCCCCCCCGTGGGATGCCAGTCATCACAGAGGACCTCACACACACACACACACAGTGTAAAGTGACCAGTTAACCTGAGATGTGGGAGGAAACCAGAGCATCCAGAGGAAGTCCACACACATGCAGACTCGACACCAGCTGAGCTAGAGCTGAACCCACATCCAAGCAGCCCAGGTGCTGTGAGCCACCAGCCAGTGAGCAAGCAGACAAATAAATCCCATCTGCCTGTACACCAATGACACAGTAATGTTTCATTTTATTTTTAATTTCAATTTTTCAAGGTAAGTCTGCACTTCAGAAACCAGCTGAAACCCACCCAGGGTCTCCCGAGGAGCCAGTGGATCCCAGGTTTAGACTCTCACTGTGTTTGTTACAGACATTCCCTAAAAGTCCCACAAACACCTGAGCGAGCGACGTGCAGCCTGCCTGACCCCCAGCAGGGTGTTTTCCGCTGCCGTCTGACGAAAAAACACCGTCTTTGCCATCAATGTCACTCGCACTTATTTGATATCTGGAGGAACGATCTTAATGGCAGAAGCAGCTCAGTCTCCTCCCAGAAATAGTCCTGCTAATGTCCTCACAGGGGTGACTCAGAGAAAGTGCGGGAGACTCACGGTGGCGCCGGGGGCAGGGGGGGGGCGTTGCCAAGTTCTCAGGTCCTCAGGCCTCCAGTTTCCCCTCCTGTCCTCCGCACAGCATCTCACCAAAGTGCCACATAGGTGTGAAAGCCCGGGGAGGGTTTTCAGGAGAGGTGAACCAGGGGAGGTCCTCCTCACGGCGCCGTGGTGGAGACGCCGGCTGCCCGTCCGCCGCCCCCCCTCCGCATGGCCTGCGATCAAAGCCAAGATGAGCGCCCTTGTTATCCGCTCAAAATTGCTTTTCAGCCCTCGCTAAGCCTTTCGCTTCACGCCCGTCCCCCTTGAGAAAACAAGATTTGGCCAATTAGCATTTATCTGTGCCATTTAGACTGATCCTCCCCCTTCGCGTAATGCTGGGAAAAGACGTTCCGCTGCTCAAAATGTCACCTCCGTTTGTCTCGCGTCTCGCGTCTGATCTTTATTTCCGCCCTGTTTGTACAGTGTTTCAGTTTGGGTGGTGAGCTAAACAATGAGCTGGCAGTTATATAAGAAGTGGGGCTCTTTTAAGTGTCACGTAAGGGACCGGCGTCCTGCCCCCCCCCCCCTCCTTGCCAGCCTCCTGTGAATGAATGAAAATGAATGGAAGAACTTTTGAGGTCTTGGCAAATTAACACGTTTCTTTTTTTTTCAAAGTAAACCTCAAAGTACGATTACGTTTGCTCCATGATTTGTAGTCTTTTACTGGCTTATAAATTTGAAAAATTAATGTGACAAATGCTAAAACAACGGCTTTGTTACGAGAGGCTGGACGTGGGGCCGACTCACGGTGCCGGCGAAATATTGCTCTCTTAGAAGAGGGGGACCTGCTGGTGGAACAAGCTGGAAAAAGAAGTCCAGATGAATAACTGAACTGGTCCTTCTGTGCTCCTGGACGCGGTGTTATCGATCTGAGATAATCTATTGGTGTCGGACTCCGTGCTGCTTTTTGACCGATGTTGCCCACACAGGCACTAGGAAAGGAGCGAGGAGTTTGAGCATCTGTGGCTTCTCAGAGCAGTGGCGCCAGCGAAGACCTGCTGTTGTCTCGCTCGAGCCGCGGGATCCCGCAAGTCCGCAGCCCAGCAGCGTATCCCGCTCTCAGTGACTCGCAGATTCTTTGAGAATTCGTGACAAACCTGTTTCGCTGAGTGAGGATTTAGCAAGTAGCTGGTGCTTGAAGTCCTCCTTTAGTCAGAGCGATGAAGGAGAACAGAGAGATGGGAAGTAGGGGGTCTTCTTGGTCACGGTTGAACGACTGCTGTTCCATCAGACCTGAGCATCACCCCCCCACTTGAGTGTAATGAGAGAAGAGTCGTGACCTCAGGTGTGTTTCCAGTTTCCTCCATGGATCATGTCGTGAATAATAATTAAAACAGGTACAACTGCGAGGAAAAGGGCTGGAGGAAGAGAAGACAAGATGGATGGAAGTGACCATGGACACACCCCTTTCAACACTGAAGACAGAACTTTCTAGAAGAATTCTATTTGGTTAAAGAAAGTAATCCGTGAAGTTTCAGCTGCAGGTGGAACTAACCCTCACCCTGGTCCAAAAGACTGGTCTTTCTGGAAAGAACTTCTTTACGTTCTTAGCAGACAGAGAGTTTTGCATTGTTGCTGTTTTGCTTGTGCTCAAATGTGTAAAACTTCTCATGAAATTTTCAGAGCCAGAACTATATTTATAAATCCCTTCCAGCAACTTCCAACACTTTCCAGGAGCTTCCAGAACAGGCACAGCTGGGATTTGAACCAACTTGTTTACTGGCCCAAGAACTTTGAACAAGAAAGCCAGGCTCTCCTTTCTTCAGGCGTCAAAAGCTGTTTCCTTGTTTACCTAATCTGATCGCTTTGCATTTGTGTTTCTTTTTGAACCTGGATTTTGTGAAAAAAGCAAGTGGAACTCCAGCCTCCGCCTCCTTGCTTTTTTGATGCACCAGCAGGTCACGGTTTTGAACCGGGAAGTTGGTGATCATGACCATAAGCGTCTGTGCGGCAAAAACGGCCCAGAAGAAGCTTCCACAGTTGTGTGGAGGTACGTCTCTATGGTTACGGATCTACAGCAGTGGGGACCTACCATGAAGACGGTCTCAGCAAGCTACCGCCATGGGGGGGGGTCGGCGTGTGACGGATGGAGGCTCCATGGCAACGAGAGCGCTGCCTCCGGCTGGACCACGGCTGCCGGATTGCGGCCTCTTTACGATGATGGATGAAGAGTCTGAAAGAGTGAGGCCCTGCTGGGGACTGCTGCTCCTCAAACCAAGAGGGATAAAAAAAAAATCACATGTTCTGTCAAGGCTTAAAATAAACCCCAGACTCACAGACGTTGATCAAAGCAGCATCTGATGGCTTCAGAAGAACTGGAAGGAGAGGAGTTCAGGGTGAAAGTGGAGGAAATTACCAGCTGAGGTGAGGACTAGAGGGCAGAGAGGAAGGACTGGGGACTGAACTTTGTTTCTGGTCAACGAGAGTAAGTCTGGGCGGTTCAACCGTATCTAAGACGATCATCTCAAGGTGACAGCGGCTGACACGTATAAGCAAAACAGCATCGGGTCTGGGGTCGAGGAGGCGGCAGGGGGCGGTGGA
This sequence comes from Arapaima gigas, assembly GCA_900497675.1. Lineage (NCBI taxonomy): Eukaryota > Metazoa > Chordata > Actinopteri > Osteoglossiformes > Osteoglossidae > Arapaima > Arapaima gigas. The sequence continues at coordinate 436,257 of UFQX01000388.1, read as the reverse complement.
GGGCAAAAGTAGACATTGCAGTTTGTAGCAGACATGAGAGCTGCTGCCAGTGGAAACACAAAGGACTTTGTGGCTGATCTGCTCACCAGAACACTGCACTTCAGTGGCCACTTTGAGGGCACGTCGAGCGTGTTCCAGAACATTCCCAGTTCTCCATCCTACCCTCACAGATGGCTTCTGTGAGCTCCACAGCAGACCAACACGGTGATTTTGATGAGGCCCAGAGGGGCTGAGAAGAAGTAAGGAGGTCAGATTTCCCCTCATTTAGTTCCAAACGAACCTGTGTGGAGCACTGGACACACGATAGGGACGCAATTTATTTTAAGAAAAGGGAAAAACAAAAAATCAGACTCAATGCACACGTATTTTGCAATGGTCGGGTTCCCCCTGTGCAGAATGCTACCCAGGTGAGGGGTTATGAAGATGCAGCAGGAGAAGAAATACAATCTGAAATGGGATCATGATCAGGTCATCTAGTTCTCTGTACATTCTCACTAAAGCGCTTGGCAGAAGAACAGATCCTCTCCCCCGGGCTACTGACTCGCTGGGATCAGTCATGTGTGCCAAGTGTTTCATGGGCACGAGTGCAGGTTCCCCGCAAAGTTCTCCCCAAAGTCACGTAACTATTAAGCGGCGAAGATGCTGCGCTGGGGGGTGAAGACAGAAGTAGGAAGTGCAGAGCAGAGATTCAGTCAGGGACACCGAAAGGAGGAGACGTCCCTGACACAGAACATCTGCAGAAACATGTGTGTCAACAGATGTCGAAGGTCCAAGGTTCGCTTTACCATCATTCTGCAGGTGTACGAGTGGGAATGAATTCTGGGTAAGCAGACATCGATGGCTAATAAATAAATAAGATGATCGATAGACAAACGGTTAAATGATTTTAGTAAGATGAACAGGGTTAGGCGCAGCGGGGATGGCGACAGGGTCCGATCCCTACACTTTCCGGACTCGGCGGTCTGACAGTCCACCGTAAAAAGCTCTTCCACAGCCTGGTGGCTTTGGCCGGGTGCACGAAGACACCAGGACGGCCCTTCGGCGTGTTCCATATGCGCTGCTTTCATCCGCGTCACATGACAGCCACTGACAGACTGAACCTCACTTGCTGCTGCGGTGCTTGTGATCACAGTATCTGCCCTGTATTCCTCCACCTCGCAGTACGAGAGAGTAGATCAGTGTAAGCAGCGGAATGTTGGGATTTGCTCTGGAGAACTGTGTCGGATAAATGCGACCATGCGCCACTTTCCACGTCTATTTGACACATTAATGGCACTTTTACCCCTGAAAAAATAGCCTCGGGATCCAGTGAGGTTCACGTATCCGACAATCCTGCTGAGTCACACAGACGTCCTGCCGCAGTACAGCTCCCCCCCGTCACAAATTTGCTAAATAACTTCTGCCGTGCCCCAGTGTGTCTCCGGTTTTTAAGGCAGACCTTTAATATTCGGTTTGATCGAGTTATGCAATTCTGCTCCCACTAATCCGGCTGGATTGTCTGAGAAGAGCTGCCGTGGGGCCTTTTTGAAAACAACCCCTTCGTCTCACACACACACACACACACACACACACACACACACACACACACACACACACATCGAGCCAGACAAAATGTGGCAGCGAGCAAGAAATGAATATTGTGATGACGGGTTTCTCCCTCCATTCTGTTGAAAAATTTTGATCAGACAAAATTCTGCACATACGGGTGCAGCGAACTGCCGGCTCTGGTGTGACGGATGACGGAAATTCTTGGATCTCAACAAAACCAGCCGTAGACTATTCAAAAAACACATCGCAGGGCAAGAATAAGTGTGTTTGGGCTGCAGCTCAAATTGGTTTAAATGGGGGGAAAATAGCATCTGGGTTTTTAGATAGCACTTTCCCCTGGATGTCAACAGTTTACCATGTTTTAAATGAACTACTGATGGGACAGAGGCTCACGGTGGAGTGTTTGGAGCAGTAGAAGGACAAAGTGCTGGACTTGATTCCCGCTTGTTTTACAGACGTGGCAGAGCACTTGTAGCACAATGACGTGGTTTGTTATACATTTTTTCACCCCCCCTCATTTTATGAAACTGACCTGCATTGAAGGATGTCTGTGAACGTGTGTGTGTGGCTGCTGTGTTCTGTGTGTGTTTAGTGTGTGCAGGCAGTAGTCGGGGGACCCGGGGGGGGTCTTTATGCCAGTTTTCCCGATTAATGAAGCAGGACAGTGAGGAAAACCACGAGATGCAGCTGGACTGAAGGCTGTGAGGAGTTTGGATGGGAGCTGACTGTGTTTGTGAAGGACTCACACTGGTGTTTACAGGTCTAACTTTGTTTGCTTTTCAATACGTATAGTTTTCTCAAAACAAAACCTTTTCTCTGGAAACCCCTGCGACCCAGAGCCCTTTTGCTACCCCTGTAGTCCCCATCTTAGATGATGCCTCCTGGAAAACAGCAGCGTTTTCCCCCCTGAGGGCTGATTTTTTTTGTTTAGACACCAAACCTCTTGCGGGGATGGTGAATAATTTCCTTTGTTGGATAGAGGAAGAAATAAAACAAAAGGAAAACAAGTCAGGTTGAGGGTTTTAGCAGCAGAGGCCTTTGAGCAGGGCTGGAGCAACTGGCACCTTGGGGGTCAAACTGGTGGCTGTATGAAAAAAACCCCAATATGAACGTCTCCTTGGGTTTGACAAATGGGATTCTCCAACAGACTTCATGCACTATGGTGGACAGGTTAGGGAAAGAGTTTGTTTGTGAAGGAATGAGAAGTTCCCATTGAACATTCTTGATCTTTCTCTCTCTTGCTCTCTCTCTCTCCCTCACAGAATTCAGAGGTTGTTGGAGAGCTGCTGGGGAATGTGGCTAGAAATTAGGAAACTGGGCCAACAGGAGACTTCAGTCAGCTTGATCCAACCCAGTGGAACCTCTCAGCCCTTGAAGCAACAGCCTAGACCCTTGGTAATGTCCTCCTAGAAAGCCACCAGCAGCTCTACCTGCAAACCAAGCTTCAGCAGCACAGCATCTCCCAAAGACCAGTATCACCAGCCAGTCCTGGGGTTTCCTGTGATGTCTGGTCTTTTTCCAGACCTGGTTGCACGCTGAGGCTCAGGAGCTCAAACACAGTGTGAGCACGCGAGGTTCGAGTCACTCGACATTAGGGATGGATGGGCAGAAAGAACACACGTCTGAAGCCGAGGAATGAGGCATAATTTTATCCACTGATGAAAACATAAACAGGTTATGGTGCAAAAGGAAATGTCGCTTCGAAACGAGAGTAGAATGTTGCAGTAAAAGAGCCCATCGGTAATGGGCCATGTCTTGGTGATTTAGTACGTTGATTTGTCCCTCTTTGCTCACGATGCCGATAACCGGTGGCTCTAAATCACGATTGTTTTTCAGACCTGATTGCAAATGAGCTGTGTTACCGTTTTACCGCCGACCTTCTCGAAAGCAAATGGCGTGATTTCTCACAACCGGCAAAGCCAGTCCATGTGGGGAGCTTGGAAGGTGACCTCACCGTCATTTCAGTACCAGCCCGGGAATCAAGAATCGTCCCAAGTTTGACCGAGACGTGGCTCTTTCCCTGCAACAGTCCACGTTCTGGAGCTACTTTGTTCTCAGCTCCAGTCTTTGTATTATTCCTGTTTGTTCACCAGGGCAGCTTCCAGCACTGGGTTTCTACACTAAGATACTTGCAGCGATTTACCCATTTACTCCACTGGGTGCTTTTTACTGCCAGTTTGGGGTAAATACCCTGGTCGAGGCTACTACAGCAGGAGGTGAGGATTCGAGCCCTGATCTAGACACTGCGCTAGGTCCAGTCCCAGTGCTCTTCGTTCCCCTGTGCAGAATAACACTGATGCAGAGGATAAATTTCCCCCACAGTAATTTTTTGTGTAAAAGTCCCGGGATGTTTTGTACAGGCAGCGCTGGAGTTGCTGGTTTGAACCCCCCTCCTGCTGTGGTGCTATTACTCACCACGATTTACTCCAGTAAAAGGACCCAGCTGTACGAACGGGTAACTAACTGTAAGCAGCTTGTTGTCATACGAACCGTGACGTTGACTTGGTCAACAGTATCAACTGGATCACGTGGGGCTTTGCACGCCATTCTATAGCTGCCATACGGTAGGATTAAGGTGCGAGTCTCCAAAATTTCTGATGTCCTGGGGTTGAACAGACAAAACTTGCAGCATGACGACAGTGGAAACAGCATGGTAACACCCTAAACAACTCGGTGGAGAAGAGTAACTGTAAACCAGTGCTCTCCTCGGCCGGTCAGAGCATCGCCTTGCCCTCAAACGACCCAGGTTCCAAACCCACCTCCCTCCGCAGTAGCCTTGAGATGCTTGGGATGCTTACTTTGTATATGGGTAAATCACGGTGAGCGGAGAAATCACAGTCTCTTTTGTAAGGAACGAACGCGCCTGTTAAACAGATGCGCTGGAAACAGAAATCATCCCACCAGCATATCAGCCGACTCTGTGCCCTTTTCTGTCTCAACACTGCAGCCCATTAAGTCATTTTGATAAAAGCACCTCGGAGTGCTGAGGATTCCTTTGACTCACAGTAAATTCGGTGACATTTTAAGGGACTCCATTGTCCAAGGTGGCTTTCTGTGTGCCACTAAGGGACAGATTTACCCATTTATACACCCAGGTAAATTCCACGCTATCAGTTAGTGGTTAGCATCTTCATCAAGGGTCCACTAGCACCAGGCTGCCCGCGTTTTCACTTCTGACACTGGGCTCTGCAAGGGAGAGACGGTAGCGGCAGGAATACAGGTGGTCCGAGGCCTCAGGAAAGTGGCAGAAGATGGAGAGAACTGCAGAAGGGGGTAAATAAGTGGCAGCATGTGAACATGCTGAGCTCTTCCACTCTCATTTCTGCAGAGACGGACCACTAAAAGCTAGGGTGAGGGTGTGAAGCCGAGTAGAGGGCAGGTACCGAATTAGAGGCGACGTCGATGTTTCTTTAAGCTTCGATCCAGGCCCGTTCGAGCCCTTTGAGGACTGAAAGCCTCCCCAACACCATAAAACCGAGCAGCTTCTGTCCCCTGCGTGTGACTCACAAATAAATTCTGCAGCGCGACTTCTCTAAACGGCGATGCCTCCCGCGGCTCATCGGCCGCCCGCCGCTTTTACGGCAGGCGTTGAGAGCTCAGCCGAGTGTTTTGGTGCCCCGCCGGAAGAGGCGGCGAAGTCAAGGAGCACGGCAAAAACACCCATCAGGTGGCGGTCGCCGTCCTGCCTCTGCAATCACAGGTTGTTCCTGCTCTCCGCCGACCACCTGACATCACTTTCGCCCGGATCTTCAGACCTGAAGAGCTCCTCGACTCCACTCAGGCTGAGTCCACACGCAGACGGTGGCGTCACCGCAATTTTTCACCGTCAAGTTTTGCTCCGAGTGTCAGGCGCAACCCAAAGAGGGAAAACGGAGAAAAACAAGCATATCCCAGGGACGCTAAACGTTCTCGTCTTCAAAATGTGATTCCAAGGTCCCAGCAGATATGGTCGCAGTTGAGAATTCCTGTTCCCAACTTGGGCTCATAAATCAGGGTTCGGTTGCTTCTGGCACAGAAGCGGATTTTACATTTCGGTTTATTGATAAAACCCGGAGTGATTGATTTGCGTGGAATGAAATGAATGCTCCAGCGACAGTTTTTAAAGGACAAACACATTCCCTTCTGTTTATTTTTAACCGCAGTTTCTCTACTTATCTGTTTCTGGGAATTTGCTCGTCGCCTACATTCCTCCACATTTGGTCCAGCCGCTCGTGGGCAGAATAGCGTGAGCCTGAATTGGCTCAGATGGTTTCTGCTCCATTGGCAGCTGAGGTCCGGCGTCTGCGAGTGATGCGACCAAAAACAAGACGGCAAACTTTGCAGACATTCTGCCGACCGGCTGCATCACATACGAATTTTCAAAGACAAAACATTTGCACTTTCATCGTCACCGATGAAGAAAAGTTAGCATTAACACGAACTGAAAGTGGTCAGATGCTGACAGATGCTGGTTTCAAGAAGTTAAAGGGCAATAAAATGACATCCCGTCTGCAGTTTTCTCTCTCTCATCTGCCAGGACCGTGGAACGCGGCGACTGAGTAGGACGAGCGGTTGATCGAAATAGAATAAATAAACAAAAGTCTGCCGACTTTTTAATTCCCTGTAGCTATGATACAGACCCTGGTTTACCTGTTCCAGGAGTGTTTGTAAGTTGAGGATCCGGTGTACTCAGTTTTGGCCCACTGCGTACGGAAGCACATCGACTGAATCCAACGGCCAAGAGGTAAAGACTGTACCAGGTAACACCTTGGAGAAGGAGGTGGAGGACAGGATGGGGACCCCCGCTGGCTCACATCTGCCTTAGGCAGTACCAGACACCCCGCCTAGGTGGCGCAGCCTCTTCACAGCTACTTGCCTGGCCTTCACACCTGGCCAGGGTGAAGAATAGAAATGAGGCATCCGGACCCTGCATTTTAACCGCAGGTTAGTGAACGTGGTCATTAAAGCGCAGTGAGAGCAAACTGCCGCTGCCAGCAAATGACGCCATCTTTCTGTCACGCTTTCCAACGTGCGGCAGCAGAAACGGTCTTTTCACACCCGGCGTCTGTAATGATTCCCCTCCCGGTGCCCATTACCGCAGCACGGTGTAGCTTCCCAAATAGAATTCTGCCTCCCCTCAGCGGACCGTTTGGAATGAACGTGTCAAGAGGGTGACCATCCGTGGCTGTTCTGGAACCCACACCTGTAATGGCTTCCAGTCTTTAATTGAATTCAACCAATTTCATTTTGCCTCGATTTAATGTGAAGTGACAACGGGCCTTTAAAGGCGGGTATTATTTTAGTGGCCTTGCTTTTGAGCTGCACAATGCATTGCAGTGTCAGATCTCCTTTAGAGGTGTATCTCTGTCGAGGGGTGTTCAGAAAGGGTGTCCTAGTCTTCACGTATGCAGAGACACGCGGCCATTTGGGGTGGAAGCGGCGTCTGTGAAGCACTGTGGGAAAAGTCAGAGCGAAGTGTGGAACTGGGCTTTACTGTCCAGATCACCTGGAGAATCAGGGGTCTGGATGTCTCAGCAGCTTACAGCGCTGGGTTCATAACTGTCTTACTTTATACTTCCTCTGAGGAGACCTGACGCCAGTATTAACTGAATTTACATTTATTCATTTCTTGCACTCATTTCTCCGGTTCACGTCCCTCCAGTGACAACATTCAAACAGCAAATACACAGATAACCAGAGCAGAAGGTGTTGGACTTATTTACGCAGGAGATCAGGAGAGAAACGGCTCTGAGGGAGATGGGTGGGACACCCTCGTCGAATGTGGAGGAGGGGGATTCAGCCGCTCTGAGGGACAGCGGGAGACTGGAATCAAGACTGAAGCGAACTGTTGATGTGAGTCCAGAATGTTTGCGGTCAAGTCGCACAAATGAATTGCATGATGGGAAGAGCAACACGATGAGCCGTAAAACATTAGGGGATGAGTTTAATCGGGAAAAAAGGGCGTTTCCCTTTTTGGGGAGTTTCACAATTTTATGCCGTCCTCAGGACCGAAACTGAGAAGTGGGCTCACAATCCCTGTACAGCACAGTTATATAGTGATTTTATTACGTTAATGAAGCAATTTATGTAAATTTTAGACAAATGAAGGAACAGCGTGTCATGCAGCGTGTTTCCAGCGACCCGCTGTGGGTGCAGTGGCGAGGCCTGTCGGGGGGCCCGCTGACACACAGGGGGCCTCTTTCCCCACCTTTGTGGCCTCCGCGCTCAGTGCTGCCATCCAGAGATGAGATCGGTGTTTAAGGAGCTGTGCTGTTATCCAAATCGCACAATTACGCTCATCGTTTGGTTATTGTTGCCCAGCGCTGTCAACCCGGGCAAATGTGTTTGCGCTCGGATTTGTGTGCCCCGCGGAGCGGGAAATGACTGCAGTGTGATCGGAAGCGGAGTGCAGGGGTGGGGTGGCGGTGGTGGTTGTTGGGGAGGGTGTGAAACAAGCATCCCGGACGTTTCTGGTTTTACCGGGCACCGCAGGTCCGAGTCATAACTGTATAATTCAGTGCTGCCCGGTGGGACGGAGAGAGGCTGACCGCTTGAGCGGTTCTGCTCGTTCATAAACACGTTTACATGGAGCAGTTTAGGATCGATGTGTTGCTCAGCAGTGCCGCTGTTTAACTGGAGGTCTGTGGCTCTCTGCTGGTGTGTATGACCATTTTAATATGCTCACACACACACACAACTGGTGTTCTGTTAGGCGGCCATTTGGAGCTGCAGGAGCGAGACCACAAGGAGACCACTGCGAGGAGCCACCGATCTCACCGAGTCCGCAACAGCGGCATTGTGGGGCACCGAAAGCGTTAAAGACGCGTTACAAGTGGAAATCTGGAGGGCGGCCAGACCCGAGCAACCTGAGAGAAGCTCTGCAGACAAACAGTCACCAGAATGATCCTGTAGCGGGTAGAACGGTTCAAATATTGCCCCAGGTGACCTGACAGTCAAACAAGCCAGGTTCAAACCCCACCTCGTCCTGTAACCCTTGTTGTTCTTACCCTCAACTGACCTAGTAGAAATTACCCACCTGTGTAAAAGGGCAAATGATAGGAAATAGGTGAAGGAAGGGAGGGTGTTTGGAGTCCAGCAAAAACAGCCAGGACTCAACAGAAAAACAGCATATTTCTGCACGACTGTTAGCTCAAGTGTTTTGGATGATTCGGCTGAATGTTCTGTGCTTTATTACGGCAGTGAAGCCCGTCGAGTCAAATTTGACAACACTGGAGGGTGTGACTCCACGACCCTCATTGAGGTCGTCCTTCCAGTCCCCCCGTCCCCCATCCCCAGCTGGGTGACAGTGAGCAGGAATACACAGTATTTTGATTTTTGTGTCTTATTTGTTCTTCTGCTTCCCTGCTCTGGGTGTGTCTGTCCGTGTGGGCGGCTGTACTTGGCACGTCGCAGCGCGATGAGGGAGGCGCACGGCACGGATTCTCAGGGCAGCCAATGGGAACCCGGTCGGGGGGTTTGAGAGCATGACTAATAAAAACCTGCAAATATTAAGAAAAATACAAAAATAAAATGGCCCTTCGTGTGTGACAGCATAACAGTGCGGGAAGCCCTGGAGCGTGTCACCCGCACGTGGAAAAGGCCTTTGTTTCCACATCGCAAAATCGCAAAAGTTTTGCCAAACTAACTATCCTGCACGCGGCACGGGAGGCGACTTTTCCCGCATCTCCCTGAGCGGCAACATCCGTCATTAATGGTCACAAATAAATATTCCCAATTTGTTGTTACTGGCGCCGAGGAGCTGAGCTTTGAACAGATCAGGTGTGAAGATTATTGCTTTCCTGAGGGGACGGGACAAATAGATACAAATTCACGTGTCACAAGGTATTTCTCCTCTTTTTTGTACCGATTAATGATGTAATTGGAAACCTGAAGCCGCTGTCTTTAGTAATCGCCTATTTAAGCTCTGGAGTCTTTCCGTGATATTCCTGCTGGAGGGCAGCAGATCGTATGGAGGATACTTTTCATTTTGTTGTTGTTTATTTGTACGGCCGGGTGTGTGGATGCTGCCCTGCTTGCTGTCCGCGCGTCTCCCTGAACGCGAGGGCCGTACGTTTGTCAGCAAGAGCTGCTGAACGTTCGCTCCCAATTTCCCTTCTCCATTTCTTCTCGGTGAATTTCCATCTCTGCCCTCAGCACGCTTTAACTAACTTTTGTGACAGTCGAACTGGCAAAACACCCTGAAAGAAGCATTCTTCCTTTTTAATTTCTTCACGTTCCACCAGTCAAGCTCACTGGGTCCTTCAAATGCAAAGGCAGCAGTTCCAACCGCTACTCCATCTCCCTTCATTTTATCTCTTCCAGCGAGCGCCGGTGTTATTAAACTTTTACACAACAACTAGTTTCATGTCTACAATAAGACTGCGTACTTCTTCGCAAGGTCTTGTATGTGATGTATGCAGCAGCAAAAATACCAACCTAACACATGTTCCCATTAATTCAGCTGAATAAATAATATACAGTTTGTCAGACCTTGAACCTTGATGGGCTAGAGCAGCAGAGGCCACCACAGGTGCCACTTTTGCCAGCAAAGGACAAGAAGATGAGGCTGCAGTGAGGACACAAGAGCTGGACAATGTAGAAGAAGAGCCAGAGCCTGGATGGCCAAGTCCCTGTTTCTGATGTAATGTGAAGGCAGGGGCAGACATCCATGGACCTGTCTTGTCTGGCATGAATGGTACACACTGGTGGAGGAGGTGCAATGGTGTGGGGAAGGCTCGCTTGGCATGAATTTGTGTTTTGTAGCAGCAACTAAAGTTCATCTGAACGCCCCGAATCTCCAGTAATCTACACAGTCCCCACCTCAAGGGAGCAGAGAATCTGTGGGGTCTCACCAGAGTGGACGTGTCTCCAAAAATTCAGCAGAGGTGCTGCGAAGCCCCCAGGCAGGCATGGACCAGGTACCCTGTACAATACATCCTTAACCTTGCTACTGACTTCATGCTGGAGGCAAAAAGACGGTCACATCCAGTATTAAGGTGTACCTAATAAAGTGGCCGCTGCAGCTTAACATATAAACCCAACTTGATAGGTGACCTCAGAGAAAAGCATTGTAGAAATGAATAAATAAATAATAATGTTGACTATTGCACGTGAATCCTCCAACAGTGTATAAAAAATGTTCACTTTAGATCCAGAAACTGGCAAAAAAAAGACAAAAAAATTTGTATATTTAAAATGACCATTTGGTCTCCACAGAATCAAAGTGAAAACACAGACCTGAAATCCCCTGCAAGATTAAATAAAAAGCCATTTAAAAATGAGTGGAAAAGCTTAGGCAATTATAAGATTCTTAGAGCCTAAAACTAAAAGCTGTTTGTAAGAAATAAATGAAGGAACATCTCAGCTTTCGGAGCAGAAGGGAAACAAATCACAGGCGGGTCTATTTTGAGCCCCAGAGAAAAGCATTTAAAAGCCGGATTATTTTGAGTTGTATATTGAGTTTTTATCTTTGGAACCTGGCGCATGTTGAATCTTGTTACTGTTTATGCACCGAGGGTTTATTTCATACATCCGGGAGTCATTTCATGTAGTTCAAAGGCTTTCTTGTTTCAAATAAATATTTTTGAAATGCATAATTTTTCCCCCAGAAATGCTACATGTTCAACGTTTATAACACACTTTATTATTGTACCTTTAAATGAAGATCATTGAAATGCTTTGCAATAAAAACAATGCATAACAATAATAAAAAGAACAGAGTGATAAGACTGTATTGCAAAAGATCATCAGCAAAAGTAAACAGCAAACTAGTTCACAGGATAATACGGATCATAGTAAAAAAGAGAATAGAGGAAAGATGCATAGAAATGAGCCACTTGAAAGCATTTCAGAATCGATGTTGTTACATTAGAAGTTTTATTTCATATCATTTTTCAAATGAAATGTGCAATGTAGCTTCAGGGGAGAATCCAGATCTAACAACAGGTCCCCAGTTGAGATGTAAACCTGCAAGCAAGGTTCCAAAATCAAATCGCCTCCTGAAGTCCATGACATCAGAGAACATGGAAGCATGAGACATGAGTGCACAGAAGGTGTCTCTATATTTCTGTCTGTCTCTTTTTTGTTGAAATTCGGCATGCAGGTACTTTTTATTCTAAGTGAGGTTTTTGCACAGTCAAAAGATGCTACACACATCGGTAGCGTGTGTCTCCAGGCATTTCACAGCTAATTTGTTAAGATGAAGACAAGCAGGCTACCTCACACACACACCCATGGACATGCATACAACACTATGCGCATTAGAGACATGTGCCTCCAAGCAGATCCCACCCAATATGTCAGAATGAGACCAGTTCCACACACACACACACACACACACACACACACACACACACACACACACACACACCAGAAAGGAAAGACATGCTTGAGGGAAGAATGCAAACTGGCAACAGGGAGGATTGTGGATAAAACAATTTGGTGATATTTGATGTGTTATTACTTTTTACCTTTTCACCTTCTGACCCGGCAGCGCTGGGTACATCAGCAAGTTATCGGTGAAAACAGAGCCGTACTTCACCTTTGGCCTTTCTGAAGCGTGAACCCTGCGCAGCCACAGGATGGGCTCCTTCAAAGACGAGACTGGATGACTGTGCTTTGGGATTAGTGCCACTTTCCTACTGTGACCTGTCACCTGTGCAGGTCACCGGTCTTCTTCAGGACTTCCCGACAGAGAGAGCCACGGGGTCCTCGGTCTGATGTTAGCTGTGGGCAGAGAACAGTTATCTCCTTTTCCCACACTGGCCGCCCAGCCTTGCCAGTGCTGGACTCCCTCCACAGTGGCAGGTGTTGTGACAGAGCTGTGATTACAGAAATCACCAGAACCTCGAATGCGCTAAATGAATTGTGCTGGAGAACCTGGTACCGACTGCCAAGACAGAAGAAATACCTGGTCTCCAAGGTACCCATTGTAACCCTGACCCCGTGGTTCAGCCTCTCAGGTCTCTCCTTACTCGCTCTGACTCTTGATTCAGGGCTTTATTTAGGTGATGATCTGCAGTGGTGCTGGCTTGTATACCATCGACATCGCTCTTATCTCCATCAACTGCGACTCCTGGTGTCTGTTTTGCCGTCTGTCCTCTGCATGCACATTTGTGTGCCTCATCGCAGGTCTATTGCCAACTGGTTGCTCATCAGCTACATGGAACAGGCATCAGTGAACGCCTTCATCCCATCTGGCACTTTCTACACACACTCTAAGTCCCAAGCGATCTCTGGGATTTTTCACTTCCAGACCCACTACTTGTGCAACAGTGTTCCGTACCAAAGATCTGGGATGTCCAAGGCAAGCAATGGACTCAGCATGTCCCATCTTGGTTGCAGAATATCTGAACCACGTTGCTGATGGTAGCCTCCCCCCTTTTTATTCTCTCTCGGGTCCAGCACTGAAAACAGAAAAGACAATCGAACAACTATATTGTCTAAAAACATCTAAGCAGACTGGGGGTGGGCCAGATGACCCTGTGTTACTCTACCATGTGTGGCAGTCTGCATCCCCCAGAGGTTCATTTTGTTCCTAATTCATATCACCCTGGAGTTTTTGTTTTCCTCTCCTCTTTTGCTGGCTGCCCACTTCATCATCATCAGTTACATAGCAAAGAACACAATTTATTTAAGTACTTATATATTCATCTATTTGTTTGCCTTTGTAAATGTTAGTGATATTATTGTGCTTATATATAACATCTTCTGTAAATATGGATTATAGAGGCGGGGTCTTCATCATGGCTGCACTCACCTCCCTTCCACCAGAGCAGCACCATGAGACACATGGGGTTTAAGCCTCAACTAATTAGCCGCCTGTTAAGTTTTTGCACCCTTAAATCTCAGCTCAGCTAACCCTAACCCTAACCCTAACCCTAACCCTAACCCTAACAGCGACCGAGGAGGTATTTGTGTTGCGGGAACATTATCAACACCAAGAACATGAACACAAACATCTCACTCAGGCTTTAATTAACTTCTGACTTAATCCCATCCCAGGACAGGTGCACCTCCTTAAACACACCTGGGGAGATGCTCTTATGGAGCCCTTTGGACCCCCTCTGGACCCCCTCTGGACCCCTGACATTACTGGCATTATATAGAGCTATCAGATTCTTTGGGAAATACTCTGCATTGCCAGTGAGTTTCTGGAATGAATCCTCCTCTCGGTGGCGTGTACATTTTTCTCTCTTCTTCAGGATGAGCAATTTATTATTATTATTATTGTCACCAAATCATTCAGCAGAGTCATAACAATAAAAACAGTACAATGAAATGACATCAGTCAGACTTCTTTAATAAATAGCTGTTAATTGTTTTGGATGTGAACACGCAATAAAGCGAGTCACGTATGTGAAAGCTTATTTTAACCATTTATACCTAAATAGTTTTCCACCTTGGGCAAAATCAACATTAAGTGGCCCAGATTATTATACATGAAGTAATAGCGTGGTTTTGTCTGATTTTGTAGCTCTTGCCTGGGTCAGGATTCTCTGTCTGGGCTCAGACTGTTGGCGACACCCTGATCTGGAACACACACACACACACACACACACATACACATTTGGAGGCACCAACCTGCCAGGGAGCCAAAACTTGAACCCTGGAGGAAGAGCTCAGCTCTCCTGATATGGTGCACAGAAACTGGCAACTCAGATGGTCTCGGGAAACAAGTCTGAGGAAATAAACATCCACAGGATCCTCATCCTTGCAGACCTGAGACAAAATTGCCAACTTTACTTCACTTTAATAAACATATGTGTCTTGGATGTAAATTTTATGTATTCTGAATTTTACGTTACTTTGGACAAAAGCTGTAGCTGTAATACACACACACACACACACACACACACACATACACACACACACACACACACACACACACACACACACACACACACACACACACACTGATTTGAAGCCCCTGCATGAGTTATAGCTGAATGTTTGAGGAGGTACAGGTGGACAGGGTGGTTTATCTTTACTCCATGAATGGCAGGTTCAGACACACGCTCCTTTCAAAGGCAGTTTGAAGCTTCGCCATAAAAGATTTTCACAAAGGACTAATAAATGTATTTGAACACAAGCGTGGCCAGAAATGACACTGCGGGTGCAGGGATGTTGTGTCCAGAGATTGAGATGTTTCCATATCATCTGAGCTGGGCCAGCACACATGCTGCAGAGATTTCTCTTCCATCTGGCATTTGGCGAGAAATGGCCTCTGAATAAACCAGAATTTATGCAAGTCCTACTTCGCATGTGAAGCACAAAGTTAAACTTTCAGGACTCTGAGAAAATGTGGTGAATGTTGATCACAAAATCCAGTAAAACATTTTTTTTTGGTTACAGCTGCCACCTTGCATTTGAAAGGCCCAGGTTTGAATCCAACCTCCTGCTCCAATACCCTTGATCTGAAAGGAGACAGGAAAACTTAAGAAGCTGTACAAATGGTTGGAATTTTATGGATAAAACAACAGGTTATATAAATAAATGTCAATGTGTGTGTTTAATCCAATAGCTGCCATAGTGAAGGAACTGGGAGTTCAGCTTCTGTGAATCAAACACAAAAACTACTACCCTGGCATCAGCGTGAGGTTCGTCGACCTTCCCGTAGCCACAAATCCCGCTCTTCATCTCAGATGGCTCATTGTTTCTTGCTGAGACGTCCAGACTGCGGTTGTTGATCTTCTGTTGAGTTTAAGCTTTGTCACTGGTGCCAAGACTTAGACGCTTGATGAATCTCAAGATCTTGCTGGTCAAGAGGGTCACGCAGCATATTGAGCACATTAAAGGCCCTAAATGGCCACTCAGAGCTTTACTCCACCATGATACTCAGTCTCTTCCCTGGTTGCTCAAGTTTTGGTTGCTAAGTAGTGTGTCTTGCTGGGGGCTTCGACAGAGAAACCTAGTGTAAGTTCAATGTAAGTTAACTAGTTGTTTATCATACATTCTATTCCAGGCAGCTATATATAGCAGTAATAAACCAGCGCTGACCCAGGCAGCCTATCATGCTTCACGACCTAGTGAGAAAGGTCAGATGAGGCAAAAGAAGGTGGAGAAAAACGCTTCTTAATTGGAGTCGGAGTCCGGCAATGGTGTGGAGCAGAGCGTCTGACCCAACCTGCAGGGTCACCGAAGTGCAGAACAAAGTCGCTCCCCAAAGACAGCTGGAGAGAGAAGCTGTTGATGGTTTTGAGAATTAAAACATGGGCCTTGACAAAGAAGGCTATTTGCAAGGCAAAAGGATAATTATAATAATTACATTGTCAGGATGGAGAAACTGTGCAGACTGAGATGTTCTGGCTGCTGTTCATTACGTGTTGAGATATAATGAAGTGCAAGGCTTACAGAATGTGGAAGGCAGAGAAGCAGGTCTGAGGAGCTGTCATTGTTTTACCATTATCAGTAAAGGTTTAGTAACCCTAAGAGTCAAAAGGAAATATCACATATAGGGAGTTAATCAATTATTCTATTCACACACACACACACACACACACACACACACACACACACACACACACAAACACCAGTGATGTAAGGGTAATAAAGTTTGGCAATATATATTTTGTTTTTTCCTTTCCACTTCACCACAACTGGCACAAGCCTCTCTCTGTGATGTTTGTCTAACCTAAATACTAAATACAACCAGTTTTATGGTAAAACTGCTCAGTGTTTATATAAAGTGCTATTACCTCTTACCTTTCCACCAATGCACGTTTTTGACCTGGGCAACGCTAACTAATTCAGATAGTTAACCAATAAATCTCTATTAATCCCAAAAGGAAACTCTTTGGTTGCCGTAGCATACAATATATATCAAGCATAAACACACAAGTGATACAAAAGAGATAAATACATAAACAAGTTAATAAGTGAATCAACTTGCAAGAGCATTTATATGCTTGGGAGGGCAGAGTGACATGGTGGAACATCTCCAGGAGTCTCCTGCACATGCCAAAGGACTGGAGTTTCCTCAGAAAGTAAAGGCGACTCGCTGGACCGGGACTGTCTGTTGCAGGTCTGCTCCGGTCTGTTGTTTGTTCGCAATCCCAGATACTTCTGTGTCCCCACAACATCCACCTCCATTCTGTCAATTCTCACTGGGCTCTTCAAATGCCTCAACACAGAAAGTTCTCATGCATCTCAGTAAAAGATAAACCAAGTCAACTGAAATAGAATAATTTATAATGGGGAATAAGCTGGAGACGTGCGGCAGGCGTGTATTTTCTCAGCTCTGAGAGGCTGAGAGCTTCTTAGAAAAACATTACCTGCCGAGAATGACACCAGGAAGTAGGTATCTACAGCGCTGGAGACAGTGTGAATCTGAGCCATGGGGGGAATTAGTGTGTCAAAGGACCGGTTGCATCAGCCAGCAGGAGCTCACAAAGGATCGGGGAGCAGCTTGCAGTCAGCGGAGCTCAATGACTTCAGTGCCCATGATCTTGAGCTGAGATTTACAGGCACAAAAACTTACTGGACGCTGAAAAGGCTTTATTACATGCTAGACTTCTCCATTTCCGCAAAAGAAAGGCAGTGACTCTGTGGAGAAAAAGGAAAAGCTGCCGTGAGCAAAAATGAAAACAGGATTTCATTTAACCGTCTTAACCTACATTTTTATACTGCATTTTTGCCACCAATTACATAAGGATTCTTAGTATTTTTGCCTGTTCCCTGCTCATTTTGACATCTGTGTTAAAATGACTTGGATCTGACACGCAAACTGATGCCATAAACACTGCAAAGACATTTAGCTTATTGTAAAACCCATTAAAACTGACACACAGTTCAGTCAACCTCGGCGTCCCCTGCAGTGTCGAAACCCATAAACCGCGAGTCGTGTTTTATATTCATACAAACGAAAAGGGCTAAATTATCACCCAGTACATATACTAAAGAATGACATTACGTTCAAAAAGCCAAAAACAATGTAGAATCTGCAGAAAAGCACATTTTTATTTAGCAAATCACAAATAAATAATAATAGGTGCATATTTTCTTTGTTTTTTCCCTGTAACAGCGGGTAAAGCTGCGGCACTGACGCTAGAAACAAACAAGAAGAGACTGTAACTTGGTTAACTGCACTTTACCGTGGTGAATTATACAACTGGCCTACCTTCATTTCACAATATATTTTTCTCATTTAAATTCCATAATGGTATTCCTAAGCAAGGCCATGGCAATGAATGTGTTTAAGGTCAGCACCCAGAAGAGGAGAAAAGGTGGGAAGAAACTGAAAGCAGACCAGGAGTACAATAAAATGAGAGCGAGCCAAACACAGTCGACAAATACTCATACTGTCTTAGTGAACAAGGTGAGATTTTAAGGACACACGTGTCGCCGTTAAGATGTATTCATCTGCCAGACACGCAGAGTAAACAACAGTGCTTTTCACCGACGGAGGAAGAGCTGTAGCTGGAGAACTCAGCTGGTGTGGCCAACACCTCTGTGTCTGCTGGGCCACATCCCCCTGGCGGCTGTATATCGTTCTGATAATAAATACCGAGCTGATGGTTACAGATGTCGTGATGCAACTTTACGGAACTGTTACATCGGGAGAGATCTGAACGCAAAATGGGTGGGTTTTGAGACCCTTCTGTAAAGTTCTGAGACAATCAGCAGCTATGAGGTTCTGACCGCCACAGTCTACATAGAGTCAACTTAGTCAAAATGGCGGCAAAAAATCCATCTCTACAAAATCCTTTTTAGTGCCAACTGCTGACTGACAAGATGGATAAACATTTGCCACCTTTTACTTACAACACACCAGACATGAGATTAAATTACAATTTAGACAAAAAAAAAAAAACGCATCGATGGATCAACGTCTCCGGTCCACCATACGACAGTCGCTCAGACCTGGTGACAGCAAACACAGTCAGTCTTTGGTCGCCTGCGTCGGTCTCGTGTGGAACCGAGCGGCTCGACTGAAGTTACTCATCCCACCTTACAAAGCCGTTGGTACGTTCTCCTTCAGGAGACAGGTCAAAATCCAATTTACCAGCTTTCCAGACCTCTGAACAGAAGGTGACAATCATCAATTGAGAAAGACAGGCTGATCTCACATTGCATTACCTGGTACCATTTCATCCAATTAGAGGGGAACCTACAACCCTGACCAGACCTCAAAGCTATTTTTGTAAAACCTTTTGCACCGTTGCAAAGGCCAACCTCATGAAGATCTCTCTAGTTGTGCAAAACCAGGCTGTAATGATGAATCTTGCAAACTCTGCGCTATTAGAGGACATTAGGACTTTTGACACGTGTGCTGGAGTCTGAAGGAGGCCTGGACTGTTGCCTGTGAAGGTTTTGTCTCGGAGAACATTTTTCCTGAAATCCTCCTTCGCACACACTGCCGGGGTGGGGTGGGGTGGGGGTGAGAACCAACTGAAAACAGTTATTATTTAATTTTTACATTTATGCATCCGGCAGATGCTTTTCTCCAAAGTGAAGTAGGGCTACAAACAACAATACGCCAACAGCAAGCAAGGGGCTTCGATACAAACTTGATTATTGAAGCAGAGCTTGTTTGCTTGACACCAGCTACTGGAGTAGCTCCCTAATGAAGTGAAATGCGAATCGGAAGACGAGGCGATTCACAGCAGCAGTGAAGGACAAACAGGAGATCAGGAGAGATGTCTGTGTGAAAGAGATGGGTTTGAGACCGTCCTTGAACGTTGAAAGGGATTGGGGTCAAAACCAGGAGACTTGGTATGAGCTGGTGACCAGATGTGAGGAACACAGTGCTTCTGCTGAAGTATTCAGGTGGGCGAGGCAGGTGTGACTTGCAGGTCCTGACCAAAGTCTTGAGAACTTGATGCAAGGAGGTGCTGAAGAAATGAGATGATGAGGGAGGCACAACTGGTGCAGCGGCATTCTGAGTGAGCTGGTGAGGGCAGGGCGAGCTGGACCAGAAGCTGTGTAGATGCTCACAACAAAGACTCATTTTTGTTGTCTTGCAGCACTTGCTGCTCGCTGTAGGTCCCACACACTGAGCGCAGGATGCATTAGAGAGCAGCGCAGCCTGTCTGTCCGTCTGTCTCCTTCCGCGTTCTGTTTACACCCTTCAGAAGGTTGGAAGCCAATGCAGGACATTCAGCTTCCTTCCTTTGCTGGAGAACTATTTCTGCACGGAAAACTGAATGGATCCTTTGTATCCCCATCTGAAGGCCAGAACATTTTCTGTATTTAATGAAAGAAAATGCACCGGCCAGCAAACGCCGCAGATTTCTCACCCGCTTAACAGAATAAAATTCATATCGCAGCATCGCAGAACATATCCACTGGAAAACAGCCCACTGAAAATGACGAAATAATTTCAGTCGTATTATTTGGCACTTGCATTAAGACATCATTCTAACTTTTTACTTTTCATGCCGCATCTTTCATGTTAAAGACATTCTTGACTGGAGAAAAACATCATAAAAAAAACTGAATAAAAACCCGAGATCAAAAAACTGTTTTTTTTTTTTTGTTTATTGCATGTGGGCGTTTTCCATTACAACGAACTGGCAACCTTATTAGCATGCCAGTTAAATTATTTACTGCATTAATTTATTAATTACAGTATTAAATATAAAAGTGACGGGGCATATGGTTCAGAATGGTGAAATGATCGGCCCCCGTATTCCGGTTATTTTTAATAACAGAGCTTGATGTTTAGATAGAAAGCAGCTGTTCTCGAAACGTCGCCGCCTTTTCAATCCCGGATCCACTTTTTCCTCATATGTTTAATTGAACCAAATGGCTGTGATAATAAAAAAAAAAAACACTAGCGGTGGTTTCCGTTCAATTGTAATTGCTGGTGCGATGAAAAAGGAAATATGATGGTATTTTATTTAGCAGAAACAGATATTGATTGCCATTCCCTCTTTAAAACAGGGAAATAAATCAAAACTCCACCTGCAGAAGGTTCAGTGCAGAGGAACATTATTTTAAGGGAATGCTCTCAAAATGAAACCCAATAGGGTTCAGAAAAATAGGCCCCTGTCATTTAAAATTACTTCTAATTCCCTTTGAAGGTAATGAAGTCAACCTCTTCGCTGGGTTGGTGTTATTAGTATTGCAAAAAATGTATTAAATGAATTGACAGGGCTCTTTGAAACATAGCGTTTCATTTCACTTAGTTTTGTATGCAAAAACAGAATTTGTGACTCACCGAGCAGCTGGGGGTACATTGGTGGCTGGAAGCCGGTTGAGAGGAGGTGACTAATGGTACTGAAATTTGTGAATGGAAGCTGCATCTGGGACATAAAAAATGAATAAGGCCGCCACCGTGAAGAGTGAACCGTTCCTTCCTGGCCTCAATATCAATAAACACACAGTCAAAACACAATAAATATTTTTAATTTCCATATCAACAGCAGGAAAAAGTGTTTACACCAAACAACCAGTCTGCAAGTTCAAAAACCAGACATGTAACGCACATCAATATTTTTACAAAACAAACAAAAAAAGCCTTTTTTGGGGCATTTTTCAGGAGCGCTTTTTTTCTGACAGACGCCCAATCTGGGCTGGACAGTGACACGGTGTTCGCACTGTGTCGTCACCGTTCCTCCTCCGGTCACACAGTGTTCACCTGCAGTTTACCCTGTTTACCCTCGGTTCGCCTTCTCTGTACACGTGCCCAGTTCTCAATTCTCCTCTCGGTTGGCGACACACGGATCCACCACAGCAGCACCCTGGTCACCTTTCCCCACCCCCCCGTGAGCATCACTTGAGGCGCACGCAGTCGATCTCCGTCACAGGCATGGAGGACGTTCTCAGGTCTGTCTCCTCGCCCGCTTTGCTGGCTACGTAGGTGGACCTCCAGTGGAAGAGCACGATCCTCTTCAGATGCTGCACGGTGTTGTTCCTCACGCTGACGAAGCAGAAGGTGTTGATCATTCCGTTGCTCATGGCGATGCACTCGATGATGTAGAAGGCCACCAGGAAGTTCCGCTCGCGCAGGACGAGGGTGGGGTGGAAGTCGCGCAGGATGGTGAAGCCGTAGTACGGTGCCCAGCACAGGATGTAGGCTGTCAGAATGCCGATGAGCACCATGACCGTCCTACGGCGCCCGCGCAGCCGCCGGCGGATCTGCTCCGTCTGGTAGCCTGGCACGCTCTTGAACCAGAGCTCCCTGGAGATCCGCACGTAGCACAGCGCCATGGTCAGAACCGGTCCCACAAACTCCACGCCAAAGATGAACAGGAAGTAGGAACGGTAGTAGAGTTTCTGGTCCACAGGCCACACCTGAGCGCAGAAGAACTTGTCATGCTGGGAGGTGGCATCTGGGTACACGGTCTCCGAGGCGAAGTAGGCCGAGGGTATGGAGATGAGAATGGGTACGATCCAGACGCCTGTGATCAGGCAGTAGGCGGTCTGGTGCTTCATTCGCGGCCTCAGAGGATGAACGATGGCCATGTACCTGGAGGAGGAGAAGTGCAGCGCCACAGTAACGTGAGCCGCCTTCGCTGGCACCTCAATGAACTCGATAACTGATGTGCGACGAGAGGACCTTTGCATTGTTTTAATTATTTTCAGACTGACTTTTTTAACTGTCCTAACCGTTACCTGCGTTACCTGCATCTGCTTCCGTCCTCGAACATCCTGTCTGAGCCAAATCAATACACAAGCGGGAAAAAAACAGGTTCTACTTTATAACCATTTAATCTGTATGTTATAATAAACATGCGGAAGTACACGGGGGGGGGAGGGGGTAGCTGTCGACTTTTGCTGCAATTAGAAACCATTCTTTTGCAANGGGGAGGGGGGGGGGGGGGGGGGGTAGCTGTCGACTTTTGCTGCAATTAGAAACCATTCTTTTGCAATCACAAACCAGGACTACTGAACTAGAAAAGCAATGAAATCCCTCATATAATTATTTATTTATTCTTACGGCACATTTGTCTGACTCGTTCCCGTACGTATTCTCCTCTCAGCTCCTCACGAATATGTTATAAGTGCTGGCCAGTCATTTCGCTTTATTTTTTAAATTTTTTTTCTCTAACCCTATGGCAGTGCTGAGTCTGCCTTCAGGGTGGAGAACGATATAAACGCTGTATTGCGTGGCGGACGTGATGTTTACTGGGGCCAGATTCCGGCGTCTCTGTCAGTGTGTTGTCTTACGGATGCTGCTGCAGCACTGCTCAATTTCTTTCCTGTGCAAGAAAATTCATTTATATCTGCCTGTCTAAAAAATACCAGGCTAACCACTGTTGCGATATGCCCCTCTTTCGGGATAAAAAAAAAAAAATAAATTAAGTGTTAAGTTGTTATGGAACCTGCTGTGTTACTCCGATACTCTTAATTCCTTTCAAATGAGGAACATTGATTATTAGTCCACATGGACCACGGAGCCCCATATGGTGCTGTCTGCATGTGGCAGTGAAATAATTCAATTTAATGCAGCATCAGCCTGCAGGCTGCTGTTGTCCGTGTGTGTTGTCTCCACCGCGTTAATGGGAGCGCTGTGATTTGTGAGGGAAATATGGTGTGTAGCTGCTTTCCAGGTTCCCTCAGTTTGATTTTGTGGGATGAGGGATCTGCCGTAACGTATGTGACCTTAACGCCTGACCGGGTGCCAGTAAATCATGGTACCAGGTGTTACCAGGTTGGGTTCTGGGGGTGTTTCGGTCCAAACCGGAGCTGGACCGTGACAATTTTTTGGTGCTACTTGACGCTGGAGGTCTTACTCTAAAGCGATCTGTGGAGTGACGCACTTTAGTGGTGGGGGGTAATAAACGGCTGCCTCGCTGAGCCTGATTCCCTCCCCTTGTCACACGAGCAGCAGCATTAAAATGAAGTGTCCCACGAAAGTAAAAATATGTGACCTACATTTTTCCCCCGCATTTCAAAATAACAAAAAACCCCACCGCGTTTTCTTTTCGTGTCAGCTTCATTGCTTTTACTCTTCTCAAAACAGGGGTTTTTTACTTTTTCTTCACAGTGGTGAGCGGCGGCAGAGCCGACACATCGGCGACAGCAGCATACCTGTCAACGGCTATGGCCAGCAGGGCGTTGGTGGACACATAGAGGGACACGGTGCGCAGATAGTTGACAGAGGCGCACAGCACCAGGCCGTGGTCCCAGGAGAGCTGCTTCACCACGTAGTAGTCCAGCAAGAAGGGACAGCAGACGACGGCCACCAGCAGGTCCGACACGGCCAGGTTGGCGATGAGGAGGTTGGTGAGGTTCCTCAGCTTTCTGTAGCGTGCCAGCGTGACGATAAACAAGAAGTTGCCCACACCGCACACCAGCATGATGCACACCAGCACTACGCCGATGATGATGGTGGCCATGAAGAAGGCGCGACCCTGGGTGGCGTCCAGAGCCTCATCGCCCGAGACCCCGTAGTCTGTGTCATAGCTGCCCGTGAAAGGTTCTGGAAGGAAGCCTGGTAGATATCCGTGTGTCTCTGCGTACGGAGAAGCCAGCTGGCTGCCGTTGGACTCCCCCATGGCTTGGACTCTGTGCTCTCCGGTCTGTTTATCGCCACCCCCCACCGTAAGTTTAGATGTTCCTGCAGGAACGGAGAGGACAGTTAGCAGCCAAGATGCTGCTGTGGCTGAAATTCCCCCGCCTGAATCTCAATAAGACTCATTTCTGCTTTTAATAAATCCCCAAAGCCTTATAGGATGGCAACAACAACAGTGTGTTACGTGTAAGACCGCAGGAGAGGGGCCAGGAGTGAACTGATCGCACTGCGGAGAAGCAGACCGTGTCAAACAGGAGTTGATCCTATCAGGGGTGCCTTCACGACATCTCATGAAGCTCTTCAAATTAATTACCTGACAATTGCTGGACCGTTTCTAAAAACCGGTCAAGGATGCACGGATGGAAATGTGTGCGAATAAAACACTCATCCAAGAACAAGACATTGTCCTGAAGGACCGGCACATGCATTATTCAGGTTTTATCAGTAGATAAGAGTGAGATTTGTATCCCCAATCAAAGCCGCTATAATAACTACTAATTCCACTTTTGTACTCTTTGCTACTTACTATTTGGGCTTATTACATGCGTTGCCTTGACTGACCTGCACGACAGCGGCTGTCGAATAAATGCGCGTAAACTGTTAGTCTTTCCGGGTTCATGTGAATATTCTGCCTGTTAAAGTGACCAAGTGCAGGAGCGCTAAGGAAGCACTTTAATCACATTCCTCTTTGGGTTGTTATGTCATAGTGAAGTGCTGCAGACGGGAAGAGGTGCTGAGCAGGAGCGCAGTCCCAGGGTGGGCTCCGCACACAGCGGCGCTTCGCTTGCAAACGGCACCTGGGAGCCACAGGTGGCTGGGAACGAATACACAAATGAGCAAAGTTTTAAAAGCCTGTGGCGATAAAAAAGATTTTAAAATATTAGCGCAGCGATTGAGCTATTATTATGTTTGTCTTAATACAGGGGCTTTCATTTTATTCAGTTTCTTGCCTAGCTGATGCTGTATGCAGTGTTTGTCTTGTTTATAAATCTAGGTAGTTCACTGGGTTTTTAGGGTTAGTACACAGGTGAACCATATTGCATCATGACATTAACAACTATGCCCCCTGCTGGTGCCCTTTCCCAAAACATGACACACACACACACACACACACACACAGACTGTGTTACTATGTTTGCAAAGACAAACTGACACCATGGTTGTTTGGAAACACTCTCTTGAGAGAAATGATATGAAATAGTGGGTACCCTGACCACATCTCACAATTCCCACTTGGACCTGCCGTTTTTTGTAAAGACCAAATAAAAAATGAGGGATAACTATAAAATCTGCCCATAACACAGCAAACTAGTTAAAAAAAATTTCCATTTTCCTCTGAAAGGCACAAGGTTTGACTTGTGAAGACAATCTTTACCACCATTTATCCAGGAAACCTGCAAAAGCAGTCGGTCTGGTCAGATACATTAAAATAAAATAAAATAAAATAAAATAATTCTTCTACCCCTTTTACGAATTTGACTTCTACATTCTTCCTACCATCTTATTGACAAAGATAAAGAATAGAAGGCAACACAGTGAATCAAACAGGTGTCTAACGGAGTTTTGAGGTAAATTATTCCATGAATACGGAAAAGTGTCCACATATGAAAGGATATTAAACAGCTTTACCACACACTGCACACACTTCTGCCCTTCCAGACCTGCGCCGAGGACACGATTTAATATCATTTTTATTCATCTACACAGACGCGCCGAGAAAATAACGTTTGAACTGAGCGCATTACAGTATTAAAACTCTTAAGCGGTAACTTATTATAAATAAAGGGAATTTAATAAATTCACGTCGATTTTTTATTTTTTTTTACAAAATCGAATAAATCCGGCGTAAATGAAACGTTTATCGTCAGTGACGAATACAAGCAGCGCAACAGTAACTCCGCAAGTAGCAGGGAGGGACACGTACCTGCGGACGGCAAGTGCGGCGTTTGCCATGAAAACAGCGCGTTTTCCTGCGCGCCGGAGGAGGAGGGTCCGCTTCGCGCGGAAAGAGAGGCGGGAGAAGGAGCGCAAACAGGCGGCGGGGGCGGGGAGCGCCGCGCTTCTACGTCCCCAGCTTTGCGTCTGAATTTCTTACGCAAACTCGCTGTGGCCGCTTTGCCTTCAGCTCCTGCGCATGAACATCATTTTCATAGTGAGCACCAAATCCGTCCAGTTCGTCTCAGCATCACTTAGGGATGTGATTAACCGTTTACGTTTCCCAATATCTGGATATTCTAAATATCAAAATATTCCAAAAGTGACATATTAATGCTTTCTCTTGGTTTGAGTCAGACCTCATCAGCAACAAGAGGTCTTAATAATTCTGCTGTTTGTCCTTAGGGACTATTTGGTACAGGGGTACGGAGGAAGCTTTGGGAAATCTGTGCTCTCTCTTGCACCCTTGTCCGCCTGTTGTGTTGGGCTTTGAAGGAGTAGCTTTGCAAAGCAGCTCTGTTCCTGTAAATCAGGCTGTTGAATGTCAGGCCTCTGGGCATCAGCACATAAAGGCTTTTCAGAAATTGGAAACACAAACAAACACGACGGCCATTTTTTCTGCACAGCCTCAAAAGTGCTGCCTTACACACGACCCGCTTTGGGTGTGTTTTTTACTACACGCTACGCAGTACAAAGAGCCCATTGTGGGTAGAAAAAACTCGCATGGCTTACTGAGAGAGTGGCTGAGCTGCGGATAACATGAACGGGGTTACTGTCACCCTTCCAACTGAGTATTTTGAAAAATAAAGTGCATTATTATATAAAGCTGCGCAAGAGTAGAAATCAATTAAAGGTGAGAGTGAAAATGTTAAAGTTGACACAATTTACTAAGTTAGTTTGATCACAATTGTATCTTCATTTACCTTTTTCACTCAACAGTGCCAAAGAGCCTCATGGTTGGGATTATTGTGTAATACCTCCCATCCATACATCCATCCATTCTTTGATAAATCACTTCTTCTGGTTTGGGTTGTAGTGGTAAGCAGTGAAGAAGGGCAGAACACGTTTTCCATAGCAGCAGGTCTCCAAAGTCTACTGGGGGATCCAAACTGCTGCCACTTCATCTCAGGCGTATAATTTTGGGTGTCTGCATACACCATCCATGGGAGGTATTCTGGGGGGGGGGGGGGGTTTCTGTATTTTCAAACCAACTTAACTNTTTGGGGGGGGGGGGGGGGTTTCTGTATGTTCAAACCAACTTAACTGGCTCATTTTACTCCGGAACCCTTTTATGAGTGCTGAAGGCTTGACCTACAAACTCAGATCTGAGTCACTGAGTGTGAGCTTCATCACTCTGTGAAATAAACTCACTGCTGTTGCTTGTAGCCGCAATCTTGTTATTTCTGTCACTGTCCAAAACTGGTGACCACAGCTGAGGATGGAGATGTACGCTGAGCAGCTAACTGCAAGCTTTGTCTGAGGACTTAGCGGTTCTAGCGCAGGCTGAAAATTCCATTCTGATGAGGCCAACAAGACCTCATCAGCTAAAAGTGTCAGTGTCCCTGTCATAAATACTCTCCAAATCCTTACTGCACCTTGATATCTTCTTTACGAATATCAGAAACAGAAGAGGAGACAAGACACAAGTCCAAGGCTTACAATCACGAGTTTTGCAGATTGACTAAAGTTGTGTAGAATGCAGGTTGCTTCTCTTCTCCCAGTGTCCTTGCAAGTGAGAAGAATTGATCCAGTGTTCCATAGCTAAGATGAAACCACATTACTGCTCCAGAATCTGAGCTTCTTCAGCATGTTGGCATTAGTAGTTAGAAGATATCCTCTGGATGCCTTTTTAAACACGAGAACCAGCACAGCCCTTCACCAGTCTTGAGGTTCCTTATGCAGAATAGCAAACATGTGTCGCAGCCAAAAAAGTCCAGCAGGCCATTCTTCCAGGTCGCACCCCTCCAGTTTTCTCAATAGTTTGAAATGTCCCAGTGGAGTTACACAATAGGTATGTGCACCCTCCTATAATGCATTGTCCACCATCTCTAGAAGGACTTGATAAAAACACTTTGGGTGTTTACGCACACTCGTTGTTATCCGCTGTCCACTGGTAATAACAGCTCAGCCGATGACCTACTAGACCTGCCTCTGAAACCTCTCCAGAGGTTGGCGTTTTCTTCTCAGGTGGCTGGTGGACCTGTTTTATGTGACTGGACACAGCCTGTGAAGACAATGTAGAGATGCCCTGCAAGGAGAGGTATGAACATCACATGCAGCACATATCAGGCAACAGGCTGACATGACAAATCTAGATACCTCAAACCAGCACAATGGGTAACTGACATTTGGAATGCAATGTCCCTAGTGCAGGAGGTAGAAAAGAGGAAGACAGAAGATGGAATAGCTCAATGTTCAATCTGTGTGTGTTTCACCTGGATATGAGAATATAGATGTGCTTTTCACTCTGCCTGCTTTGAGTGGCAGTAAGTGACACACAGGCTTCTTGGACACCCAGGCAAATACTCATTTTCTCAGATGTTAGATGCTGCATAATAGAGGGAATTGATCTTTGGTTCTTGCAGTCTGTTGTGGAAAAAAAAAATCAATCAATCAGTATTTTGACTCAAAACTACAGTGAAACCAAATACAGCCACTGAATCACATCAAAGCCAACCTTCTATAACCCCATTGCTGCAAACCCAGCAATTCTTAGTAATATAAGCAGGTGCCACATCTCAAGCTTTCTTTTTCAAGAGCAACTCACAGTTAGACCGACTTCAACATCCGAGGTTAAAAACAGTAACCTTCAGGTTAGAATTCTGTGTTGTCAGCAACCGGGTGCAAAAGAGGTAACTTGGTACCCTGGCGTTTCTCCTTTGAAGCCACCTGTCTCCATACAGCCTCACACCCTGCCGACTCCCAGGCAGGAGATCAAGGTCCTCGCTGTACAATGAAACTCTTTGAATGCTAAATCATGGACTCCAGCAAATGGTTTTGGATGTAAAATTCAGTGAACTTTTATTATCAACAGTAAGGCAGAGTAGCTATTAAAGGATTGCTGGGATTTTCCCATGGTTCCGCTTTTCGGAGGTCTCTGTACGACTGTCTGGGTCTTTGGATTGCGGCAAAACAAATCAGTTTTAGAAGGAACGTGACCCATGGCAAAAACAGGCCTTAGACAGGGAGCAGCAGTGATGGGGGGGGCTACTGGGTAACTGACTTTTGTACAAAGGTGGGTTGGAATCAGTTCCTTTCACTCTGTTATTTGTAATCAATTCAATTTCTGGAGAAATAATTCGTTCCAGTGTCGTTTTTCTCACTTATACTTTTTACTTTTAGTTGCGGACACCTGTAAAAGCGTTCTTTTTACTCTGTTACACTTCTGCCACCGTTGTCATTGGTCAAATTCACATTTAATATTTTATTTTGCTCACCTTAAAACGAACAGTCAATATTACTGTGAGCCGGATGTTGTCAACAATCCTCACAGTTCCGATTATGCGAACCATTAACAACGTTTTTTGTCTCACTTAACGTCTGTTGTCAATTACATTTGGCTGCAAAGTTACGCTATTTGGACGTATTATATATTTTCCAGGAGCGAAAAGTTTTCCGTGAAGCTGTTAACGTTTGTTTGTAACCCGGCTGGCAAATCGATACGTGCGACTCGGATTATTTGCATGTTCAATTTTTAATTTGAATAAATTAACTGTTCAGCCAATTGCATGCAAGCAAGGTGGTCTCGCGATAATCGCCGGGCGATATTTATAGATCATTCTAGAAACTGAGTTCGTACAATCGTGATAAAAATGTTGAAGAAAAGTTTTGTAGCGCAAACAAGACTGAGTTAAAACCACGGCCGCACACTACGTTTTCGGAAAAGTGAAAAACGTTCCTTTGGTGAGTTGCAGCTGTTTTAGTAACTGTGCTACTGAACTTTAAGCAGTATTCGTGCAGTAACTGACTTATGTTGTGTGTGGATTGTATTGAAACTAGAAAAGAATAAATAAAGGTGTTGTATTATAGTGACCATAAAATAGGAAAGGAAACAGTTAATAATATTAAAACGTGTCTTCTACTGGCGCGAAAAAGTGAGGTGTGAGTTATGAACGGGAGATACCGCAACGATGCGGCTGGTTAGTTGGTAAAGATCACTTTTTAATATGGTTGATATTTTAGTTAACTGTTAAAGTGGTCCGAAAAATATCTAGTTAATGACCTCAGCCTCCAGACGCAGGTCAAGTTCTTAGTGGCGGGAGTCAACTTGCGCGAGCCGGACGGCGCGGGACAGATTTTGACCGCGAGCTGGAAACGGGAAAGATGCGGTATTTTTACTTTTCCTGTATTCCGCCTTCCGTGACTTCTGTTTGCAGGGATTTGGACTAATAGTTAAACAATTTGCTGTAAGTATCGCTGTATGTATTTTTAAGAATCTAACGTGTCTATCACGTTGAGTTGGTTAAATGTAAACGTTTAATTTATGTAATCCTGTTGCTGACTCGGGTCAACCGCGCCTCACAGACCTTGTGAATCTTCTGATCTGCCGACCCACATCACGGCTAGGTGTTACCAGTGGGTTACACATTGCTAGGAGTTCATGGCCCAAATAAGCTTTATTTGGTTCAGAGTATTTTCTATGCTTGAGTAAGTTTTGATGACTTTAAAACTTTTTCTCAAATACACTTTTTTTCCAAGTAGTCTTATTTGAGAAATACTTCTAGAAGATTCTTTCACCCACTGCTGTGAGAACTACCTGCGTAAGGAATGGGCCATTGTGTTCTTGGTGGGTTCTCGCCACAGTGTCATCGTGCCGTGGTGAGTGGTTCCTCCAGTAGGTGCAAACAGGGAGCGGACCCAACGGTGAGAGGCCGCTCCTGTCGAACCAAGCCGATTCCCACGGGTTTACTGGTTCCTCCCGAAATAATGAGGAGGACCTGAGATTGTGTTCTCCACTGAGCCCTGCAGAGCAGCTGGGTCATGATCTGCAGACAGATTGGAGACCACATGGCTGAAGGCTGACTTTATTATCACAGAACTCTGTCGCTGTGTAAACATGGTTAATATTAACAGCATGGCCAGTTCCCCCGATGGATAACGGTGGGTGGAGTATAAACTTTTTCCCCTTTTGAGAAGACTGTCACTATCCAGTCGGTCAACTGTCTTCACCAGCAGCAGTCTTTTTAAAGTCACCCACCAGTGCAGATGATTAATTCTCAACACCTATATAAAATGTTTTTTTTTAAACCAGTCATGTGGTTTTCAATCAACATATGACTTTAAAAACCACTCACACTGGCAAGCTTTCTAAAAGTTGCCTGCAGCTGGTTTTCCCATCTTAATGGTGGAATGGAAATGTGGTGCTCTTTTTAATAGATAAAGATGTAATAAAACTCATGAGATGTGTGCGACCTGTGGTTTGCAGCCCGTTGAGAAAAATGATGGCTTTAAAATGGGTAAATTTGTAATTGACGGTTGTGACAGCCATGGGCTGCTGGGCCGAAGACGTCACTGGAGGGATGTTTTAATGAGCAGGGGCAAAAAAAGCAGAATTGCTGCTGATGCTGTTTCAGGTACAGCATCGGACTGGTGTGCTGAAATGAGTTTGCGCTTTGGGTTTGACTCAGACCACAGGCCCCCAGGGATTTGTTCTCCTGACCAATCTGTTATGAAAAAATGTTAGATGAGCTGTGGTGTAGCACAGTGGTCTGCATGTGTTCAGCTTTGGTTCAGATCATCACTATTCTAGATGCGTGTTACCAGCATAACGTTTGCACTTTTAGATGTGCAACTTTTCCTGACTATATGCCTTTGAAATTTGAACCTTCTGTGTACTACTTGCAATAAACTATTTTATGGAGATAAATATTTGACTCTCTTCTTTCTTTATAAAGTGCAAAAGTATTGGCATGGAGATGGGGACTTCTCTTCTCTGGCTGGAGCACTATGAGAAAATTCCCACTAAACTAGAAAGGTTTCCAGGTGGGAATTGATTTCAAGGAATGGGGATGTCAGATTTTTCACTGTTGGTGTAGCAGAATCTCCTTCAACATGTTCTTTACAATCTGACATTGTGTCTTCACTCCACTGTAGATGACAGCAGTTCTGAAAGATAACGTTTGTTCTCTTCTCAATCGGCAAAAGCGCTTCTGCTTCTCACGTATCAGTATTCTTGTAGTAATACCATGATAACTTGGAGTGAATGAAGTCCACTACTATGACAAGTTATAAAAAGACTTCAACACTTTCTACCTCAAAACATATGAACATGGTGATGCCAAGTATGCAGCTTATGTGACTCCTTTCTGGCTCAGTTTGTGAAGCTGGCAGAAAAGCAGGTGAATGTATAGGTTTATACAAATATAATTGCCCCAAACAATGTCCCAGCCTGTAAGCCATTTTGGTAAACTAAACTGTCAAATCATTTAATTATAATTTTAATGTTTAATCTGATTAGAGGAGGATAAATGTAGGAATATTCGAGTGTGCTGTTTGAAATAGCTGTGCTTGTGGCTGAGGGCATATACATATAACTACTTTAAACTGACTTATTCTCCAAAGCCACACTGGGGCAGTGTAATTTCATATCTCAGGTGTTTCAGTTTGTTTAAAGAGAACTAATAGCCACTCAAATGCTGGTGTATTGTACTAATGTTACAGTGGGGGTTCAGTGTTTGCTCCTCAAGCCTTGTGGAGATGTATATTAACAGCACCTCGCTGGATCGATGCTCCAAGTGCAGAAGTTGCTCAGCGGGTGCCAGCTTCATCGCAAACGCCATCAGACATACAGAGATATCTACACACTCTAGTGTAGACATACTCCATCTTCTGCCATCTCTCCATGACATCCCACTATCAGCCTCTGCTGGGACAGGGCCTTAAATATACATACTGTGCTGAGTTTGACAAAGAAATACAAATAGACTGTTCTGGGTTCATTATTGCTGTTTACACTTTGCTGGTAACCCACTGATGGTTTCTCTGGCTGAGTAAAGGTGTGACTTATTATAATGCTGCTTCAGGCATGTAGTCAAACACTGGGTTCTCAGCACAATATTTAAGTGATCAGTATTGAAAGTCACTTGAATGACTCAACTACAAATAGCCAATTCTTCCTGGAAACGCAAAAGAAGCGTTACCATTTTTGCTTGCATCACAGGGGTGCAGGAATGACCAGCTGCTGCTGTACTGCCATTTAAGTTGTTGAGGACAAATAGTCAGCTGAGCCCTGAAAGTACAGAACATTTCTCTGTAAATTCTGCCACCCCATAGAAAAGGCTGCTTCAGTTATTTTTTCTCAAACATCCATTCCAAAAGCACTCCAATTTAAATTAAAAAAAAAAAATTAAATTGGGGGGGGCATTTTATGACTTGAACAGGGTCCAGAAAACCAGCTTCCTTGTCTGTTGGAACAGTCTGTTTAAAGCTGAATATACTGAAAGTGTTTACCAAGTTAAACCTACTGCAAGTGACAAAAACACTTGTTTAACTGCCAGATCCTTTACTGAAATACTCTAACAAGGATGGGCAGGTGGACAGTTGAACGGACTGGTAACAGCGGCCGCTGCACATATGAGCAGCTGCCATTTCACAGGAGAAGGTCCTGGGGCGGTCTCTCAATACATGATGTGGCTTGGGCAGCAGAACCTACCAGTGCAGTTTGTCTTCTCCCAGGCTCTGTCCCTGCTCTCATCAGCCATACCGTAAATCTTAGACCTAAACTGATCAATACTACACCAGCCTAGGGTTTGTATTTCTCAGCTGGATGTCATGGGCTTTGAACCAGCAGTAACAACTTTAGTAACGCCCGCTTTGTGTCTCTATTTCCAGCCACGATTTCTGCCAGGGGGTTTGTTGTGCACACCATTGACTGGTGTGGAATAGGGTAGTAGATCGATGGAAACTATAAAATGTGTTTACTCTAATATGAGTCCGCTGGCAAAACAGTACGTCTTTCTGAGGATTTTTATTATAAACAAGATGTATAATAGGGGTTACTTTCTCACCACTTCCTGGCAGCTGCTTAAACTCAAAAAAAGCTCAATTTTGAAAGCTGATGTCCTCCTAGTCACTGAAGACTCAATTTATTGCCTCTCATGGATGGAAGAGCAAAGCAGGTCCCCTTTGTTCACTCAGTTATGCTACACCTCGAGGACGTGTGGGGGCTCATCTCGGTCCCACGTCGGCTTTAAAAGCCAAACCGACCCTGCAAATTAAAAATGATGACAGGTTTAACGGTGTTTGCAGCGCTGAGTTGCCAAAGAGGAAAACGAGGGGATCAGCAAGTGAATTCAGTTGTCAGTGTGCCCTATATTTAATTTCTGCTTTAAGCAAACGTATATACCAGACATGGACTTTCATTTCCCTCCTTTTGGGCCAATTTGTTGATCTTCGACCATCACTTCACCCTCGTGAAGTGCGCTTGAACGTCAGTAATGACTTATTTCCTGCATTTATTGGAATATACCTTCATTTATTTTCTAACAAAAAAAGTTTTGTGTGTTGGTATATCAACTTATATCTGTAACATGTAATTGGAATAAATAATAAATAGAAAGTACCTGTGAATGTTATACTGTCAATTACAACACTTCAGATAAATATACATTTAAGACTTTCACAGACATCACATTTTGAGCCAATGGAAACCCCTCAGAATAACTCTTATCTGCAATATTATTTATTCACAATTATTTGTATTTATTCATATTTTAACCATTGCATTCAGAAGTATAGTAAGCAGTATATTCATATTCATTCATTAACTCAAACAAACACATCGACCCTTGTACAGCACTTAGCCTTTCTGCTGCTAATTTGGACTCTAATAAGCCAAATTTATTGCTGTTTGAGCAGTTCAGCTACAAAATAACAACTGTTTGCTGTGCTCATTATGCAAGTAAATTAAAACAAACCATTACTAGGAGGGTTATTGTCCACATATATGACCTTTGAAAGAAATGAAATGGCACAATATTACACTAATGGTGTTTTTATATGGATGGATGGATACATGAGCCCCAGACACAGTTATGAATGTAAAGTGGTCCATTTCGTTAGCTTAAATAAGGGCCCAGGTCACTACGAGTTGCCAAAGAGGATAAGCAGCCCCCATGTGGACCCCGTGGCACTGAAACTGATCTCTGAAGAAACCTTCCTTAAAGGTGTTGCTCACTCTGCTGGACCTCATGCAGACAGTACAGAGGATGGTCACCTGTTGTATCTGTCTTTAAAAGGTTCTCCTCTTCCAGCAGGTGGTGGTGAGAGAAGATGAGTGCTGGATCTCAACCTGTCCCATCCCCTTGTTTTGCAACAGTGTAAATCCTTGTCCTGCCTCATCCCGTTGTGCATGCTGGACTGTGTGACAGTGACATACATTTGTTTGTTTTCTCTTTGTCCCTAGTTATCGGTGGGAAGAGACAATTACTGCTCACACCAGCTGAAAGACAAAACAGCAGTTTGGACTGCCTAGTTTTCTGAAGTACACTGTGACAAAGGAGGGAAGAACCACAACTGCATGATGAGGGCCGAGTCAGAGGAAGAGGCTTTCAGCATACAGGCTACAAGTGTGACAGGTCGGTGTCCAAAGTGTGACAGAGGTGGGAGCAGCTGACCGATCAACCGATTGACAAACCAACTGATTGTTTATTCAGTTTGTCGACTGAACGACTGACCAAATAACACTGTTTTCCAGGAGGAACAGTAACACGGCTCCACGGGGTTTGGAATACCAATTAGTGCTCTTGTGGAACTTAGAAATTTGAATTTCACAGCTGCATCCCCCTTTTACCGGCTCCACCACCGGCCCTCCTCCTCAATGCCTTTCTGTGCAAAGTCACCCTGAGACTCAGCCTCTGGATACGTCAAACTTTACATAAAAGGTGCCTCCTGACTCACCTGCAGCACAGAACAGGAGATGAACACACTTTTATAGATATATAGATTAGGAGAGCAAAGGGTCATGGGTGGGGAGAAGGTATTGAAGACACTCTATAGGTAGCATAAGTTTCTCCAGACTCCCTTGTCTGTGGTGTGAGGAAACACCCTCCAGAGAAGACAGAAGACCTTACGAGGAGATTACAGGTTTATTATCCGGCAAGTTCATAAATGTCTGTGCATAACCTGGTGCACAGCCAACAGGAGCAGATAAAACGGTGCAGCCAGAGAACAACCCTGGGGCTGCATGTTGGGACTGTGGTGGACAGAGGTGGCTTTACAGCTGGTTTTACACTCCAGGTCTGTGCTGGGCTTCAGCTAGCTCTGTAAAGGCTCTATAGAGGCAGAAAAAAGGAGCAGCTGCACCTCCTAGTGTTCACTGATGTCTCCACATTGTAGATGACTGCAGTTAAGATGCTCAAAGGAAAAAGGTGATGTTCAAAGCCCTCTTTAATGTGTTGTGTTTTTTTTTTTTAAACAAAATGGTAAAAAAAGGAAGGAATGTTGGCCAGGAACAGGAGGCCAAAGGTCACCCTGGTTTGCAGAGTCTGAAGATGCTGGACTACAACTACATCTGGTGTTCTGAAGCTGCTGGAGAACCTGAACCTGATCCAACGATGATGGGACCTACAGTCCTCAGAGCCCAGAAGGGGCAAGGTGCTTATGGCAGAAGTTCTGGAATAGAGTCAGGGGCTACTCCATCAGAGGGACCAAAGAATCCAATTCAAGGTCAAAGACCATCATGGGGAAGTTCTGTGGGGGCTACTTTCTTGCATTGTAAGAAAGTCTTACATGTGGTCATTAAATCCAGTTTTCTTATCAATATTATCAATGTTGGAACACATTTTAAAAGTCACTGTCTGATAAAGTTGCCATGTGGCTGTTTTTGAACAGATGGTCCACAGCTGACTAGTCGAGAAACACCAGGGACATGTAAGGACAATTGGGAGAGCGGCGCTGTTCCAGCGAAAATCAGCAGTCACTCCCATGTGCCATTGTGCAACTGTGAGCCTCGCATCGAAAAGTGGAGAAAAGCTCGTTGTCCTCTCTTTCTGGCACACGGTCATGTGGCTGTTGGCTCCCTGTCCTCCCTCGGTCCAGCACAATGGAAACTGGGGGAAAAGTGCTGAGCGGGGGCATTCTGCTGCTCCTCTGCTTTTCTGCCGAGTCATCGCAGCCACAGTGGACCCCGGTGCTCTGGAAGTATTTGGCAGCAAGCAGTGGTTGGCCGTGCTCAGACCGGCAGGCAACAGCGGAGGGTGAGCACCCCGGTTTTCGCGCAGTAAAGGCACTTGGAGCCTCGAGGACACTCTCACGGCACGGCAGGATGTTCAAGACCACCTACCTGCGTGAGGTGCGCAAGGAGAAGTATGAGCGCACCGATGTTTTCAAGGAACCCGAGGAGGAGGAGACTGAGGTCCCTGAGCCAGGCAGGGGAGGCGGAGGGCCGGGCAGGGCGACCGTGCCGTGCCCCTCTGGCCAGGCCTGGGACAGTCTGCAAGAACTGAATGACCGCTTCGCCCGATACATCAGCAGAGCGCGGGTGCTGGAGCAGCGCAACGCCGTCTTCCGCAAGCAACTGGAGACGCTGCAGCGCCTTGAGGAGGCACCAGGCTTGGAGGAGGCGTTTGAGGAACAGATCAACCTCCACCGGCGGCGTGTTCGTGAGCTCGCCTCTGACCGCGCTCGACTGGAACGTGCGCGGCGCGATGCTGAGTGCATGCTGGATGACTTCCACACTAAGTAAGCGCTCCCTGCCGGGCTGCTGGTGACCTGTTGCAGGGCCACAATTTGCCTTCCTGTTTGAGAAGCAGTAATTTATTCCAGATGGAATTCGTGTCCAGTTATTGATACTCAGACAGAGGAACAAATAACTCCTGGCATGAGGGGCCCGGAGCCCATCGGTAGCCCAACACTTGCTGAATGTAACAGAAGGGCATCTGAGTGCGTTCATGGACAGAGAGCAGGTTATAATTGTACTAGCTGAGATACTTGCCACTGAACAGGTGAAAAAGGTATATTAGTGGAAAGATAAAAAGTAATAACTCATATAATCAAACTGAGAAGTGGAAAAGTGGTTGTTTTTAGTACAGTTCTAGTCAAGGGGAAAGGAAAACGTGTGTGTGTGTGTGTTTGACTACACAAAAACCTAACCTGGGGTGAAAAGTGCCTGTGTGCCAAATTCCAAAACAGCTTGAAAAACAGCTGTGCATCAAGAACAAACAAATGGAGATTGAGCTTTATAGATAGAGAGGTTGCATCTGTCGGTTATGGTTATAGTTCATGTTAGACAGTGTGAGCAACAAGCAGAGCAGGAAGGAAAACAGGCAAACAGATGAGTACTTGGAGTCAGGGGAGTCCGTAGACAGACAGGCTGTGTTCTCATTAGCAATGCCTCCTGCGGTTTCCTGATCCGCTTTGGCCCCCTGTCTCCCTCCCTCCTCCCCCTTCTCTTCCCAGGTACAGGAGTGAGTGCGAGTCCCAGGAGCAGCTCCGCTGCACCCTGGAGCAGCTCAACAAGGTGAGATTCCACCTACAGTGTTGAGACTGTGATCGGTGCAACCTGTCATCAGTGTGGAGAGTCATTTAGACTGATGGCCATTCAAGAGGATCTTCATCAGTGTAGACAGTCATTGAGGTAGTTATCTACGTTGACGGTCATTCGGAGGGACAGTCATCAGCGTAGACTGGCGTTGGGGTAGACAGTCATCTGTCTGTTTTTGTGTGCAACTTCGGGGCCGAATGTGACTCCCCCGCTGACCTTTTGCCTTTCTGAAACCTGTCCAGGAGGCCGACGGTGCCTTGTTGAGGAACCTCGAGTACCAGATCGAGCTGCAGTTCTTGCAAGACGACATCAACTCCACACGAGACAGGCACAAAAAGGTGGGGCGTGACGGAGATCGGCTCACTGCCACTAAACAAATCCAGAAAAATGGTCCCCGTTAGCTATGTTAATGAAGAGCTTGTTCTGGTCTTTTGATGAGACGGTTCATTTACATTAGAGATGATTGTGTTTACTCAGCAAATACTCTGTCGGTGTGATTAAGGACTCGGCAGTCAGGCCACCATGTTGAAACAGTGAACCGCGAGGGATACCGTTTAACAGCCAAACAATGCAGTACTTAAATGTGCAGAAACAGTCATTCCATTAAAGATCGCAGCTGGTGTTCATCTCAAGAACGATGCAAGGCGTCTGTGCTCATCATCAACAAAACACTTGGCTCTTACACTCAACTCAATGTTTGCTCTGACAGTCAAGGTTGAACAAAAACCTTCAGTTCTGTTGTCCACCGTTACTATTACGCATTATTTAAATGATGCCATTGTCCAAAGGCACAGTGTTGGTGGGGAAAAACTCACTGTTTTGTATTTCACTAAATTTCAATTGAAATGATACTTTTCTGCGTACACTTTGCCAATCACGCTTTTTACTCTGTTATATTTATCCCATAACATTTTGCTTCTCTTGTTAGCGTTTTAACTTTCTTTGTGAACCTAATCGTCAGTCTTACTGCCCACCTGCGTTGCCTCCTTGGTGTCAGCAAGAAAAGACACTTTGTGGGCTTTACGTTTTACATTTACCACTCATCGCATTGACTCGCGTCTCAATTTACTGGACCAGCTAATACTTTGAAACCTTAATGCTTTCGCTTAGTGGCTCTTTATGGTGTGAAATGGACTTTTACAGGTTTTACATAATACTGCTGAATTAATGCCATGCAAATGAGCACATTTGACTCAAGCAAGTAAAGCCTTGCTTTTTCTTTTTGTTCAATTGCCTTTAATTTTATTTGCACTCCTCTGCTTTTCTGCAAAGTCGAGTTCCAACGTGCTGAACTTTGAAGGCTGTTGAGTCGAACGCTATATGTTGCAGCGATGCGTCTGTTTGTTTGGTCCTCGCAGAACCTCGCTGAGATCCAGACCTATGTGAAGATTCTGGACCAGATCAACCAGACGCCTCATCGGGTCCCCAGCATCTCGCTGGGCCTTTCGGAGGTGAGTGCCCCCCCCCCCGTGTGCTATTCCACTAATGAGGGAGCATCAAAGATTAAAAACATGGTGTGTTTTGATGTGCTCCCGCTTTGAACGTTTTAAACTCAAATGGAGATGGAATTTGCGTAGTTCACCGGGTGTCGCATTCATCTCCCACTGAGCAGCAAACTGACGGAAAAAAATTCTTCATAGTGCTATGTGTGACACTTCAAAGCTTTCCCAAGTTCTCGGTTACAGACACCAGCAGAATAGGGATAGTTTCTGATCAGAGAAGAAAGGCTCCTCAGATCGGGAAAAGCGATGCCCTGAATCAGTGTGACAAAGGTTGGCATCCAACAGGAAGATGAACCCATGTTTGCACAGTCCTTTAACCCCTAAATTGTCCCCCCCATCTTCTCTCCATGACACAGGAGCAGGAGAGGCTGCTGGCCCAGAGGCGAGTCCCTGCTCTGAAGAGCCAGCTTGAGGAGTACAAGAGTGCCCTCTGCCAGCTGCATGTGCAGAAACAGCGGCTGCAGACTGAGGTGCGTAACCACGGCGACCGTAAATGCGGCGAAGCCTATCGGACGCTCCTGCAGTCACACAGCAGCAAGATGCACGCCGAGACCTCAGTCCCACTCCGGGACATGCCAGGCATTTAGTTTATACACACAATTGCAACATTGTATTTCAACAAAAGGGACGTAGAGAACAGGATTACTAAGTGCTGTCGACTCTGTTTCTCCCAAATTGTGGAATTAGGGGCAATACATTGACTCATTACTCTCAGTTTAGAACCAACCCGCTGCAAGTCGTGAACTAACCATGCGGTAGGGGACCCATCCCCTCCTGTGAGGTCCTGTGACTAGTACTGTTTTAGTTAAATGGCAATATTTAGTTACTGTAGACGAAATGTATTGCAGTAGCACATTACCCATTAAAAATAAGCCACAGAGTTGTGAAATGAATTGGCTACACCCCCTCTTGGGTAATAGGACTCCGTGCTGCAGAGCTCAGGTTGGTGCTGCTGTAGCTGCTGCTGCTGGGAGCTCCTGTTGGTTCCGACGTCTGTGTGGGGTGTGTTTACTACATATTTTCAATTAAACACTCTGCGTAGTACGTGGTGCATGTGTGTGAGGAATGTGGCCTGTACAGAGGAAAATATGGGCAGGTGGTTAATTTTCACTCCAGGGTGTGAGTTTTACGAGTTTGGGGCATCCTGAGTCACGGCCCCGTGTGGCTTACCTGTCCTCCTTTCAGACCTCGGTCCTGGAGCAAACCATCAGACACACGCAGGAGAGCTACGACGACGAGATCCAGCTGTACAACGAGCAGATCGAGACGCTGCGGAAGGAGATCGAGGAGGCTGAGCGCTCGCTGGAGAAGTACACAAGCAAGTGCCGCCAGTTGGCCATATACCAGACCTCCCTGGAGAATGAGCTGGAGCGCTACAAGAGGATCATTGAAAGTGAGGACACCAGGTAGGGCGCCATACCTTCTGGACCGTCTCTTTAATTCCTCCCCTGTTATTTTTTAATGCTGTTAAGTAGATGGTCGTATGAGGCCTAAATGCTGCCACCATCTGGGGTTCCAGCTGTGCAATAAGAAAACTGAGTGCAACTTGCAGGCCTACAGGTGTGTACAGGTTATATGTATTATGGGGATCAGCCACAAGGTGGCAGTAGTTCATCACACAAACTGGGCGAGTGACCCAGCGGCTGGGAATGGACATGTAACGCAGTGAGTTAAACTGGAGCAAGTTTAG
Organism: Arapaima gigas; assembly: GCA_900497675.1. Lineage (NCBI taxonomy): Eukaryota > Metazoa > Chordata > Actinopteri > Osteoglossiformes > Osteoglossidae > Arapaima > Arapaima gigas. Next base: position 394,663 of record UFQX01000388.1, on the reverse strand, counting down.
ACCTGAAATCATTTCTCCCCCAGGTTGCATTAGCAAATGGGCTGAAACCACAGACACGCGTTTTTGCTGGAGGCAACTGAGCCACTCGTTCCCACGAGGCCTACGTGTCATCTGAGTGTGGAAATGATCACGATGCTACAGGGGAACCTGTGCCCTTTTACTCTGCTTTTCTTCCTCAATCACACTTCTTCAGCAAAACTAACTTTGTTAAGCTACTTGCACTGATCTACCCATTTATACAGCTGGGCAGTTGTTACTGTGTCAGTTCAGGGTAACTAGCTTGATCAAGGGTCCTGCAGCAGGAAGTTGGATTCAAACCCAGGTTATGCGAGGGCAACAAAGCATCTGTAACCACTGAGTCACCTGCTGTCTCCCAACAGGCTGAACTCTGCTATCATCGGGACGCCTGTCGACCTGCTCACCTCCGATTACCACCACACGAACGTGCCCTCGACCCCCAGCAGGGGCAGAGGTGAGGTCCAGCAGTGTTGTGTGTGTGTGTGTGTGTGTGTGTGTGTGTGTCTGTGTGTCTGATGTAAAGTCCCACCTTTCATTGTTTTCCTTCATGGTGCTTTTTAATGAAGTGGAGGTGTATTTGCATATGCAGATTTTGTGCGTTGTTCACACACACTGCAGTTAGAGTGGCAGCACACCTGAATGTGTGTGTGTGTGTGTGTGTGTGTGTGTGTGTGTGTGTGTATGTTTGCCAGCACCTGATCTCAGCCAGCCCCTCCGTGTGACCAAGCTGAATGCGCAGCTGAACTGCTGTCTTTGTTCTATGTCACAAAGCACCGCGCTTCTCTTACACTCCAGTTCATTATGGAAATTGAGTTCGTAAACCCGGACACAGATGGCAGAAACACTTTCATCATCCACGAAAACATATACGTGCAGTGTCATTATAGCTTGGCGGTTTTAGTGTGTTTATCGTGAAGGATGTTCAACGTGAGGAGATGTTCATTTTTGTGCCTCTGTCTGCATCATTTGCCCTACATTATTCCCTGTACATCTTTTTCTCACCAAATGTTATATGTATGTTCCTCTACCGTTTTGTCCACGATCAGTAAATCTGTCTACATCACATGCTGACCTTTGTCCGTCACACGTTACACCCCCCTGAGTCACGTTTTCTTTACCAATGAGCTCTTCTCTTTCAAACAGACATCACTCAGGCCGTGCAGGACATCACCAGCATTAAGCCTCGCCAGAAGAACATGGCCAAGAAGGTGCCCAGGAAGAGGGAGCTCTCCCCAAAGGATGTCATGGACAGTGGTTTGGAGGACAAGGCCTACTCAGGCGTGGTTGAGGGCCTGTCTGAGGGGGACGGGGGCAATGACGTGGGACAGACCAAGAAGGAGGTGCAGCCGCACCTGGGCTCGAACCCCGACGATGTCCCTGACGGAGCACAGATCAGCAAGGCCTTCGACACGCTATGCAACATCGTGCGCGACCGCACTCGGCGCCACGTGCACCCAGAACCCATCGCCGACTTCTACACCAAGGGCCGCTACGTGCTCGTGTCAGGCGACTCCAGCTACACAGACCCCTGCTTCTACTCCTCCTCACCGTCCGGGGGCCACGTGTTTGTCACCATCTGCAATGGTGCGGCACCCTATGATGACCTGTACGGGAGGGCTTTGCCCCGACCCCACCCGGGCCCTTCCCCCGTGACCCCCGCTCCGCTCCCGACGGGCCCTGCGGACAGGGAGCCGAGTGGGGGCATGTCCACGGGGAAAGGTACCAAGGACAGCGACATCGGGGCCTACAAGGACAGACGTCCCGGCCCCCAGCCATGCCCGACGCCCACCTCCGGCCCCAGTCACCCCTCTGCTCCAGGGGGCCGTGCGGGCGGAGGCCAGCCGGCGTCGGCCCCGTCGAGGAGTGGCCCTCCCGTCAACTCGATGAGCTACGAGAAGGTGGAGGTGGTGGAGTCCGTGGAGAAGATCTCCAGCGACAACAAGGTGAGGGGGTACGAGGAAACGGCCACCATCGTGGAGACAACCATCGAGAAGACTTCCAAGAAGAGACGCGCAGATGGCGGCTTGTGAACTTCCTGCCGCACTCAGACCGCGTGACCTGCCGTCTGCAAGCTGCCGCACTGTGTGTCATAGTGCTGCTCTACTTTCTACACCGCACTTTGAGCCTTTAATGTTTGAAAACTTGGGAGGAAGAACAAAAGTAAAATCGGGGGGAAAAAAAATTAAGCATAAGATTAAGAATCGGAACGGATGATGCAGATCGTGAAGTGTTGACAGTGAAAGTAAGCAAATCTCTGCCCATTATTTACTGAGTACAATGTGCCCTCAGGGATGTTGATACCCCGCCGTGACCCCCTCCCGCCACTTTTGACTTCATGAGCACGGTTATTACTTTCGGTTTAATTGGCTGCCAGCTACTGCCCTGTACACACTTTTGCTGTGTGTTAATTGATTTTGCTAATAAAATGGTCCTTTTTCAAAAAAGCCTCTCGCCCGTCGCTCTTTGTGCACAAGTGTAAAAACGGCCTGTATAATTTGCCTTTGGTGACTGACTTATGCGACGGCGAAGGACGTGATGTAGGAACTGCGACATTTTGAAATCGGCTCCAAAGCCTTATTAGCATCTCTCAATTGTCAATACATTTAAAATTGTGGTTTTTCTTAAAAATCACGAGCTGCGTCGTCTCACCAGCGTCGCAACGTTCTGGAACACGTTCGTCGCCGTAAGTAATTCCTGGATACGAAAGTCTGGCTGTTCAGGTGGTGGAGGCACCACGCAGCAGCTTAGAGGTGAGAAGGAAAAATCAAACAAAAATTAAAAGATTTTTCGTTTAAAGCTGTTTTATTTTAGGTGTTTGTATTTTATCTGCAATCTCAGTTTTACGTGTATCTTTTTTTTCCTTCAGTTTTGTCTTTGCAGCAGAGGCGGTTGCTCATGAGCAAAGACCAAGTGAGGGTGCCTTAGCAGGACCTGGATTGGCGAAAGGTGCGGAGCTTTGGTGACCTATGACCCCCCTGGATGTGAGTGAGGTGAAGTACGGGCGGGTGTTCCGTCACTCTCGACCGGTCGCGCCAAGAGGAAGGTAAACTGACACAAACCACTGACGTCACGCCGTGGAGGGACAACGGACTCCCAAACTGTCTGTTGATCGTAACGGCAAATTCAACCGTTTTCACAGCATCAGTTAGATCGAGCGCCATCATCGGTTCGGACCTCCGGCCGGACAGCTGCCTCGGCGGAACGTCTAGAGCGTCCGTTACTCAGGAGCGTCTTCAATTAGCAAACCGTAGTGCTTCAGCAAACAACTCGGCACGTTTATTCCTTTGTACGTGGAAGGTACTGAAATGCTCTTGGAGACCATAGGCTGCAAGATCGATCACACATTCCTTTCCATTTTTTATATAAACAACATTTGTCACAAAAATATAATGGAAAGAAATATCACTGCTCTGTTTGCAAGATATTAAACTTTAAGGAGAGTAACACAGAAAATCATTTACAGTCACAAACTGTACAGCAGGGTGTTCCATCGGAGAAGGACCAAGAATGCTAATACATAAAACATAATATAGTTTATATATTCTACATATATATAGATGCCAAGTGTAAAAATAAAAAAGAACAGAAAACAAATGTGCTTTTTTTTCTTTTATAGAGATATAGAACAGAGGGGAAATGACACTTAATCTGCTTACAGGAAAAATGGAGAGGGGGCTAATGGGCACAAAGAGAGCTTGCAGGTTGAGGGTTTGACGGGGTGTGGGGGCGGGGCTTTGTGAGTGGGTGTGGGCGGGGCACATGCAGGCAACTAGTTTTTACTCAGCAGGGTTTTGAGGCTCCTCTCTACCGCCTCGTCCAGTTCATCCTCGAGCTCCTCCTTTTTGGACATGGCCAGTTTGGACTGGTAGTCGCGGACCACCTGGTCGATGTAGGGGGCGCTCTGTGTTCCGTGCAGCATCAGCGTCCACTCCTTGAGGACGCCCTTCTGCGGGGCCTCGCTCTGGAAGCCCACCTCCAGCAGCCAGCTGCCGCGGGGGTCCTCACCCCACGTGTGAGTGGTCATGAAGGGCCACTTGTCGAAGCCGACCTTGGCATCGTCGTCACGCGGCCGCCGACTCAGCAGGATGGACTTGGTGCCCATCGGCGAGGTCATGTTGATGTTGAGGTCGCCGCGCCGGCTGGCGTTGACTGTGATCACCGCCTGAACGTGCTCCAGGTAGCGTACAAAGTTCTCCTTCCCCTCGCAGGCGTCCGTGCGGATGGCCAGGCGCAGCTTGCTGCCGGACTCGATCTGGCTGGGAGGCAAACGGGGGAGGGGGGTAAGACCTCGACTGTACCAAGGTTCGACATTGAAATAGACAGCAAAATATTTGGCAAAACGCTCAACTGTGTCAAAAGGTTTGCAATCGCCTGGCAGCATTTTGTTTAAGTCCGTTTGTGAGCCACACAGTAATAGAAGGTTTGTGTGTGTGTGTGTGTGTGTGTGTGTGTGTGTGTGTGTGTGCGTGTGTGTGCGCGCGCATTCACCCATGTTACTTTGCTAGTTTCACAGCACATTATCCATACTTACGCTGTAGGAAATCATTTTAGCCCATTTACGGTAAACAAGCAGAAACGAGGCCGGCAAATAACATCATTCCGGCAAACGGGCAACTGAAAGAGCTCCACTTTCACGCCGCCCGAGAGGAAGTCCGACCCAGGACCGTTTTAGTGCGCGAAAAGATAATGTTCTTCAAACGGCTGCTGAATGCAGTGACAAAGTGAGTGAGGAATAGAGAGAAAGTAAACACACACACACACACACACACACACGCAGGTACGGGAAAGGGCTACAAATTGGGCCTCTGTGATGTCCGGGTCACAGCGGGGGGGGGGGGATCTCAGAGCAAACGGCAATAAAGGGCCCGTAATGGCATTCTGGGGAGCGGTCTGGATCTCTGTGACATTAAAGCGCACAAAGAAACACTCCGGGGAAATAAAGTTACTGCAACCTTCAAAGGAGATGCCAGATAAATGACAGGCAGATCTTCTCTGAGCGCTGCGTCAGTCTCCACCAGGTTACAGAGCAAAGCGCAGCTTGAAAGAGGCGCCCTGTCCGGGCCTTGCGCTGTGTTAACGTATAATGTGACAATGTGCATGCTGGACCTTCACGTGACAAATTTTTGAAGTTTTTTCTTTATATATAGAGCATTTTTAAATATTTTCATCTATTATAATATTGCATTTTCTTTATCAATTTTCTAAATTTCTGCATGACCTGTGTTTACTCACTCAGCAGGTAGATGGCAGTAAAGAGCACCCAACCAGAACGTGGCTCTGAGGACATAAGGGGAAACGGCGAGGAGTCTGAACCCCTGCTCACGGTGAGCACTGCAGCCTGACCACAGGACGCCCAGATATTGGACTCCGGTTCCTCTGCTGGGCTCCCATCCTGCAGCTGGACGTTGTTCCTTGCTCTTTGTGTCTGGTCTTGCACGGATTCAGTGGTCACCCCCAAGCTGCGGAGTGGTTTAATGGTCCTTCTCCCACCCCAGCAGTTACGTAACCAGGTATAGAGAACAGCGTTCGGTCAGGGGCCGTGGGAGGGGCCGTCCGCCACACGCTGCTCTAATTGATGCTGTTGCTAGGGTACAGGATGCCCGGTCGTGAGGGAAGGCCGCTAATTATAGCATCTCCGCAAAGCGGCGCCACGTAGACTCAGACTCAGAGCTCGGGCGGGATTCCGGCAAGACGACCGCATCCACTGTGGCTACACGTGTTCCCACCCCTGAACAGCAGCATTAACCTTTACTGGCGGAAACCAAATCCAGCAACAGTGGTGAAATAAGCGAATGATGTACAGCTGGTGTAAATCTGTACCTGGATTTACAAGGGTTCACTGCAAGCACTGAAACGGGAGTCTGTATTAAATCCTCTGCCCTCGTGTTGCAGTGAAGATACACATTTTTGGGATGTTTCCCGGTTTACTGTTTATGTCTTACTGCCTTTAAAATAAAATAATTAAAAATAAAAAAATAGCAAGTTAAATGTCACACGTGCAGCGTCAAACTGGCGTTTGGACCGATGGCATATTTTCATTTTATGCCTTTTTAATTAGTTCTAATTTTAATGAAGGTCAAAGTGAGTAAACACAAGTGAAATATACATTTCACGCATAAAATAATAATAATCCATCCAATATCACGAACCACTCTATACTGGTCAGGGTAGATGGTCCGAAGCACATTTTGGAATCACTGGGTCACGGGCTGTGAAACAACACCCTGGATGGGATGCCTGCCAGCCAGCCAGTCAACTAGTCAGTCAGCGAGTGCCAGGGTGGCTACGCACAGTCACACGCTACAGGCACGGCGGCATGACCAATTAACTTGAAACACATATCTCTGGACTGCGGGAAGAAAGCAGAGCACAATGCAGACTGAGCCGGATTTGGACCTCTGCCTGAACAGCCCAGGTGCTGCTGTGCCACCTCTAAATAAATTAATGATAATAAATAATAGTCACCCTGCGATGTGCTGGCATCCCATCTGGGGGGGGGGGGGGGGGGTTCCTAGTCTATCGCCCTCTGCCCCCAGGAGAGCCTCCGGACCACCGAGACCCTCCTCAGGATAAGCCGTTAATGATGATGGATGGATGGCTAATAGTCTTATAGCAGATTTTTTATTTGTTCCAAATATATGTGAGGTTTTACAGAACCAAACAAGTGAACAACGGACCAGAACAGAACCAAACAACGGGGGGACAGTCGTATCATTAACCTTTAACAGACAGTAACTCGGGGGTCGGTGTGACTTTCGGAGTTACAAACAAGACCAGTTACAAACAGGCTGCACATCCCAGCTGCTCTGCTGAACGGAGGAGCCGGAACATTGAGCTGTTTTGTGTATTTAATTCTGCCGGACAGTAAAAACACAACAAAGAAGAACAGAGCCTCCTCCCACTCACTGCGTCTCCTGCACGGAGCCGGCCACGCAGTGGAAGCGCTCGGGTACGGCCTTCCAATCTTTGGCCATCTTGACCATGCCGCCGGCGTCCAGCACGCCGTAGCCGAAGAGATGGTTGAACTCCAGGCCCACGCCATTGCGACGCCACTGGTGAACCTCGTCGTGCAGCTGGTTCCTCTTGGAGGTGAGAACAGTCAGGTGTTGCATGTCTCTCCACGTCAGGGCGGGGCTAACAGGGAAGGGACACGTTTGCCGATTTCCCCTTTATCAACACACCCCTCCCCAAGTGAATTCTCCCCCCAAATGCCACTCCGGCTGAATGCTGCTGGGGCAGTTAAACTGACATTAGTGAAAATTAATTTTGTTTTTGCAGGAAAACTATCCTTTTGTCCAGATTTTTATATAAAACACAGTGGGTGGCTGGCTGGGACGGATACCAGAAGGACCGATTAAGGCAAGGAAATGAGCGAGAAAGGATACGGCACAGACTCCGCCCTCCAGGAGCGGGGTTTGAGATGTGTTCCCTCCCATCCTTAACAAACTTGAGCTAAATCGTAAAGCCGTTGCCAGATTTGTTGATTTATTCGTTTGTTTAGGCCTCGTCTCAGAGTCACGCAAATAAATCCGCGCACCGCTGCAGTCGCCGGCACGTCGACGGTGGACAGCCGCAGCTGGGCTGCAGACGTTCGCTAAATCGATATTCCTGCAGCTGAGGAGAGGCGGGCGACGCACCTGTCGTGCAAATAAACAGAACCTGGACAAATTGCCTCGTATCGATGACGGCGGATCTCTGCGTGCGTCGTGACACGGCGATGTCGATCACGCTTATCAGCGAATGAAGCCCCCCCCCCCGAGATGTGTCCATCCACCAACTGCTGCCGAATCAATAGTCCGGGCTTCGCTGAGCCTCCGCCGCGGAGCCAGACTCTATCGAGCGGTGAAAGGGGCCGGAGCAGCGCGGCCGCTGTTTGCCTTCGCTTGCCTCCCCGACATCATTACTGCTGTCTAAGCAAACAGCGGCCCTCGAGGGGCCGAGACTGAGGCGCGCCGAATAAAGGGACCGGGTTCTCCCCGCCGCACGTTCCCGAATCGTCCCCACGTCCCGCCGTTCTTCTCATCATTCAACCCGCTTCCCTTGGCTGGGTCCTCTTTTGCCAGCTTGGCAAATGCAGCCGCCGAAATGAGGCCTTTAAATGTCACCCGAGCCTCTCCGCCGGGGATCACTTAGTTTACCGCGCTTTCGGGCGACCTGCGCTAAACGGGCGGTTTACAGCAGCATCCAGCGTGCTTTTGCCATCCAGCCGCATCCTAGGTTTAGGTTAAGTTTGGAATCTCCGTGACTCAGATGGAATTTGTCCGTAAGACGTGCCACGGTCAGCAGTCAGGCAGCGCCCCCCCCCCCACGGAACTGCCACAGTTTCTTTTGACGTGTTTTTTTTTTTTTTTTTTTTTTTTTAAACGAATACATTCAAAACTTTTCAGTTTGTGTGAAGATTGTGTGAAGAGGAGCGAACACGTCGGCCTCGGGTCGCTCTTATTTAAAGACGTACGTCTGCTGTTGATGCGCTTTCGTTTACCCAGTTTACAAAGTGGCACCTCCACCCAAACCCCCCGGACCCCCACGATTCCCCATCCCACCAGGGTTCATACTTGGCCTCCAGAGCCAGAGCAAAGACCCCCGCTGCCTCGGGCGCAGCGGCCGAGGTCCCCGAGTGGCGCAGGGTGCAGTTCCCGTACAGGTCCGTGGTGGCCTGCAACAGACACGACAGTCGTGTGAGTCGGCGGCATTTCCGCCCCCTACTGACACAAGCCCCTCCCTCCAAAAAGTCCAGCAAAAACGGCAGAAAGTTTTTTCCTGATTCAGCTGATTTACAGTTGCGAGAAAAAGTGTGTGAATTACCTGGATTTTCTCATCAAATGTGGACTGATCTTCATCTGATCAGCAATAATAGACAAACACAAGCTGCTCGGTAAAATGACAAACAAATAATTGTGCTTTTGGTGGCCGTTTTTGCTGCTGAAGGAGGTTCTACCAGATATTCAGTACGTGGGTTCGCATACTTTTGTCCAGCCTGGCCTGTAAGCAGCGTGTTGGATAAATTGTTTGCGTTGTTAGTTTAGGGCGGCTGTGTTCGTATGTTATTGTGATCCAAGCTGAAGGTCAGACCCGGGGGTCACAGACTTCTTTCTTGCAACTGTTGGTAGCGTCGCATTTCAAGTTCAGCAGAAACCGTCGGGTAAATAAATGAAGGTCATTTCGGAAACGGTGCTCCTGAAAAACGTCTCCCCGCGTCAAGCGGGTCCCCACTGACCGCGGCAAACGGCAGAAAATCGGAACTGCGATTTGCGAGAACGGCGGGTGAATTTGAAACATCTGGTGAAAAGAAACAGAAGCGCAAAGCGCCGTGACGTGGAAGTGACAGTGGGCTGCTGCGCGCGTCCAGGGGGAAACTCTGGCGAGCTGCGTCACCGAAAAAAATGAGTTTTTTCCCGCTGGTTTTTCCAACACGTTGAATTTAACGTGCGACGTTCCAAGTCTTTGTTAAGGTAATTATATTACCGCCTGTCAGTTGCACAGACCTGCATATGTGCTGAGCCCCAGAGCCCAATTTATTTAGGATCAGCACACATTAAATTTACACAGAGGAGTCATTCGATTTGCTTATGTTCCCATCTCCTGCAGAACCATCTCCCTCTTTTCTCTCGTTCAGCTTTTCTCTCTCGGCGGCACCTCGGAGGGAAGATGTTAGTCCGCGACCAACACAATAATTAAAAGTGGAAAAAAATCCCAGCCTAAAACAACCTCCGTTTGTCTGACACGGCACAACTAACTAAACCTAATTTAAACAACTGTTTATTCGCAGGTCTTTGTTTTGCGTGCTTCTTTAACCAGTTGCAGTCGTGTCGGAAAACACAGGTTCACAGGATAAAGAATAAAACAATGACCGGTAAAAAAAAAAAAAGAATCTAAAAAACAGCCTGACCGACGGAAGTGAAACGTGGCAGACCCCCTAAGCAAAGCAAAAAAATAAAACGCCCTAAAGCTTTCCTCTGGTTCAGTACTGAACGTCAGTACAGCTCTGTTATTTTAGTTATGTTTCAGCAAAGCGCGCGAACAGTCGCTCCAAAAAGACACTACATTAACAAGGCAGTTAAAGTTCCGTAAACTAATAAAGACAGAAAATCAACAATCAATTAAAAAGAGAGGAGTTGGAGGCAGAGGGTCTGTCGGGGTCTCCGTCCCACGCTGTGCTTCCGGCCTGCGGGAGGTTTGCGTCCGGAGCCCACGCTGAGGACGCGTGACGTCACGAGAGCCACACTCCCGCCACCTTCCCCTCCTGACATTTCACAAGACTTCTCGCATTCCTACTGACTCACCCCCCTTTAATTGGTCTCTTCAAGAAAAATATGGAATATTTTGCTCGTCCAGTTTTTTTATTTTCATTATTAGAAAAAATGTCACAATTTTTTCCGTGACTGCTTATTACACCGGCGGGTCACTGGATCTGCCACGGGCCCCACGAGGGCCATTAAACCATTCAGCCCAAGATGGGTCTAAAAGCTTTGCGTTTCGTACTTCTTGGAAGCACTTGAGGTCGAGCGCATTCTGTTTTTGTACGTTTTCTGCTTAGCGGAAGTGGCACAGAGCAGGGACGCGGCGACATCCTTGGAGAAGATGGGCAAAACGTGACCTGGGGTACCTCATCGGCCTCCCGGACCTCCCTCCCGGACTAGAGGTTCAGCCTGTCTGCCGCCAAGCTTACAGTACCATCTGCGTGTGTGCTCGTGTGTGCGCGTGTGTGTGCGTGCACGCGTTTTCATTACCTTTTGGGTATATTTTTGAACAAAATGTCCACACAGATGAGTGGGACTGTTCCACCAGATAAAATCCCTGCCTTTACCATCAGTTGGCGGCAAATGTTTGCCTTGTTTTTGAGATCGATGCTCTCAGTCCGTCTTTGCGTTCTTTCTCTCTAGCATTAAAGACAAAAAAATGCTGCGTAAAAAGGAACTGATTCTCACCTGAGATGTGATGTGCAATTTAAAAAAAAAATTGCACATTTTTATTCCATCACAATAACAGGTGGTCAGAAATGTGGGTAAATGATCGAGTCTATTTAAAAGGAAGGGAAATCGGACGTCTCTGCCTTGGTGTTTGTTCCCCACCTCCTGCTCTACTGCCCTGGATCAAGGTACAGTACTTACCCTGGATTAATAGAGTAAAAATTACCCCGCCCTATAAACAGGTATAGCAGGGTAAGTAGTGTAGCCATGTTTCTTTAGACAAAAGTGTCAGACACCTGAACAAAAGTAAATGTCAGGTCAGTGTACACAAAGCGAGGGGGACCTGTGTGGCCACCTAGAGGAGATCAGACTGAAACGAGGGGTAAAACTGCACAGGTCACACGGGAAAGGGGTTCCAAGGTCCACCCACCACACCAGCCTCCGGGTTCCTCTTCCTGCCGTTGCTGAAGGTGGACGCGAGAGTCGAGGAGCAGCTCTCGTCGTACAGCGCCGTGCGCCCGTCGTTGATGGCCGAGTTGATGGAGATGGTCCACATGCTGGAGGCGTAGCCGTCGCAGTTGCAGTCGTCGTAGCTGCCGCCGTCCCCCGACGCCCACACGAAGATGCTGCCCTTTCCGCCACGACCCTGAGGGAAGGCAGAGCGCTGGGGTTTTAGGAGCCTGTGAAGGCAGCAAGTCTTTATCACCTGAACATTCGGGATGCTTGTCCGTTGATATGTCCCAGGTGGGGTCTCCACCTGATGGAGCTGTAGTTCCTCGTCCCACCTGGGGATTGGGGAGGAGGGGAATTTCAAGAAAAAGTATGCGAGTGTTGAGTTTATTGTATTTTATTGTGTGTTATGGAACCTGTCGTGAAAGGCGGGTGTTTGACTCTAAAGCTCCTCCTTCTTGTCCCCAGCCCCCTCCCAAAGTCGGCGGAGATCAAACGATGGCCACCAGGAGGACAGGAGAGCCATTCTGCCCGTACCTTGTTGACTCCGTCAGCCATGGCTTGGAGGGTGAGCTCTCGTGGGCCGTCCACCGTCTTGCCGTCATCGGTGGGACCCCAGCTGGCGCTGTAGATGTCAATCACCTGGGGCATGTGGCTGATGGAAGATGCTTCAATGATGTCCGTCATGAACGGCTGGTCAAGCATTCGGATGCCTGAGCGGATTCAGAAAAACCTCATTACAGATACTGCAGCGAAGGATTCACTCAAGAGTGGCTGGATGAGGCTCCACCAAGATAGACCTGCGACCACCTCTTCGTCTCTACCACCAGCAAACCAGGAGCTGTCAACCCGGCAGCTGCAGAGGAGGCGGATCCAGACCGCTGCTAAAGACCCTGGTGGGGTCCTGCCGTAGCAACTGCATGGGTACCTCCAGCAATGTTTTCTACAGATTCCAGGCTGACTCACCCGCCACTTTGGAGTTGTACGCCACTCCCACACCACAGATGTTGTTGTTTGCAGCTGCAGAAACTTCGCCGGCGCACCTGGTCCCGTGGCTGTGGTTAAAGTCACAAATAGAGACCGTGACACGGTGCGATGCCACTCGCCACAGATTATTTGTGTGTGTGTGTGTGTGTGTGTGTGTGTGTGTGTGTAGCCCTGGCTGACGTGTTGACTTGCACTCAGCACTTAGCGCTGCCATCGATCCGTCATTCCCGCAAACTGCCACCCGGGCATCTCCAGGGCTACAAATCAATGCAAATCTGCAGGAAGCCCCAGAGCTGCGGCCCCGAGTTAGGAGGCGGCTGAAAGCTAAGGCCGAGGCTGGTCTGCAGTTTGTCTCTAGTTAAGTGCTGTGTGACTGATTTATTTTGGAGAAGCGGTTAGCAGAAGCGAACCAGGGTCTCATTAAAATGGGGACCAAGGAAAGGGGTAAGACAGGTGCCGTGGGGATGCCAAAGCTCCTGTGACCGCCAACAAGGCGCTGTTTGGAAATACCGAGCTTCACACACACACAAACAGACCCGGTAGTTTGTCCGTTGTTATCGATGAGCGCCATCTTCATCAGGGTCGTTCTAGCTCACACACACACACACACACACTTCTTAAAGCTGAGGTGGACACAGCGTTAATCAACCTCGTATCGCTCCCCCGGGGTCTCTGTCCGCAGCAGGGAAAGACAGAGCAGGAAGGAGACGGCGCCCTTCAAAGAACCGCCCTGTGCTACTGTCGCTAATATGCTAACACGTTAAAGGGACCACGCGGTCGCCCCCACGCTGCATGTGACCGCGGACCTTGCTCTCGGATTTACGCCGAGACCCCCGGGCTCGCGGAGGGCGCAAAAATCATCTGCACCAGCCCGGCTCCAGCCGCTGAGTCGGGATTCCATTTACCGGGGCTGGTAGCGCATCCGTCATCCAACTGACGTGCGAGACGAAAAAAAAGGTTCATTTCCCCTCACGCTGAGGTAGGACAGTGTGTAATTTTCGCCCTGGTTAATTGTGCGGTAATTTTCAAGAGTGATTAAACTTGATTAAACTTGAATATTTACCACTAATTGGGACTCCAGCTCCGGGCTCCCTCAGTTCACAGCCCCCCAGAAGTGGCCAATCGCCCTGCCGGACACCCCTGTCGTATTACCTCAGAAGATCGAGCCGCCGGAGAAGGTGGGCAGCTCACCTGGCGCAGATGCTACGCTAGCTGTGAACGGAAAGGGGACTGCAGGGGAAAGAGCAGCCAGGGCGGGGAGAGATGCTGCTGCCGACCTTCACCGAGTCCTCCGCTAACGGCGAACGGACGACCGAGGCGAGAAGTGCCGACCTGACACGAACGTACCTGTTAAACCAGTCATCTGTGTAGCGGGGGTACGGGTACGGGTCGTTGCTGCTGAAGTCATAACTGGCCTCGGCGTTCTGAAATGGGAAAGAGCCGTAAAGAGAAGATGACGGAACGAAACGGAGGGGGAATGTAAAAATATAGAGGGAGGCGAATGAGTTGCTCCTGCAGAGCTCGCTCGTCACACCTGAAGTCCCCGAACAACAAATCAACCTGGCAGAGCCAAAATAAGACGGCGTTCGAGGGCCAGGAGTCAGCATGTTCATCTTCTCCAACCGGGGCTGGGCTCCGACTCGTACCTCGTAAATGATACGGTAACTGCCGGCGAATTAACAAGTCTGTTCTGCTGAGGTGAAACAGCTCTGTCAGAGAAGGAGACGTCCAGCAGAGCAGCTTGGGCTGCAGTTATTTAAGATACGTTGCTCTAAATGGCACAAAAACAAAAGAAAACAAGACAGGTGAATTGACGATAACTATGGGGCGTCGGTTCGCGGAGAAAGAGGGAAAAGTGCCGATTGACCTCCCCCGGAACCCCAAGCCTTCACCCGGTCAGGAAAACAACCCAAACGCCTTGCCGGCCTTGGTGTCGCTCGGTTTCCCCGCAGCCCCCCCTGGAAGTGCGTTGCGGAACATCTCGAGCGATACGTCCTGCACGACGCAAGGCGACGGAGGGAAAGATTTCACGGCCGAGAGTGAAATTGCAGCTAAGTTATATCTGTTTCAAATCATACAGCTTCACACCCCTGATGTTACCAGGAGAACGAAGCTGCAACGTGTGGTTCCTAATCAGCCTCAAATATGCGCGAAAACTTGCTGCCGATGGAATCGAGGGCAGCGTGAATTTCCACGATGTGTGAAGATGGAGCCACCAGGGATGAGTGTGGAGCGAACAGCCCGCTTATCGGTGAACGGTGCCGGCTCGCTTCAGCCGAAGCCCCCGTTCGTGCCTCTAAATAAGGTCATGGATGCTAGAACCACCCCCCCCCCCCACGAGCAACCGCCATCAGCAGAGTCTCTGTCTCTCAGCAAAATGGCCTCCAGGAGAGGATGATTGTACATAATGGAGAAGGAAAAAGCATAAGGTGCATCTCGCCACGTGGCCCAGTCAACCGACGCCACTGAGGGTCTCCTCGTGTGCCTCTTCCTGAGCCCGAGGAGCTCGTCTTCAGACAGGTCTTGTGACATCTCGACGCCCTGAAAGTGATGCTCTTAATTTTGTTTTCTTTTCATAAAACAAGTGCAGCTGTAGAGATTCAGGTCATGTATGAGCGCAGGGAACTACTGCTGCAGTCTTGAAAACGGACCCCTTCAGGCCAGAAAAGACCCCAGATGGGGGGGGGGGTAGTGCTGGAGGATGGGCTAAAAATACCGACATGCTAGAAACACTGGGGTCTCCTGCAGGAGAGAGCAGGGGCACAGACGTTGTCACCGAGCTGATCTCAGCAGAGGTCGATGACAAAGGGCCTCGGAACCAGGAGAAACAGCCGATCGATTCCCCCACAAAAATGGCACGGGGGTGAAAGCGCTTCAGAGGCAGCGGTACGAATTCAAATTATTTCACGAGTCTGTATGTTTTTAAAACAGCGCATGGCGAGGTGTCGGGAGTGGCACCGATACGGGACGGGAGAACGAACAGCCGTGTCGCCCCGTTAAACGTTACGCCGGATCCAGGGCGGCGCAGCCCGGGATTCCAAAACTCGCAGGGAAAAATACAATTCGGAGAGACTTTGCGAGGTCCTCAGGAGCAGCGGAGAGGGGCAGCTGCGGTCCGGCGCGGCTCTGAGGCCAGAGACGTTTCATCTGCTTCAAAAAACTGCGTGGTGTCTCGTTTTAGGACGTTTTGAAGGTCCGACATTCTTACCGATTGGCTCATAATTTTTCATCACAACAATAATACTTTTAGATAAATTTTTAAAAAAACAAGCAATTTTCATAAATGATCCGAGGTAATTAAAATCTGGTAAATAAATATAACTGGTAAAAGCCCGGATGACAAAAGAAGGCAAAAAAAAAAAACGCTCCGTGTTCTGGAAAATAGCGCCATCGCAGGCGGCTCCGACCAGCGGGCGCTCGGCTGTACGGTCCACGTTCTGACAAGTTTGTGGCCCGAGGAGCCCGTCGGCCTCCCGGAGTCTCCCGTCACCACACGTTGGGCGTTTGTCGACGGCGCCGCTTTGGCTGCCGCGCGGCATCGAACCGTCCGCATTTTCACACCTGCGCTGCCACGCGCCGCAGAAGGGCCTATGTTACTCGCGAAGGTCCTTCATTCCTTTCCAGATCGCCATTACATTTTCATGAGTCTGCATAAGACTCGAGCCCTCGGGCGAGGTGACGTCAGCGGGTTACTATGGTAACTCCACGGCGATGTTTTCCCCAGTATAAAGACGCAGCAATTCAAACGGTTCTGTTCACTCGTCAGCATTCGGCAAGAGACACAGACCCCCCGCCCACCCCCGCAGAGCGCGAGCAGAGAGCAGCGAGCGAACAAAATTCCCTCTAATGAAAAAACGCGATCGATCAGCAAGACCTTTAACTGGCGGCCATTAGTGCCGGCTGACAAGTATATTACAGCACCTCCGTGAACTTTGCCGCCTTATTTGGTGTCGGACGAGTCAACGATGCCGTTTGTTTGCGCGTGCCGGTCAACCTCGCGGGACGTTTTACCGCGAAAGACAAACACACACCTGGCCGCGAGGCGTTACGAAAGCCCGAAGGCCGGCGAACGGCAGACGAGGGACGAGGACTGTACGTCTCCGCTGCTGCCAAACGGCGATGTCCAGACCTGTCGCGCTTATGCGGGACATCGAACGGCTCTTGACTCAAGGTCGGACACGGGGTGCTGCGAAAGTGCGATATGCTGGCGGACGGAACGTTTACTATCACTGCCGGTGGCCTCCAACTCCCTCCCTCTCCCCGCTCTACCGCTTTTCATTTCCCTGTTGTTGTTTCCACTTGACATTCTCCTCCCTTCCGCACTGTAATCCTCTGGCACGGGAAGTCAGTTCAGATGAGTTTCGCAGTGCCTCTGCGCTCTGCCAAGTCGCAGCCCACCGCCACCTCATCTCGCCGCACCGGGCACAGAAGCACAAGCCGAGCCCATTTAGAGCCCTGCTTACACCCCCCCGGCATCGAGGGAAGACTCCTACGTGTCAATAATCCTCCTTTTCCACCAACTACACTACGGGCTCGTCGAGCACCCGCAGTCGACCGGGGCCCGCGGAAACAGGGGGAATCGAACAGCCGGGGGTCACGCGTCTAGGTCTGAACGGGCAGAGCACAGCGCCGGATCACACAGGCTTCCCAGATACCCACAGCTCGGCATACTTACGTAGTTGGAGGCAAGGTCTGGATGCAGGTAGTCGATACCTGTGGAGACAAGCACAGGGTTTTGGAAGCACAGTGTGTTGGTGTGTGGAACACAAGCCACTCCCAACTAAACCATTGCATAAACACAAGTCCACCTGTGATGCTTTGGTGTGTCCCGTGCGTTACCTGTACAGGGCTGCTCGTGTGTCATACGTGTCATGTAATGGAACATACGTGACTTTTAATGAATGCAAGCAGGAGCGTAAGAAAGAGTGGCGCCTGATGTAGTAAGGCAGAAAATGTGTTTTTTTTTTAACACACTGGGTTTGATTTTGCCGAGTATCTTACCACTGGGGAGAAAATGATCGTAACAAGATGGAGGAGCCTGGTATGAAGAAGAGGACAGTTCCTTTCGCTTCTACTTTTGTTACGTATCGAGAGCTGCATGCTTACAAATCGCTTCAAATACCGAAATGAAGTAGTTTCTACTTAATAGGGATCTTTCCTGCTTTTTTTTAACTCTGGAAAATATACTAATGCTGTAATACTGTGGAATGTGGAGTCACTCCTGTTCACCTGCTGCACGGATGAACTATGGAACGAAAGAAAACGAGAGCAACTTCGACAGAGGAGAGTGCCCACCGTCGTCCATGATCGCTATGGTAACGCCTTTCCCGGTGAAGCCCAGTTCCCACGCCTCCGCCACGTTGAGATCCAGTCCCGGGGTGCCGTCTGCTTGGCCCGTGTTTATCTAATAAGTCAGACAATATGGAGGCGTCACATGGGGCCGCCGACTGCCAGCGAGCTGCACAAATGAGTCGGTTGGCACAAGAGGCCACGACGCAAATGTCACCGAAACAACACTTTGTGTGGTGGTCCGGCGGGGGGGTGGTTTTTAAACTGACAAGCTGAATAAAGACACGGTATGGAAATAAACAGTCACGGCTGCCATCTGAGATGACAGCTCAACACGGCACCTAGCAGGATGAGGAACAGGCACGAGGCTGACAGTCCACTGAGGCAGGGAGCGCGTCATCCCCGGACACCGAATAAAAAGGCGTATAAAGACGCTAAGAAAGCGCACCGAAACTCAGTTATGGCACTGGAAGACATGAGGAGCTGCATCTGTGGGCATCGAAATGATGAACTACTAACCAGATACCACTGCTTGGTAAACAAAGGGTCGTTCATGTTGGCGTCAATCTCGTTGATGTCCCGGTATCCCCTCTTCGTCCGGGCAAATCCCTCTTGGTGAAACACCTTCCTCACCTGGAGGACAAAATAAGACGCTGAAGCACAAAGGAACTCCTGCCTTTTCAACACGTCGCCTTACATACAGTTCCGGTGTCTGCTGCGGTTCTGTGCGTTTCGAAGCATTAATTGTTCGACACTTTTCTCCAAAGCAGCTCAGCATAGGATTCTTGCACTGATTTACCCAGCAGGGTATTTTTTTATTCTACCAATTCAGAGTGAGTAAATACATCAGGAGGTCAGCATCAAGCCCAGATGTTTTGGGTCCAAAGGTTCCAGCCACCACATCAGCTGCTGCCCCCAAATCTGTGTGCATTTCTAACTTTGTCAGATGCAGGCAAGTGTTTATTTGCAATTCAATGGCAACAGATTATTTTTACATCAAAAGTGGGTGAAAATAATAGAGAATTCTGGGCACACATCAGGGATTTGTTCCTGTATAAAATATGGAGATGCAAGCCGACCACTAGTGCTCGAGCGGCCCCCCACCCCACGGCCCCCCACAACAACAGCGCTGCTGCTGCATTAATGAGCCACTCCTGTTATATGAGCAGTGGAGTGGGGCCGCGGGGGGCTGGCGGAGCCCCTAGGTGTGCCGTCTCACATGGAAGCTGCCCGTCTCTTCCAGCACCAGGTGTGTTTGCTCTTCCACCTTCATTTCACAATCCGGGCTGTGGAGACGGGGACGCCGAACCCAAAACCGAACATTAAAAAAAAACTGCAGCCTCTCGAGTCCACGGGACCCTGTTTCTTTACTCAGGTATTAAAAGGTAGAATCTCAGTCTGATAAACTTCACTGCAGCAAGTGCTAGTGAACAACATGCACGGTTTATAACGTCTCAGCTGTTTGGGGTTAAAAATAAAATGTATTATTATATAAATGTATTATTTGTATTTGTTTTGTGCACTGGATTGGTTGAGGTGGTTATATAAAACTGCTAGAAGACCGGAACCCTGCTATACTGTGGCGGAAAGAGGAATGTGCTGCTTTACGGAGCCTTTGTGGGTTTTCTGAAAGTGATGAAGAGCGAAGACTCAGTCGAAGAGGCTGAATTTCTCCACCGTTCCGGATCAACTGAATGACAGCAGCGAGTTTTCGTGCACAAATAGTTTGGCGTCTTACGTTATATAACCATCCAGCAGCTGCAATTTCGGTCTCATCCACCTTTGCTGCTTTCCGCTCCTTTGACGTGGAGAAACTGTAACTTTCATCTCCACAGGCGATGAACGGTGATAAAAAAGCAAAGCAGAAAAATTCACACCGATTATTAATTTCTCACTAACAACTGTGGGAAAACACAGTGGTTTCAGGTACATCTGCTCTGGGATGAGGGCTTACTGCTGTAAGCTTTTTCCGGGGGGGGGGGGGGGGTCATTATCTTTCCAACTTTGGCTTCTGTGCCGAGAACTGTAAGTTTGTGAGTCAAAGGTTTTGGGGACCCCTTCAGGGAACACGTGACCTTCCCTGACCAGCCCTCCTACCCCGTGTGCTCGTTCACACAATGTACCTCAATCGCAGGTACGACAGCACGGGGTCAGCTTCACAGGTGGGTCCTTCACAGCAGCCCAGCAGCTCAAACTGCCATGCCACCTGCTGAGAGTCTCACCAAGGTCTCCCAGGAAAAGAACTGGGGTGAAGACACTTAAATGCGTCTTGATGGACGCGTTCCTCACGACCTGCTATCTTTCACAGGTCTCTCGGTGGAAATGTTACTACTCCAGGAAGCCAGATCTGCCGTGAGTGACAATACACATTGCTAGAATGTGTTCATGCGCCCTCTTTATGGGCTCTACATTGGGTTTTTAAGACTCATTCTCTCGGCGGTGGAGGAAGCCACAGCAACGGGAAGTGAGCCGGGCAAAACGTTTGCAGTTGCTCACTTGGAGCCCAGCACTTTCTAACTGAAGTCCATCACAAAAATTATAATTGATGTCCAAAAAGATGAAAAAAAAAATCTGAGAAAGAAGTCGGCAAAAGATGTTGGAACCCTTCGATGGTGAGGATGGGCAAAGATAGCAAAACAAGGTCTTACTGAGTGTGGATTCAAGAGTTCAGCTGCCATGACATTATCTTCTCACTTAGTGAATCATCAGCTCTCCTCTGATTTGTGGAGCCCAAACAAAGGGGGGGGGGGGGCAATCCGTGGTGGAAAAAGTGCAGGTCCTGCTGTGTGCAGGAAGCAGGTGACGGAGTTTGTTGTGAAACATCTTACGTTCATATTTGGCTACGTTTATTCATCTGGCGGGAAACCCGGGATGGTCAAAGCACAGCTCACACCTGCGGTTTTGCTGCCACGCATCGCAGTAGCTGCACACAGAACCCGTGTAAAATGCAGGGCGGATCATGGCAGATGCTGCAGTGCAAGTTTACGTGAGTCTTAGGAGATTGCGAGAAAAGCGGGCGTGAAAGAGATGGGTTCCGAACCCATTCTTGAATGACAGGAAGCATTTAGCAGGTCTGGCATACAGAGGGACCTCATTCCACTGCACCAGGGCCAAAACCAAGAGCCGACAGGCTTTTCGCTGTGGACCTCCCACGAAGTCCTTACAGAGATCTTGAAGCTACTCAACCAATCATGGCATTTATTGCATATCTGTATATCAGTGTTAGATTATTCAAGACAAACAGCTCGGTGTGGTGGCTTCTTTGTCGGCTGGTGGTCTAAGAGACTAAGGTGTTAAGGATACGATTGAGAAGCCAACTTTGCCCGAGTGCATCTAAGGGCACGACACGGTAAAAACAGTGTAACGTATAGTGAAATGTAAGGAAGGGACCCGTTCCACCAGGATGTTTCCTCAGGTCGGCGCTCTGTCAAGGCAGCTCGCCCTTAAATGAGGCAGAATAAAGGGCTGGGAGAGAAATGTTGGGATGACAGTTACAACACATCCTCTGTGGGATAAAATTAGTGCTGCAGCTCTTCAAACGCCCACGTGTGCAGGAACAGCTCGGGCTACTGAGACGACAGGGCCCACAACGGAGGGGAAATGTGAAATGTGACCTGGTAGCTCTTTGCCGGACGCATACTTCCTCCCGTCGTTGGTCTGTTAAGCATTAGTCACTTGAACCTCGTTCTGAAGCTCTCAACATGATCATAATAAAACCAACAACTTCCTTACAATCCCAGGGAGACATTTGCTCCTCTGCAAACAGCTTGATTCAATTCACCGGTATCTGGAGGTGTCTCTGTGGTGAGGACGATCGACAGCTGGGTTGGAACAGTAACAGGCCGGTAGTAGAGTAACAGACTAGTACAACCATAAAGGAATGGGAATAAAAAGGTGGGTCAAAAGCCACGGGAATTTGACATTTTAATGGCCCTGCATTCGAACCACGAGGCAGTCCTCCTCACACGAGGCCCCAATTTCAACTTCACGGTGTCTTTTTCAGTTGTTGTTTGGCAGTGTTAAGTTCTCGGCCTCCGTTACCCCTTGTTTACTGGTTTCACCCGTTACAGTCTTAACAATCGCGGCCTGGGAATCGAGCTGAATTCATTTGCATTGTTTTTACGTATCTCTTTTGCCTTCATTCCTCTTTTTGGATTAGCGGTTGAGTTCATATATGAAGACTGAATCTCATATGTATGTGTGTTTCGTAAGTCAGTGTGTGTTAAGTTTGGGGTGAATAGAAGCCAGGTGCTCCACAGATGGACTACGAAGGATGGCAGAGTTGAATGAGGAGAAACTCCCTTGTTAAGGCAACTGAGGTTCACCACTGAAGTAACGCTGTCCATTTTAATGGGACTTGCTGATATTTTAGCGCAAATATCAATTGTGTCGCTCAAGAACGGAGAAAATGTTACCAGTGAAACTGAAGGGAATCAGATCTAGAGGTTCATTAAAAACAGATGGATGACCTTCACACGGCGTCATTTAAAATCATAAAACGTCCTCCATCGGGTGCATTATGGCTCTGCGTTGTTGCAAGTACAACCTGGGAGAAAATGGTGGGACTCAGGAGGACGTACGTCTAAATACTTGTGAATGCGCTGAACCAGCTTGTACGTTTCTGAGGTTTTTCCTCACGCCGGGAAGCTCAAGCCGGCAGCAGTCTCAGGTGAGTCTGTCTGGGTCAACGAAAGTGGAGAAGTGATAAAGTGCTGTTGGCATAACGCAGGCCGGGGCTCCCTGCCGACTCCGCTCGAGCGCGCAGGTCATTAGTTATTCCCAACAAGGCAGGGAGAAGGTGAGCGCCAGCAAGGGACCATGCGGTCCAGCGTTCCTCAGCTGCCGGGCTTCCTCTGAGCCGAGCTGGAAACCCGGTGTCCACCTCCTGCACGACCCACCCCTGAACCACGTGGAGCAGCGGTTGGTGCGACAGAGGTTATAACCTGAAGGCTGGTGGCTCACCTCACACTCCTGCTGCTGCCTTAGCACCACTGATCGAGGTACCGAGTAAAATATCCACCTGCGCAAAACTGAACAAATAAACACCATAAATGTTCTTATCTATAAACCGTTTGTTCTGCACACACAGCTTTGTTTCTCAAAGCACAGGCTTGAAATTTGGCGCATGAGCACTTTTCACCCCCACCTGGTCAAGTTCATTAAACTCCAAAAAGGCCACTTAGTATTTTGAACATTTTGAAGATGATCTTTGACAAGGATCGGAGAAGCGGGAGTAGTGACATCACACCTGTAACGCCACACACAGAATGTACGATGGATTTTCTTGCCAAACACACACACACACACACACACACACACACACACACACACACACAAAGGTAATACAGTTCACTGACTATAATTTGTTGTTACCGTGCGGATGTCACTACAGGTCATGTTGTGTTTGACAACAGCTAATAGTTGTGAAAAGTGAGCAAATGGAAATGTAAAAAATAGTTAGAAATAACACATGACACATGTGGCGCTGCACACATTAGTGATGCAACAGGAAAAAAGTCCAGCAAAACGTATTTAGTTTTTTCCTTCCCATTTGGCTATGACCGCTGTGGCACTCGTCTGTCCCTGTGCTAAATACAACCACTTCAACCATAAAATAGTTTGGTGATTATGAATGTTATTACTTTTTACCTTTCAGACCCAGACAGCGCAGCGCAACCCACCCTCTGATCTCGATAAAATTACCTGTTTTCCCCATTTCAGCTCAACTGAACTTTTGTTTTTCCTTCCTCTCTTATTGGCTGTTCATCTCCTCATCATCACCCCCGTCTTTAATGACTCCACGGTGTCGTATTTTTCCTTTTATTTATCTGTTTGCTTTTGTCCTCCATATTTAAGTTGGCTGCATCGGTTCACTATACAAAACGCCTCCAGCAAATATTTGCGAAGTGGGTGGTGGCCATTTGCTTCATCTCTCACGGAGTGGATTCGCTCACTGTTTCACTTTCCCTGCTACATTTCCTTCATTACATATTTCATTTTTGTCTCTCGTGTTGTTTTCATTTGCACATCTGTTACTGTGAAACTGCCTGTAGAAATCAAAACAACACCAGGCCCCCTGAAAGCGAGCGAATTCCCACACGGACCAAAAGCCGAGAGTAGCTTTTGCTTTCGGAACATAGTGAGAAAAATTTTCTGGCTGTTTTAAAAGACGCGACGGAGAGGCGTCGCACACAGGTGCGCCGACACAGGTGGACGTCGCTTGAGAAACACGTGCAAATCACAGCCGCCTGGCGAAACTGTTCAGCACAGCAATAAAACCTTTTCTCAGCTTTATTGCGCCTCATCGTTCAGACTCGGATGAACATCAAATTGTCCGAAAAGAGATCAGTTCCAACATTAACTGCGACCTCGTGGATGTATTCAGGACAGAGCTGAACGTGGGAATAAACTGTATTGTATAAAATGACAATAATAATGTAATAATAATGTAATAGTCAGGAATGATGAGAAAAGGGCAGCGCAGGAGCTGGATCCGTCACTGTGACGACGCAAAGCGAGGGGTTCGATCCCCCCTGCTTCTGCTGCTCACGGCTACTACCCCTTGCTTGGTAGACAAAGCGGCATAAAGGGCCTGGGTTCGAATCCCACCCCTTGCGGAAGAACTGCTGATCAAGTCAGTCAACCGGAATCAGTGGAGCAAAAACAACCCGACTGTGTAAATGAGCGACTCGGTTTAAAGAACCAGCCTCACGCTGGGAGAAAAGTGTGGCAAATTATTAATAACAATATTTTACCAAAATGTATTTTAAAGCAGCTCACTAGGCTGCAGCATGGAGACAGGAAGGACGGAGTCGGGAGATGTGTTGTGGAACGTGAGGGTTATTTATTTAGGTTTATTTATTCCCCGAGGAAGAGGTTGGTTAAATATGATGTAAATATCAAGGAAGAAATGAGCTAAAGTCTCACGTGAATAAAACGAGTAGAAAATGTGACATTTTGACAAAACGAAAACTCGTACGGCGCTTGATTTAAGTCCGTTTTGTTTCTGTGGCTTCGCGGGAGAGCGGCTATAAAGGGCCTGATTTTACGATTCGGGAAACAGCTGAGCTCTCAGCTGCGGGTTTATCGCTGTAATCAGACCCGATTCCTTCGGCGTGTTTCTGTGGACTAAGCCGGGATAAGCGGACGGCGGCCTGTTCCACGCAGCATCGCGTCGGGCCTGATAGACATCGCCGATTAGGGCTGCGTCGTTCGCGGCCCACGGTGTGAGTCTGACGCCCCGTCTACCTCTGTCTCTCTCTCTCTTTCTCTCTCTGTGTCCATACTTGTGTCTCTGTGTCTCTCTCTGACTTTCTTTCTCTCACTCTGTGTGTCTCTCTCTCTCTTTCTGTCTCTCTGACTGTTTCTTTCTCTCGCTGTGTCTCTCTCCGTGTGTGTTTTCGTGTGTGTGTGTCTCGCTCTCTCTCTCTCTTTCTCTGACTGTTTCTTTCTCTCCGTGTGTGTTTGTGTGTGTCTCTCTCTGTGTCTGTCTCTCTGTTTCTCTCTCTCTGTCTTTCTGTGTCCATACTTGTGTCTCTGTCTCTCTCTGACTATTTCTTTCTGTGTGTGTGTGTCTCTCTCTCTGTTTCTTTCTCTCACTGTGTGTTTGTGTGCGTGTCTCTCTGTCTCTGTCTCTCTGTGTCTCTCTCTCTGTGTTTGTGTGTGTCTCTCTCTGTCTGTCTCTCTCTGTGTCTCTCTCTCTGTGTTTGTGTGCGTGTCTCTCTGTCTCTCTCTCTGTCTCTCTCTGTTTCTTTCTCTCACTCTGTGTGTCTCTCTCTCTCTGTGTTTGTGTGTGTCTCTCTCTGTCTGTCTCTCTTTCTTTCTCTCACTGTGTATTTGTGTGCGTGTCTCTCTGTCTCTCTCTCTGTTTCTTTCTCTCACTCTGTGTATCTCTCCATGTGTGTGTCTCTCTCTCTCTCTCTCTCTCTCTCTCTCTCTCTCTCTCTCTCTCTCCACCTGAACTCCCGGGTTACTGACGGGGCTGTTAGCATCGTGCCAGGAGAGGAGCCAGTTGGTTGAATGGGCAAGAAAAACCTCCACCATCGAACAGCGTTTTCCACTGGAAACTGATGCCGCTAATAAAGGGACCAATAAAAACATGTTAGGCTGCAGAGGCCATTGCCCCCGTGCTGATGTTACCCACGATGCCGTTCGCACACAGCACCCACGTTGCTGTTGACTCAGCTCTCTCCACCAACAGCCTCACGCCCAGGTGGCCCAGTATGAACACGCATCTCACTTGAGCACGTGTGCCGACCCTTCTGTAGCTTCACGATGCTGGAAAAATGAAACAAAGCATAAAAATGAAACAAAAGTAAACGACGAAAAGACGAGGTTTGAAAGCCGAGGAAAGAAGCCGCACAGAGAAGGTGGTTCTGTGCTCCCGTCGGTCATTGGGCAGCAGACAGTGGACTGGTTACAGGAACCAAAAGGTTGTTGGATCGAGGTCCAGCCCCCGTTCCCAGCGCAGTTCCCCCAATCGAGGCACTTACCCTAATCTGACAATGTAAATACCCTGCTGTATTCACGGGTAAAACGATGCCGGTTGGATAAATGTGTGAGATACGGTGCAGATCAAATAATGAACCCCGACAAAGGAAAAGCAAACAGCCTGATGGCCGCCCCCCCTGGGCAGGCATCCGGTCATATGGCACAGCTCGAATTTCCTCACCTCCCGCCGTTCTTGTGTCACTCCTCTACAGCCATCCACCATGTGCTAATATGAGGGATATTTTAGTGTCGCAGCTCATAAGTTATTGTATTATTATTATTCTTCTTACTCACATTTGCACACTAATCTACCTGCACTCATTTAGCCATTTATAGTCGGGTCATTTTCCTGCCCAAGTTCAGGGTCAGTTCCTCGATGGAAGTGCCAGGCAACGTCCCCGTTCCCGGATCCCTTAAATTGTCTGTCAGAGACTCCCTGCGGATTCCTCGACAAACTGGAGCGGCTGTGTTTTGTTTTCCGCGGTTTGTGCCTCTGAACTAGTGGACGTCTGCGCGTCTCCAGCCAGCAGGAAGGAAAACGACGTGTAAATACGTTCATTGTACACGGCGGCTCGACCCCCCCCCCCCGCCCCCCTGGAAGCTAATGGATGTTGCACAACGGCAGAGAGAGAACAGGGGAGACGGATCACATCCCAGAGAGGATGAGAGCAAACATTTGCCGGCTACCCAAGATAAACAAGCGGAGCCTCTCGGTATGAATATTACGGAGAAGCGGAGGTAAATGGGAATTTAATCAATACACTCCGCTCTGCGTAACTCCTCTAAATGCAGGTTTAAAAAAGAAAATTGAACAGCTTCAAGCAGCTCCCAGCTTCTTAACCTCAGTGGTTAAGTTGCGTTCCTGGTGAGGACCCGGGAAACCCAGCAAATGCAGAAATTTGTGCAAATTTTCAACATTTGACACAGTTCTGTTTTGCTAAGAAATCCATACAAATGCGTGAAATAAATAGGCAGCTGAGTTCTCATATATAAAAGTGTACGTTTGTCTGAGGGTTCAGATATTTCTAGGATTCAGATTTAGAATATTCCTGTTTTCAGTGGGTGGGGGGGGGCTGACCTGTGTTAATCTACTGTACGGATATATAGCAATATTGGACCACCTTAATTCAACTCACTTCCACATTGGTTCTATCTGATGTTTGGTTTTCCCTGAGGGACAAGTAGAAGTTTGCATCAAACAATTTTGGGACAGAGGTTTCAGAACAAACCCCAACAACCCGACAACCTTGCTGAGCAGAAAGAGGCTCGAAGCCTTGTCGAACATCGCAGGGGTCTCTGCCATGTGTTTTTAACAAATGTGAGATGTTCGAAAAGTGCAAACCTTTGGCACAACCAGCTCTGAGGCGGGGAAATTAAAGAAAAACGATGATGGTGGACGGGAGCGCCCCAGGTTCAGAGCGACGGGCACAGGGGGCGGCACCTCCGGCCCCTAACGTGCATCCCACCACCCGCGAAACCGCCCGGTTGGATCAATACCTGCCACCGTACATATGGCCGTATCAAATCATTGATTAAACATGGGCAGCCGGCACTCCACCTCGCCAGATCTGCTCTTGTTTATTCTGCTTTATATCCATTAAACATATTAGCACGGCAAAGTGGATTACATTTATTTTCATTAGCGCCGCGCTAGCAGCAAACACACAGGAGCGGCGCTTTCCCCTCACGAGAGCCTCTGTTTGTGCGGCATCCAGCTCTCAGAGGGCTTAGGCAGAAAAAAAAATAAAAAACCAGGTCTTAGGATGCTGAACGATGTTATTGTGCTTTATGCAAATAAATCTGCCAATCTTCAGATGCTCAGAGTTATATAAAATCGCTAAAAACATGTAACCAAGGACACATGGAACGGGAGCCTGACTCAGGGGTTAGCGGGCCTTTTGAAACCCTGCTTAGATGAAATAATGCTGCCGTTTCAGGATTCGACGATAGTGAAAAGAACTGTGGGTAATGTGGCTGCAGGTTAATCCTGCAGAAGGTGTGTATGGCTGACCTTTAACCCCCACTGGAGCGCAGTCCTCTGACATTTTGCCCATTAACGTGATGCATTTTATTGCCCCGATTTTATTGGGTCCCTTTGAGCATCTAACTGCCACTTATCTCGACCCGACTGCCGCATCATCCTAAGTGTTTTTCTCACGTTTGTGTGTATTTAGGCGTATCGATGACGCTGCGTTGACCAGAGCCGACCGGAACTGCGAAACCGAGGAGAAACACACTGGAAAGTGTACAATGTTTTAAAATCTGTAATATTTTAAATTTAAGCACATTAATCCCTCTGTATCCCAATCTAATTTGTCCCTGAAAACGTGCTGAATACCAAATTTTCCGGATACTGAGTGTCTGTTTATTTTAAATAGGGGAAAATAACAAATAAATAATGCGCCTCCAGCCCATCGGAAAACACCTGTGCAACTATAACTATGAAGCCACGAACTGAGTGGGATAAACACTGTAAACACCAGTTGGCTGACCAGAAAAGACTTAATGTTGTCCTAAATGTGGTGTTTATACCGCGGTGCAGACACGATAGTCACTGCGTTACATGGGAGATGAGAGGTTCGCAACCCCACTTCAGTCTTTTGGCACGTTGAATAAAGAATAAAGAGTGACCTGCCGTCGCCTCTGTTCCACACAACAAGCCGCTTTTAAATAAATAGGTTTAGTTAAAAAATGAAATGTGCAATAAATGTGGTGACACAGTGTGAATGCGTTCAGACAAAACAGGTGGAAACAGCTGAGGACACTATGCGGTGCCTCAGGCTTCCAGTAAATTCCTAACACAATAGAGTTTATCAAAATACATACAGAATTTTCTCTTTATTACAGTACACTTTACGCTTACGTTTACAGTATTACTTTACACTTTTTACGGTACGGTATTTTTTTAAAAGATTTCTACATTTATTTAGGCTTTTATTTTCACTTTGTTTTGTTTGCTATGGATAAGCTTCAGATAAAAATTTGTTACAGCAATAGTTTCCGTTCAGATACAGAAATATGCCATCGATTTTCAAAAGCTGTTATAGAAAATTTGGGTATAGAGAGTTTGGATACTGAGGGATTCCTACATACGCTTCTCTTACCGTGTGTTCTGGGAAAATAGAAAATGGTCATTAATTCATGCAGCCAGAACTGCACCGATTCTCAGAATAAGTCACCTAAATTACTACATAGGAAAGAACCGTTTGTGTACACAGGCGGAGTAAGAGATGTTGTGCCACAGTTGTGTTTCTTCACCCGCAGGAACAGCACCACGATTATTAGTTGAAAAATACTATGATTTATCTCCCGCACCGACCAGCAAACACCTCATAACAACAGCGGAAAATTATAATAGAGGCAGAACGACCTAAGGCAGGATGGACAAACATACGTGAAAATACCCCAGTTCCGACGTTATTCGTGCCCTGCTTCTGGAAGTTGCAAATGTAGGAGTGCGCCTCACATTAGCCATTGTGTTCCCCCGACGACACCGCGGTGCGTTTCTATGGGAACCGCAGCCGGAGTGCGGAGGCTTACCCTGTGGTCCTTCTCCAAGCGCTTCCTGTGCTGGGCGCTGCGACGCCTCCTGGCTTGTGGACCATCCCGCGGGTAGAAGTGGTACAGGTTCTCGCTGAAGGAGACCTGGGACGAGGAAGACGGGGGAGTCAGTCGGGTCGCTCTGCGCGGGGGGTGGGGGGAGGTCATGCTAACCGCTAACCGCCATCACGGCTCTGTTTCCCGCTGTCAGCTGCAGCCCATCGACGGGAGGCCCCGTGCCTTCTAACCAGATCAGAGATGACTGCGGTCCTGGATTATGGTTGACAAGATAAAAATGATCTCGTCTGTCTGTCAAGAGAATGGAAGCCCACAGAACTGGAACACGGTGATCTCATTTTAGGGGAAATACGTTATTCCACAGGGAGTCTAACTGTCCATCATGCTGCAGCAGTTATAATCGGAATATCAATCAAAAATAATATTCAGCCATCAGTAGAGGTGGGGGGGTCATATATACCAGCTCCTCAACCTACAAACACAACTAGATCCACAACAGTGATTGTAATGTTCGGTTTTTTTCCCACTCCAAAGTCACTTTTTCTACTAAGTCACAATCAATAAATGTTAATAGCGAGTGGACGCCGTTTGTCTCTTTGACAGTTGATAAACTACGAAATAACGAAATAAAATAAGGACAACAAATAGACGGAAGTCCTGTCACAACAAGGCAGAGGCGGAAAGTGCGGTTCTCTGAAAAACAGACACAGGCCTGGAGATGCGCGTGGTGGTCAGCAGAACCTTCTAGAAACCTGAGGAGCAACAGGAAGTTCAGCAACACAGAAAGTCCCCGGTGTCTGCAGGGTCGCGAACGAACGTAAGGAAACAAACCATGCTGCCCTCATTTGGAGTTTCTCAGCCTCGCCCCCCTCCCCCAGGAAGGTGGAACGCTGAGCCCACCGGGGAGGGGGAGCACCATCGTCACAGTTGAGTTGCACAAACAATTCATTGCATCTATAACAGGTGTTCTGACATTTAACAGCGCAGGTCAGTCGCTGACAAATAGGTCGTCGTGGGTTTACTCACATAGAGATGGCCTGGGAATATATAACAGTTTCTGTGTGTGTGTCTGTGCTGTTTAATTCATCACTGTTTGTCCTCCATGTTCTGAAACTAAATGTGCCAAAGATATCGTGCCACACAAAGCGGCTGAGATCACGAGGCCCCACTGATGGTGTCTGCCCTTGCAGGCTGTGCCGCTCGTGAGGAGCACCAGTACAGTGTGCTCTCTGTGCCCTCTTTCCAGACAGATTGTCAGTGTGAAGGACGGTCAGGGGCTCTTTACAAGGTGCTTCTCGTGCTGCGGTGTTGGCATTTTACACACTGGACCACACGCCCGTCATCGCACTTGTTATTTTCATAATCCAATAACCGGGGGGTCCAGGGAAGAGTTGCGATGGTTCAGACTCTCTCCGAGGCAGGAGAGGTCTGTCTCGCTGAACTCACACACTCCAGTCAAGGTCACCAGTTCGCCTAGAACACATATCTATCGACTGTGGGAGGGGACCAGAGCATCCAGAGGAAACCCACACAGACATGGGGAGAATCTCCAAACTCCACAGAGGCTGAGCTGGATTCAAACCCACATCCAACTGCACAGCCCAGGTGCTGTGAGGCTCCAGCGCTGCCCACTGCACCGCTAACCTGGCTAATACTACTACTACTACTACCACGACTACTAGTATTAATAATAATAATAATAATAATAATAATAATAATAATAATAATTGAGAAAGAGGAGCAAAGACTTTGTCAACTGATCCAGGGATCCCTGCAGATTGCAAATTTCCATGTTCTGATGTTATGTGCAGCTCTTCCTCGTCACTGTAGATCCGATCATCACTGTAGATCCGATCATCACTGCAGACCTGATCATCACTGTAGATCCGATCATCACCGCAGATCCGATCATCACCGCAGATCCGATCATCACCGCAGATATGATCATCACTGTAGATCCGATCATCACCGCAGATATGATCATCACTGTAGATCCGATCATCACCGTAGATCCGATCATCACTGCAGATCCGATCATCACTGCAGATCTGATCATCACCGTAGATCCGATCATCACCGTAGATCCGATCATCACCGTAGATCCGATCATCACTGCAGATCTGATCATCACCGCAGATCCGATCATCACTGCAGATCCGATCATCACCGTAGATCCGATCATCACTGTAGAGCTCCTGATGGCTGATGAAGGACTGACTCCCGACTCAAAGCCCCCACAAATGGCTCATGTTCTCGGTGTGCACAGTGTGTACAGCGTGTACAGGCGGTGTGTGGCAGTGTGTACAGATGGAAACACACTGCCCCCGCCCCCCCCACACGGCCACAACGTCCACTGTGCTCTTACTAGCCCTCTTTTCACTCCACCATCCAGTATGACGTCATGCTCAGCAGCAGATGCGCGTGGACAAGCCTCGGAATATAACACAATTATAATCTATTCACAAAATTGCTTCAGAAATCGTAAAAAGAGAGGGATTAATTGTTTACAGTGAGCGCTGCAAGTTTTTTGCGGTAAAACTGTAGGGGAAATCGCCACGACGAGTGGAAACTGAACTGAAGTGTTTTGCGCGTCGGTAAAATGCCCGGTGGTCGTGTGAAACCCCGGAAGCGCGGGGTAACAGTGCAGTACAGCGGAGTGCAGGAGCGGGACAAACTCTGCAACTTGCGCCTTTTCGTCCACAAACACCGCCGTCGCAGACCGCGCGCCGCGGGCCGTTAAAGACCGTGTCAGGCAGGCACACCTGCGGGCGCGAGCTTACCTTGCGCGCGCTGTCGAACCCGTGCTCCGCCGCCACGCGGTGGGCTTCGCCGTCCGGCCCCTCGTGCATCTGGACCAAGACGTGTCCGGTGGAGGTCCCGTCGTGCGCGGCGCGCGCCGAGGCCACCAGCGCGTGCAGCAGAGGCGCCAGGAGGAGCGCGAGCGCGGCCGGGGTCCCGTCTCTGCGGAGCGCGAGCATCGTGGCGCGGCGACGTCGGGCGGCGGTGCGCGTGGATTCTGCGAACGGGGGGCTTCTGCGCGCGTATTCACTGGACCCGGCGGCTCGCGGGACGCATTTCCTCTGCGGGGGGCGGCGGGGGCGAGGACAGCGGGGCGTTTGGCTCAGCTGGACTCGGACCGAGGATCGGATCGACGTCGCGCGCACTGGGACACGGGCTCGCGCGTTTGTTGCCCGATCTGCATTTCTGCCGCCCTTTCATCTATAATTCAGCGCGTTCCCGCTGGGTGTCACGTGACGCTCCGCCGAGCGCCGTCCAATGGGCTCCGTCGGGCGGGACCGCGCGCAGCTCTCCTCCGCCCCTCGGCGGGTTCCGAACCTTGGACGCTCTCCACCACCCCACCCTCACCCGCCCCCGCATGCACGTGCACACCCAACCTCGACCTCCCCGGGTGGGTTCAGGACCCTGGACAGCTCCCGCGTGGCACGCGGGGGACCGGAGGCAGCGCGCGCGGTCACACGTTTACAATCATACATTTCAGCTCAAACCTGCATATATTCGTGCGTCGAGGAAAAATCCAGGTCAGCTGAGAATAAAGACCCCGGGGGGCTTTTTGGCTCCACATTCAAATCTGACTGAAACGACAAAAGATAAATATCAGCTCATTGTCGCTCTTAATTATTAATACATTTGCTAATTACGTAATTGTCATAATTACTATAATCATCGTCGTCATCGTGATGTTCTCACTGGGGTCTCATCACCCCCCCGTTCAATCCTGAATCGGTGATGAGCTGGAGAAGACACCCCTAAAACAGAGTAAATCAGGGTAAAGCACGAGTGTGTCGCAGGAAACAGGGGACAATGGGGGTCCCGAAGCGGACCGCACACGTGCTCATGTTTAGCTTTACCCCCTTAGACACTGGGGGTCTGATCACAGGTACGAGGCTGCATCTCCCCACCCGGCCGGCAGGGGGCGACCTTCTGTACTTTCAGAAAGCTGGGAGAGCGATGGAGGTGATGACGATGACGATGGCGATGGTTTTAGTGGGGAGACTCAGGTGCCGACAGAGTCCCAGGTGAAGAGCTTGTGTGTTTTCCACTAAAAATGTGCACATAGTTTTTTAGTGGATGTTGAAAAAATGTGCCGACTCAG
Organism: Arapaima gigas; assembly: GCA_900497675.1. Taxonomy (NCBI): domain Eukaryota; kingdom Metazoa; phylum Chordata; class Actinopteri; order Osteoglossiformes; family Osteoglossidae; genus Arapaima; species Arapaima gigas. Next base: position 360,847 of record UFQX01000388.1, on the reverse strand, counting down.
CACTATTATTAACCTTTACTTGTGACACATGTCTCCAGGTTGACTTGACAGTGTGAAGTTTGTACTCTCTGCTTACAACGATTTACCCGGTTATATTACAGGGGGTTCGTACCCGGGACCTCGAGAGCCCGGGTGACAGGAGGTGACGCACAAACCCAGCACTGTAAGCCACTGTGGAGAAAGAAGTGAGACGAATGAAGAAATAATGAAAAAGCAGCTGATCGAGAGACAGTTCGACTGCAGGAAGCCTGAGGAACGTTCTAGAACTGCGAGGACTGTGACAGATCTTTCACGAGCGCTTCCTCTGTTCCCTCTTCTTAGTTCCAGTTCTGAGCCTATCTTCTGCTGGGCCTCATTTGGTCCAGTAAGAACTCAGCTGCCCCTGCGGTCATCGCACCCCTGTCCCCACGCAGTCCGGAACAAAACATGGCGGAAAGTCACGCTGCAAACGCGATGGTTTCTGCTCGATCACGCACTCTGTGTGTGTGTGTGTGTGTGTGTGTGTGTGTGTGTGTGTGTGTGTGTCACATTCTTCCAGGCATCCCTTCCCGGAAAACACGTCTCCCTGACATATGAGCTTCATACTTTAAACTGTGATTTAATAAAAGCGAGGAGACAGAAATGTTAACCGCACAACGGATTGAGGAAGAATGTCTTTAAGGCTGACGTAACGCGTGGGGTGTAGTTTACCGTGGTAATAACGGCCATAACTGTAATTGCAGGTCGGGCGGATTGTGAGGAGCGTGAGGTATAAAACGCCAAAGGTGCGGCCAGTGGACTCTGCTGCCCTCGGCCCTGCTCGCGCACCGTGGGAAAGCAGCGCCGCAGCGGCAGAACGCAGCGCGGGGAATCCGATCCCCTGGGCGCCTCTCGCGCTCGCCTTACAGCACATTTCCGAAAGCAAACACGCCGCTCGGCCGGCAGGAAACCGCCTCGATCAGACCCGGGCTCGCCAGCCTCCGATGTTTTAGTTCGAACTTCGGCTGCTTTCCGCCGTAAGACACTCGGAGGCCGCGTGTCGTGGGACGTGACCTTCAGCCTCACCGGTATCTATTCTGCACCCAAACAAATGTGAGGGAAATTCAATCCCCCAGCCAGCCCTTTAAGCGGTCTTCTCACCAGCAGTGGGGCCCACAGAGCAGTTCTCATGAAGCTCATCTCGCTGAGCACTCCTCCCAGCAGGGGGCAGCGATCGTGGATGAGGTACAGGGATCAATACGCTTCGAGTGTTTTTAATAAGACGCCGGTGAAAAAGGGTAATTGGGCTTGATGGCGACCAGCCCGCGGTGTGTTGCCTGGAAATGTGAGGGGAGGTTTTCCCTGATCACTGAACCCGTCAATAAAAGGTGCCTGGAGCCTAATGACAGCTGTGGAAGTGTGTGAACAAGGCGCTGGGGACGCCCCCAAATCAGCGTGTCCTGCTCATTTAGTCAGGATGGAGATTCCCAGCCAGCTTACAGACAGCTGGAGATGACTCCGCCCATTACAGCCCCGACTCCACCGGGAACCGTCCTGACCCCACCCATCACAGCAGAGACCCCGCCCACTGTGGAGCTAACCCCAACCATCACAGTCAAGACCACGCCCGCTGAGGTGCTGATCCCACCGTTCATAGTGGAGACCCAACCCACCGTGGTGCCGACCCCACCCATCACAGTGGCAGATCCACCCATTTGATTGTTGACTCCTCCCACAATGGTGTTGGCTCCACCCATCAGGGGTCACAGTTCCCTCCTCTCCCGTTTCTCCTCAGCTTCCCTTCACTCTGCACACCGTGGCGTTGCATCGCACTGGTCACATTTCCATCCCGTTTTTCTCAAATTTACTCACCCGTCCTGTGGGGGGGACAGCAGACAGCCCCCCAGTCCTGCAGCGCTCAAAGTCGATGGACTTCTGTGTCAAACAGTCGTCGCGCATTGTCTAACATGTGAATGAAATCCTGCCTCATTTCCGCAGCTCATATCATTGATTAATGTTTTTGCGAACATGGAATGAATTTCTAAACCAAATATCGTATCTCTTCCACAGTCACTTTCCTCGTGGTGAGCAGGTTTATCCAGAAAGCTACTAGTGCTGGTAGTGGAGCAGAAACAGAGTCAATGAGCAGTGAATTCCTCTACCTGTAGGATCAATTTGGTCCCTGTAAAGACACAGGATCATGAGGATGTCGGTGCTTCTAGCAGCACCTCTGACATCAAGGTAAACATCTGCATGTGGGGCAGCAACTGTGCAACAGGGGGTCTGGCGGTCCAGTCCCACCTCCTGCTGAGTGTAAGCATCTCGGTGCTCTTGCTTTGGCGAAAACCAAACTATCGAAGGTAAACAGAACATTCAGAGATGCTTCGTTCATCATCGACCGCCATCTGCCAGTGGTTCTTGTCCAAGCTGGGGTTTTGCTGACTTACTTACACTGATTTACCCACTCAGCAGGGTAACTTTCCGGTATCATTTCAAGACAAGCACCTTGATCGTGGGCACTGCAGCAGGAGGTGGGGTTCAAACCCGTGACCTTCCTATTCCACCACCTGCTGTCTCTGTATGCTGCCAATACAATTTACCAGGTGCTGGAGCAACAGAGGAGTTAGGAGGGGAAAATGCGTTTGTCGCTTTCATAGCGTCTCCCTGCGTAAATATTGACCAAACTCTTGAGAAATAATTTCCGCACTTTTCCCGCCCGCGATTAAGGAGGGTTTGTGCGAAGATAAACGGTGCTTTTCAGCAGGATTGCGGCCCCGGCCTCCATTGTTAGATCGCTCTCCGCTCAGGCGTCACTCCTGACGTCAAAGGCAGCGGGTGTTTTTGCCGCGCGCGACCCGGGGCGTCGACGCCTCGGGCTGTGGCTCTGAGAACAGAACCCCTCCCTGAGGGCTGCCTGTGCCAGAACCTGTCAGCCCCGATGACAGGAACGTCCATCAGGGACTTGGGCCGCGACCGCAGCCACCGCAGTCGGACCTTCCCCTGGCCGAGACCGGGCTCCTCGGGGCGCTTGAACTGTGACCGCAGCTGCGTTCCCGCGATCTCCTGACGTTTCCACCTGCCGTGTCCTGCTCTTATGTTCTCAGAATTTCTCAGGAAGCTCAGAGCTCCTCTCCTTGTTGTGTTTTATGATGTCTAAAAAAGAGGCTGCGAGAAGATCCTGGACTTTCATTAAAATGAGCTGATGAAGTTTATTAAGGAAAAAACATGTTCTCCGTCCTGCACGGCTAACAGATTGTCTGGTTTTAAGGCGAATGACGTCACGCTAATGAGGCGCTCAGCCCACCATCACGCGGCTCCTGCCGCCACCACCGCCGACTCCCCCCCTTTTCCCCTCCTCGCCAGCCGACCTTTTCCCGGGTGACGCGCGTAACCTCCGGTTTTACACGGCTCTGTCCCTGTACTGAACTGCACGTCTACTGAAGCGCATCGCATTTAGGACTGAATCCTAATCACCGCTGGCATTGGGCCCATAACCTTTTGGGAACAAGAAAGATCTGGAGAAGGTCCTGCCGCCTGGCCAAGAGGACATCGAGTAGTACGGTTCAGTTCACAAGGTGGCGACAGGAGAAACGCGGACTGCTTGGGATTGTGGTGCTTAAGGAGACCTTTGAGGAAAACAGACAGACGGATGTGGGATCAAACCAAACCAGAATTCTGGAAGCGCAGCTCATGAGCCTGAGGTTTGCTCTGGACACGTCGCGAGAAGGTCGGACTCTCTTGAAGAGATGGTGATGATGAGAAGATTTGAGCGATGGAAGGATGAAGAGCAACCAGGGAAATGTACTCAGCCACAGCGACGTTCGCCTTTCAGCACTGAGGGTGACGGCGGGGGGCAGAGGTTTTCCGGAAAGATCGCGCAAGAGGACACCAACGAGATCGGAAACGCCGCGGCACTTAGCAACAAAAGATCTTGCGCTGTTCCTTAAGCGCCAGGCCACCTGGTGCTCTAAATCTGCCACTGCGCCCCCCGCCGCGCTCAGCAGGAGACAGCGCCCCGGTGTCCTGCCACTTCGCAGACTCTCAGGCACTGCCTCCGTTTTTTTTCTAATTCAATTTCCCTTCGTTTCATTTTTTTATTTCCTCATTTGCTCAAGGTTATTTGCTGCTTTCAGGATTCACATTTGACCCGGTCTGACCTCCCTCAGTCGTGCGTGTCGTGTCCAGCCATGCGACGCCGAGCCGAACCCGGACCCCGAGCGCGTCGGGGGGGGGTTCTCACGATGACAGCGGACAGTGAACGTCGCTCCTTTCTTCTGCTGTACAATAGCAGCTGTAAAGTGGAAAATCCATCATCCATTAGCCGCCTGTAGCCCCACAAAGCAGTTAACCTATTAGCTGCACACAAACAAAGCGCTTTGTGAACAAACTCTGAATTCATCCGCTTTCTTACTCTGCCCCTTAAAGCTAAATAAACTCAATAATAATGATAATAATAAAGGCAGCGATAAGTACGGGTGGGTAGCGACCGGCGGGGTTCTGACGACACCTGACCTTGGGCTGAACCGCAGGAGGCACGAGCCGTCCAGCCCCGCAGTGTCACAACACACTCCCTGTCCCTTGTGCCGTTCCGCCTCGAACCCCTCGATGTGTGTTGCCCGCCTGAGTTTACACACTTCTGCGGAGTGTTTTGATTCCGTACAAAGGCGGCGCGTAGGAAGGCAGGTGGATGTTAAAAAACGACACTTCGCGGCACCGGCGAGGACGCGACCATTGGTGTTCCGTTGCCGGGGAAACCGGTGCGCCCTAAAAATATGACACGGGCCCCGCGACAGAGGCCTTCCTTTCATTCGACAACGAGCAGAGTGCCCGGACCACCGTCGCACCAACACGCACGGCAACACACAGACACACATCTATCGGGGCTGAACGCTTTAAGCCTTGAACACATGTACAGTGTCACCAGGTGTGAAGCAGTTTTAGTCTTTTCAGTGCCTTCATTTTTGCAGCGTGTCTCCTGTCACGCCAACATCTATAACAGAGGTGTACACACTACACAATGCCATGGTTACACAGCCCCTCCCACTGTGTGTGTCAGTGTGTGTGTGTGTGTGTGTGTGTGTGTGTGTGTGATTGTAGGGAGAACTGCACATTCATCACTGATGCGCTTTTTCACACATACAAGCACAACCACCCACACGCCCAACATGCGCGTGCTGACGCACATTCACACACACACACACACACACACACACACACACACACACACACACACACGTGCTAATTTACTAAAGCTGAAAAAAGCTATTTTGAAAATGTACAGTTCAGTCTCCACCAAGGCTTGGGAAAGCAGAAGCAGGGCGACGCACGGCGGCCTCACACACTCTACAAACACACTCACACACATCCTCACTCAAACACACAAGTTGGAATTGGTCTCACATTCCCACTGCGTCCACTCCCACCCCACCTCCTACTTAGACCATCCATCCACCACCCCCACACACACAATCCCACCCACTCCTGCCCATGCCCTCCCACTTCCTCCTACTTCCCACCCTCTCCCACCCACTCACACAGTAAACAACCGCACGGTGGTCTATTCATGTGCAAAGGCTGCCATTACTTCCCCGTCAAGACGTGAGCCCTCAGTGACTTATCAGGCTTTTCCAGGCAGGCTGTCATTTCTGCTCCGCTTCAAATGTCTGCGGCGAAGCTGCAGGACCACTTTCTTTGTGCCCAAGTTAACACTCGCCGCGTTTAATCACAATGACTTGTTCTCCGCTGTTTCCCCGAGTGTTTCGAACCACAGAGGTAAAGAATGGCATCAGATGAAAAGTGGCTCTAATGGCTGCCATCTTGCAGACTGGCAATCATGTCCCATTCAGCGGCCTGTAAGCTGTTCATGAGGCTCGCAGGCAGCGAACACAAAGGGGAGGCTGAACCGTGGCACCTCTGACTGAAATCAAGGTGTGACCCCCCCCCCCTCCAGGACCCTTCTGGAGCCCCTCCCACCATCCCATGACCCTGTTTGGTCCCCAGCGCCTTCCTCCGCTTGTCCCTCATCGCATTCCCTCGTTCATTACCCGGTTCAACCCCAAACCCCTCTGCAGTGTGTTTGCTGTTTACTCCCATCAAGCCCCCCCCCACCCACCTCATTCTCACTTCCTCCACATCTTCTTTTTCCACCTTGGTCCCTGATCTTGAGTATAATCCCCTCCAGCTCTGGGCTTCATTAAATCACTACTCCTCCCCCCCCAGGGGGTCGACCTGCTGGCATGGATCACCTCGCCTNCTTCTTTTTCCACCTTGGTCCCTGATCTTGAGTATAATCCCCTCCAGCTCTGGGCTTCATTAAATCACTACTCCTCCCCCCCCAGGGGGTCGACCTGCTGGCATGGATCACCTCGCCTCCATCATGATGAAGTTCACAATGAAGATGCTCTCTGTGGAACCCCCCCCCCCCCCGCCCTCCATCTAGGCTCCCTTTCTTTCTGCAAACAACAAGCCGACGAAGTGCAAACATCCAGCAGTCCGCAAACAGGCTGTGTGGCCCTGCAGAGGATTTGACGCGGGGGGCAAACACGCTTATGCCGGCCCACCGTCTGCATTATTAATGATCTCAGGAAGGTGGGTGGCAGCCACGCTGTTCTCACCCCCCCCAGATTCCTTAAAGAGTATAATCTGGCCATTGTCATTCCGGGCATGTTGGAGAAGTAGGTTTAAGAGACTCAAAGGGAAGTGAAAGATGGGCTGCAGCTCTGCGGGCCTTAATGGACACACACACACACATACACACACACACACACACACACACAGCTGACATCAGCGGCCCGGTAGCGAAAGACACACGGCAGAAGTGGGAGTCTGCAGGTGACTGTGTCTCAGGTGTTGCCGTATGGAAGCTGCGCCAGCTGCTCTCTACCTGCGTTCAAAGTGTCGGCAGATGTTGACCCCTGACGGGTTGTCCTACTCTACCATCCCCCCAGCAGCTGACTCACCGTTCACGCTGCCCCCCCCCACATGTTGGGTGAGTCTCCACCTGTGACCCCCCCCTCCCACATCCCAGCCTTTGAGGTCAGTCATGCTGCTGAGATGCTTCCAGAGCAGCTTCTGTGGTTCCGGTACCTTCTGCTGAGCTGCGCCGGTGTCCAGTCTGGCTCTGACCTGCGGTTCCCAAGGTCAGCAGCTTCGCAGCAGGACACAGGGCTGTACGTCGCCTTGCGCTTCAAGAAGGGCCCAGGTTTTCTCATCATTAAGTATGAAGTTTTGATAAAAAGAGCACCAGGAGTTTATGAGAGGCGGTGGAGCGCAAGAATAATTCCCACTTCTCCAAAGAGCAGAAGTGCTGGTAGCTACTGGGTGCCACCAAGAACCAGCTCAACTTTCTCCTGAAAACGAGACTTTAAACAAAGGTTTTCTCAGCGGCTCCGTGGTACTGAATCATTTTTGGAGTGACCTCCTCCAGGTCTGTTGAAATTATACCGTCCCCTGTAATATGGCATTTAAATAAGAGCTCAGCTTAACAACAGGCCCCCCGCGGCGCCGAGCGTGAAAACACTGGGACATTATTGCACGAAGGGCATGTAGATGCTATACTGTCCACACCAGTTCTGTTTCAATCACCGTTTCAGAAACGAGCAGTTCCTCAAACACGTCCCGTGTCTCCGCCACCTTCAGAAAAGCGTTTTGTTTTTCACATTACAGACAGGGTCCGTTTCTGGCCTGGTGGACCGGCCGCCCTCCATAAACCGGCTGTTTTTCCTACTGTTGCCGCATATCGGTGATTTACAGGAAACCTGAACACATTTTTTCCTGTGCTGATGCTCTTCTTGGCGAAGAGGCCTCAAAACGGCCCTTTCACGTTTCCCAGGGCGCTTCCTCGTGTCCCTTAATGCAATCAAGTGACATGCAGAGGCGCCGGAACGGGCCGGAACGGGCCGGAACGGGCCGGAACTCCGGTTTCTGCGCTTGTCCTGTAGCGCCGGCCAACTCCCCGCCGCCGCCTCCCCCAGGGCCGACCTGGCGGTAGCAGAACATCCTATAACCGCATTATAGCCGACACCCGCCGAAGCCCTAATCCGATTGCGGCGGTCCACACTAATGTGTTTCATTAGCATTTTCATTAGCTTTGCTGTAATGCATCGCTCGTGATAATTTCGTGAATATTTCAGCGCAGGACGCATTTTTCCCACCCATGTCCGGGTCTCGGGTGTCACTAAAACGTGGTCAGTAAGACATTTTCATGAATAATACAGGGGTGTACAGCGACCTTTCCTGCTGTGTGACCCGAGGCTTCTGCCCCCCCCCCCCTTTGTGAGTATAAACCCTCATTTATTTATGTACCTTGTACATTTTGACGTGCAAGTTTCGTCCCCTTTTTTACAGTAGAATGACTTCAACTGTACGTATGAAATCAGGGTTCATGGGGCTTCAGTGCAGGACTGCCGCTCTGACCACTGCGCCACCTACTGCTCACTTCACACCCCCCAGGAGGTCCTTGGCGTGGTACATACTGCATGATGAGTTACTCAGTTGCTTTGCAGTGGACACGTTCGTGTTCAGTTTATTTAAAATGAATCTGGTGCCATATCAGCATTCAGCGGGCAATGACAGATGCTTTAGAACATTTTTGCGTCTGTAGTCGGACCGATAAAAGCATTATAAATGTGTTGGTGGCTCGGGGAGAGAAAGTGTTTTGATACAAGCCGCTCTGCGGATGTGAGGTAATGAAACACAAATCACTCTCCCCTCCTTCCTTAAAATAAAAGCATCTGAGCATCAACAGAATTTTTAACAAGGCCGAGTCGGTGACAGTAAGGAACGCCTTTCCTGCGGGCCGCTCACCTCCGGTCTCCTGCTTCTCAGTAGGCTGAACACCAGCAGCCAAGGAGGGTGGCTCAGTAGGACATGGGTTTGAGTCCAGCTCAGTCTGAGTCTGGTTTGCATGTTGTCCCCATGTGTGTATTTATGACTCTATATTGTCCATTGTGTGTGTGTGTGTGTGTTACGTTGCTGTACAGAATGGAATGAACGTTGATACATCACATTATGCATTTTTGAAGACGGCCACCATTCCCACTTTATTTGTTTGGTTTAAATTTAATTTTTTTCACCGTTCCATATGTGCGTCATATGATTCATTTTCCAGAACTTCAACTGTGGACAAAATGAGGGATTAAACTGTTAAGATTTTGTTATTTACAGCAATTCAAGTTATGAACAGAGTTCTGGTCCCACTTGTGTTTGTAAGTTGAGGTAGGAGCGCAGATGCAGAGTTAGCAGAACACTTGGGGCCGAGTGCAGAGAGGAAGGCGCCCTGTTGGGCTCGACAAGGAGGCCCCCGAACACCAGACGATACACCTCCATGTCCGGCCACCGTGCGGCAAACGCGAACAACGCTGTCGGACGTCGATGTCGCATTAGCGGCAATGCTGACATCTCTCAACATCAGGCCTTGAGTTGCTCCCTCTAAGGAGACGGAGGCCAGATAGTGCGGGGAGTGCGGCCCCCCCCGGGAAGCCAAACGCTGTCCCATCTAGAAGGACCTGAGGGTGCGACTCGGAACAGACAAGGGCCCCTTCTGGAAACGCACGTCCGCGAGTCGAGATGTGCGATCTCGAAGGACGAGCTTCTCAAAACAACGCGGGAGGGGAAGAGGTGTCAGTGCAGAAATAACCCCGGTGCTCAGAACCGCCGAGGAGACAAGCAAACGTGACACCTATCTCAGGGTGACGGTGACAAAGTTCAATACCGCGGTACTGCTCAGCGAAATGGGGTGAAAATGACACACGGGATGGTGGGGCTCTTAAGTCCTTCTCCGCGAACGGCGACACGCGGGACAGACGTGTGAAAGGACACGGATGCTCCTCGACACGTCTTTAGACACTTTGTTTTCCTGTCTCCTTTGTCTGAAGTGCCTTACAGCTGTTTATTGTTTCACGCAGAATGCTATTCTTACAACCCTGAACGAGTTCAAGAATAGTACAACGTATAATCGTTTCTCCTCCACGACGCCAACGTTAAAACCTGCATCCAAACCCGAAAGGACGTTAAGATTCCGCTACTCCTGTCCAGGTATAATTTAATGTGAATAGACCCATTCATTTGCATTTATCTAACTGACCATTTCTGCCAAAACATCTTACGTCAGTTAAAGGATCGATTGTCACATTGATGGTGTTTTATTGCGGCTTTGGGCCTGAACAGCGAGATGCTCTGGACAGTTTCGCATTGAGGAGACGCTCTAGAAACCTACAGCATTAAGCTGCTTGCAATGATTCAGCAGTTTAACTTTTACTGCAGCGTTTCAGGGTAAAGCACCCCAGGAGGTGGGGTTTGAACCGGGGTCCTTCACATGCAAGGTGACATTTCTAATGCCCAACATCACCTGCTGCACCAGGTCTTTCCTCAAACCTGCTGCTAGTTTCTTCTCTAAGGCCATTTTACTCGTATCCTCAAACATCTCTGTCAGCAACTCTTCTGTACAGTTATTGATTCATTTCTCATGGACTCCGCCAGGAAACGTATCTTATTCTCAAGGCACCACGGCAGGAGTGGGGTTTAAACCCATCGTGTTCGGTTCGCACCCCAGCAGCTGCTGCTGCCACAGCGGAAGGCCGGTTTAAGGAGGATGGGTGGACATTGACTGGTTAGTGGGTTTGTCGGTCCTCGGCGTGTCCGTTTGCCGGGGTGTAAAAATCTAGTTTGCGTTAGCAGCTGTCGCATAGAAGTACTGTACAGACTAAATCAGAGTACATTAGTGCCGAAACCTTCCTTTCTTCACAAATAGCCCGGTTGCCGGGTTCGACCTGAACGCTTGGTGATGCTAATTGGCTCCCCTTTGTTTACGGGAGGTAAATGTTTGCCTGGTTAATCTGCGGAGCGACTTTTCTTCCAGCACCTGGCCCTGCGGCCCCTCGCGATGCTCCTTTCAAAGGTTCGGAAAAAATTAACAAGCTGTAAAGGTCTGGCGTCGCCGGCGGGCCGTGTTTGTCCGTCACCGGGCATGGGGGATTAATGGCTCTCACCAATTTGCCACAGTGGGACGTGCGAAAAGCGGAGCGACGCACGGCTCTTTGTGCCACAGGTGCTCCCTCGCAGCCAGGTGTAAAGCGGGGTCACGTGACCTCGGGGATTAATGGCGCCGTCTGCGAAGAGGCGCCGGGTGTCACCTTACAACGCACCGGCGCAGGTGGGACTGGAGAGTCTTTACAGTTACAGCTCGAGGGAAGAATTATTTCCACTTGAGCCATTAAGAACAGCTGTTCAGGCTGGAAACCCACCATTTAAGATAATCATCGTCATCGAACCCAGCGTGAAGTTAACACCGGAAACACGCCGAGCTCAGAGACGCTCCTCGAATCACACGCAGTCAGGTAATGCCTTTCGCAGCAGTGTTGATCTTCCTCGTACCCAAGTAACCAAATCAACACCGGGGAGTGTAAATGGCCCGGACGCATTTCGCGGGTCTGTCCCACCTTGGAACCCACCGTGCAGGTCGATATTATTATCGGAGCAGTTAAAGCTGGAGGTCCCATTCAGTACCCTAAACCAGTACTGGTTCCAGAACAAATACAGTACCCTAAACCAGTACAGTATCCTGAACTGAGACAGTATCCAGAACCAGTACAGTACCCTAAACCAGTACTGGTTCCAGAACAAATACAGTACCCTAAACCAGTACAGTATCCTGAACTGAGACAGTATCCAGAACCAGTACAGTACCCTAAACCAGTACAGTATCCTGAACTGAGACAGTATTCAGAACAAGTACAGTACCCTAAACCAGTACTGATTCCAGAACCAGCACAGTACCCTAAACCAGTACAGTATCCTGAACTGAGACAGTATCCAGAACCAGTACAGTAGCCTAAACCAGTACAGTATCCTGAACTGAGACAGTATTCAGAACAAGTACAGTACCCTAAACCAGTACTGATTCCAGAACTAGTACAGTACCCTAAACCAGTACAGTATCCTGAACTGAGACAGTATCCAGAACAAGTACAGTACCCTAAACCGGTACTGGTTCCAGAACAAATACAGAACCCTAAACCAGTACAGTATCCAGAACCAGTACAGAACCCTAAACCAGTACTGATTCCAGAACCAGTACAGTACCCTAAACCGGTACTGGTTCCAGAACAAATACAGTACCCTAAACCAGTACAGTATCCAGAACCAGTACAGAACCCTAAACCAGCACTGATTCCAGAACCAGCACAGTATCCAGAACTGAGACAGTACCCAGAACCAGTACAGAACCCTAAACTGCCAGGATCAAGTCCCACGACCCACTTCGGCGCCTCCGCGAAGGTGTTTCCCCGGAAACAGTACAGTAAAAATCATCCAGCCGTAAAAACGCTAAATCACTGCAAGCAGCTTAACACAGCAAGTCACTTTGCAGAGAAGCATCAGCTAAATATGCAAATGTTCAAAGCGTCCAGGGCTGCGGGCCAGAAAGTGTGACAAAATGCCATTTATCTGAATTACGTGAAAATTAATCTTTGAAACGTTCACTTCTTTGCGAACGTTAATTAAAACGTAAGACAAGCTTAAGAAACGCTTATTAAGCTAATGTCCCTCTCGACGGCGGCCGCTGCTATTAAATGGTTTGCTGTTTGCGCCGCTGTTTGGGCAGGAGAGCAAATGGAGCATCACCAGTCGCACATCCGCACACCGAGCAGCCCGCGGTGAAATTGCCGCAGCCGTGTTCCTCGTGCGCTGGGTAATTTGGTTGTCATGACGAGCACAGCGTGCCGCCGTAACAAGTCTGAAAGGCGCGGTGTCACCGTAGCCGGCGGAACAATACGCCCGGAGACGCCACGCGGCGCCGCCGGCGGCTCGCCCTCGTGCACGTCCACGCTGCAAAACACGCCGCGAAACGGAGTCCAGGGGGTCCGTCGAGGCCGTGACTAATGACTGTCGCTTGTGACATCCTAGCATTCGGGTTTTCAGAATGAAGAAGGACAAATACGATTACCTGTTTCACACTATCCAGCCACATCGACTTCTGGGGTCCAAGGTGTCGAGGCTCTCAGTTTTGGAGCAAACTCCCTCTGTCCCTCAGAGCTGCTGAATCCCTCACAGCATTCAGCAAGGGTCTCGGTCCCGTCTCCTTCCGAGCCGTTTCTCTCCTCATCTGCCGGGGGCTGCATAAATGAGTCCGACACCGTCTGCTGCGATCATCTAACGTATCTGCTGATTGAATCTCACTTCTATAGGCAGCTACTGGCGGGATGTGAACCAGCAACGTGGTGGAACGAGACACACAAGCTGTGTTCTGGCCATCCTGTGGGAAACACAGACACACTTTTGTTTGCTCTGAGTGGAAATGTGGGACAAACACGTGTCTTGATTCGCTGAATCCTGGGCGACGTTTAGTTTGTTCGCTGTTGGAGGACGTTGTTGATCACAGGGGCCCGTTGGGGTGGAGGTCCCCGAACACACGCTGACACGTGGTGGGACGTCCCTGACTTCCAGCCATCACGAGAACCTGGGCCTCGGATGGCCCTCGTCTCGCCTCCCCTGTCTGTCTGCTCTCGGACCCATCGAGCCCTTTTGAAAAAGCCGAGAAGATCGCGGCCCGGGGGGCAGAAGCCCCACTAAGCTCTCCCAGCTTGCAGATAGCGATCGTCTCTCTCAGAGGCAAAGGGACAAAAGTCTCATTAAAACAGACGTTCATGACCAGTTTATTAAAACGGGAAGGTGGCACCGTCTCCGGAGGACAGGGAGGTACCTGAGAGTGTGGTAAGACTGGAGTTCACCACAGCGTTGTTGGTTCTAGTCTTGCTGTGGATCATAGGAAGCCTAATGCTGTGAACACTCAAAATAATAATAAGGGTGAGTGAAAATGACGCTGTAGCAGAACAACACCAGAGCAGTAAATGTCCAGCTGTGACTGGGAACCGTGTGTGTGTGTGTGTGAATCCTCTAGTGCTCCCCAGCAGGCTCTTTCATAATTTAATATGTCCATTTGCAGCTGTTATTTATTGCGCTGTCTTATCCGGCGTTAATCTTGAGCTCTGGCCCCCGGCCTCTTCTTCCAAACATCAACATTACGCCGGACTGATGGGCTTCTCTTGCGGACACAACCGGTATCTGAGAATTGGCTGAATTTTCCGGCGTCCCGTGCGCGATGAGGCCGTTTGTCTTCTGTGAACATTCTGCAGTCGCCCCTGATCGCGTCGAATAAAATCCATCCTTTATCCAAAGTCGCGTCCGAGCAGGCGGTAAATTCTTTTCGGGCATAAATACATTTTCCTGCAATTCCAATCAGTTTATCGTTCATTATTTTCCAGGGACTCGGCCGCGTCCTCCTGGCCTCTGTGTGCTGTCCTCGTCCTGCTCAGAGTGGCTCCTCTTACCGACGCCCTGTTTAGAAGATCGCCGGGCAGCAGGGGGGCGCAGCGGTGGGCGCTGTCGCGTCGCCGTCAAATCCCCGGCTTACCGTAGTACCGACCCTCAACCGACAGTGAAAATTACCCAGATTCATAAATCAGTGCCAGTCACTTTGCGGGAGAGCAGCGGCTAAATGAAAAACGGCGCACGGGTGACGTTTCCTCACAGGAATTTTTATTACGCACTTTGATTAAAAATGTGCTAAAAACTGACAATGATTCTTTATACGTAAGCAGTGGCATAAGCAATTTCCTGTGGGGTGGCGTGATGTATGAGATGCCATTCTACAGCCCCCCCCAAACCCTGACTGAGAGCTGCAGGTGGAGCAGGAGGTGGTTGGGAGGGGGTTACGCTCCAGTACCACATCATAGTAGGTTTTAAAACTGAGATGTTTCCACAAGGAGCACAGCAGCCCTGTTGACCCAGCAGCACCAGCTAGGGTGTGTATTTGGTGTGTGTCTGGGGGGGGGGGGCGTGAGACACAAACTGTAGACATTTTCACTGTTTCTACAACGCGAGACAACGTCTCCTGTGACTCCTCCCACAACACAATCATTTAAAGTCCAAACATTGAACCAACACACACTAAAATGATACACTCAGCAGCAAGGGATGATGGGAAGACCCCCCCCACTGCTTCAGTATATATTTTGCGCTGACATGACTCAACTTGTTCAGACTGTATTTATTTCTGATTCATTTACTTATAAGAAGAAGAGAAGTCAGTTTGACCCTTAACATCCACGCTGAATGGTGCCCGGCCTGCAGGGTTAGGGTCCGCCCCACCCCCCCGGGTCCCAGGCCCCACCGCCGTAACCATGGCAGCGTGAGCAACAGCGGGAAGCAGAGCGGAGGAGTTTGTTCAGGTGCGGCGAGGCGTTCCGGAAAGGACCTCACTGGGGTCCCGCGTCGGCCGGCCGGCCGGCCGGCAGCACCGCACGGTGACTCAGCTCAGCGCAAAGTAAACACTTCCTGACGTGATACGCAATAAAGATGTAAAAAAATCCAGACAGCGGGAATTTGAACGTCAGTCAGGAAAACACATTTAAGACATTACGGCCCTTTTTCAGCCATTTGCAGATGTTTGGCTTGGATGGGACGAGCAGATCCTGCCGACTGAACCTCGCATTTATTACCGCTTTTCCACTCAATTTCCTTCCAGAGTAAATAGTACAAACGCAGACTGTGTTCATTCCGGAGATGAGTGAAACATATACATAGGATCACATTATAATATACAGTATGTGATATATTTCGGGATAATATATTACACACAGTACAGTGATATGTACATCATAATTTTCTTTTGTGCCACATTCACCCCCCCTTTCCTTCTCAACATGCTCATTTGCTTATTAACTCCAGTCTGTCCAGTTTCTCTCACCGCGTAGCTGTGGCTGTTTTTCCTTTCCCCCCCCTTTTCCTGCTGAGCAGAGCAGTATGTAGCCGTCCGGGTCAACTGTTTGTTAATTCATTCATCCAGTTATATGAGTGAACATTCATCCGTCCATCATTGTCACCCGCTTAACCCTGAACAGCGTCGCAGAGGTTCAGGTCCCAGAAGCACCGGCAGCTGGCCTACCGAGCCGCTGCGGGTCAATGAACGTATATCAGTATTTATGTGACTGAACGAATGAATGAATGAATGAATGAATGCACGAAAACTTAATGTATATAATATTAAATATATAATCCCAGGATGGGAGAAAAAATTAGTCAAATGATAAAGTGGAGATAAAATTCTCTTCGCAGAACAATGGATATACAGGATATTATACTATATACTATATATCTGACTACACTATTAATATAGATAAGATAATAATAAATAGTTTTGTTATACAATATGTTGTTTAATATTCTACATTTATGACACCTTCTTATTTTTTATTAATTTCAGGTGACACTTTTCTGTCTCTTGTTTTTTCCTGTTTGTATTCGGCTCTAGTGCCAAATTTCTTGTGCACTTTCCTTCAGGATCAAGAGTTCATCCACCCATCCATCCATCCATCCATCCATCCGTCCGCAAATTCATTCATTCATTCATTCATTCATATAATGAATGTTTATAAATATTCATAGGAATGAATGTGTAAAATATAGTATTATTTCTGCAGTATTTATATTTTCGTTGTCTTTCTTGACATTATTTAATCGGACCAGACTCTTGGTTGTTCTGTGCGTGAGTCTGTGTGTGTGTGTGTGTGTGTCTGTGTGTGTGTGTGTGTGTGCGTGCGCTCGTGCGCATGTAAAACCCAGCCCACTTCATCGGGACACTGAGTAACGGTCGTCGCTGTCCGCCAAACCTGGAGTGGACCACCTCCGCCGCAGGCGCTAGGCAACAGGTGCTCTCAAGACTTTGTTTTTCCCAGCATGCCGCAGGGGCTCATGGAGCCTCTTTACTCAATGGTGAAGAAAAGAAATCAATGTCAGCCCGGGTTTAACTTAGCACCGTGGCTGGAGAGTCGCTTCACATATTGGCCATCTTCTGCTTTCCACCAGTCGTGATTTAGAGCCTCATCGATCCGCTCCTGCAGGAGGCAGCAGCGCGTTGTGAGGAGATCAGCCAGCGCCGGCTGCAGTTGGGGTCACAGTCGGGGCTCCGGTCAGGGACGCGGTCAGGCTAACATGGGGAGCAGCAAACTTCTGCTGACAGCGGCCTGTAAAGAATCACTTGGACCTGGAAGGTTCCATAATGAGATCCTGGTTGGATCCTGATTTCTGTACCACTGAGACAAACCTGAACCCACTTCTCACAGTGACATTTATTTATCTTTTCCTCAAAGTGACTTACAGTGTTAAGCTGCTTACACTAAATTACACATTTATACCGCTTGGTAATTCAGTTCAGGGTAAGAACCTCGATCAGGGGAACTACAGTAGGAGGTGGGAGTCAAAGCCAGAAAACCGCAAATCTCCAAATCTCAGTCAGGAACAAAACCAAAGGCCAATGACTAATTTCAAATACAGCAGCGCAAACACAGCAAATGAATACTTCAGCCCACCGAGGCAGGTGGAGGTTTNGGCCAATGACTAATTTCAAATACAGCAGCGCAAACACAGCAAATGAATACTTCAGCCCACCGAGGCAGGTGGAGGTTTGCAGGAGCAGTCGAGGTGAAGTGTGACACTCCGTCTCCTGGGTGCAGCCCCCCCCCCCCCCCGTGCGGCTCCGTCGCCCGCAAACCAAGTGCTCGCCACGCTCTCCAGCCCCGAGTAAATGTTCCTCACAACAAAACAAAATGCCATCCTGTTTGCTCAGGGACGGAGATGAACTGTCCGGGGAAGACAAACACTCCACTGAACCCCTTTGTGCTTGAAAAGTGTCGGGCGCCTGCTTTAGCGTCACGGTTAATATTAACTGTAGCACTGTTTACTTAGCGGTTGCTGGAAATTAGCAAGAATTATTTCAATGGTTATTTGATCGTTCACGCGACCCTTCAAAGTCACTTCCAGCATTAAGCGACGTACACTGACTTACCCAGTTATACAGCTAGGTACTTTTTACTGCATCAATCCAGGGTAAGCACCTCGCTCAAGGGTACAACAGCAGCAACAGCTGTAACCGCTGCACCACCTGTAGCCCTTTAGCATCAGTGCTCCTTCTCCCACTCTGAGCTTCACGGCCCCCCCTTTGCTGGAGACGATTGCCTCCAGAAACCCCTCTTCTGCGCTGTGATTCACGCTAAACACGATAGAGAGTGGCCTGCACGCGCATGTCAGACCACAAATTACTTCACAATGGAAAAATTACAGTTGCATTCAATATTTACCACAGAGCAGCAGAAACACATTTTAATTTAGTGAGACCCGCGTGGAACCACTTGTGACTGGAAGATGTCCCGTGGACAATGCTTCTGACTCGAACCGGCGCACCGGAAGTCGAGTACCAACCCCCCCCTCGCGCGCCTTATCTCCCAGCTGCTCCCCACAGACATCTGCTCATCACTCGCTGTCAGTCAGGCCTCCCGGTAGCCATGGAAACCGCAACAGCACCGATTGCCATCGCTCGCGAAGGCTGAGCTCAGGCTGGGCCCGGGGTGTGTGGAGGAGCGTGTGGTGGGAGGAGACACAGACACGTGCGAAGCGTAACAGCCAAACCTGCCCATATACCGTGGTACCAAACGCTCTGCCTGAACTCACAGCTAACAACCGTAAACTGCCGCTTTGGACCTTCGCATCATGTACAGAACAAAGAGTGAGTTTTCAGAAGGGAAATAGAAGACCGTCTTGTGCTATTTGATACGGAGCACGGAGATCTCTGGAATTCAAGCTCAGCCGAGCGTTTTAAAGCTCCTCTTCTGTGCGCCGTGTTCTGTCGCAGCCCCTCTGTTTGCCTCGCCTCCTGCAGGAGCTCATTATCACATTCCCACACGCTTCGGGAAACGTTGGGCACCTGGCGCAGGAGCAGCTGCCGCAGACTCTCCTCGTACCACAGACACCTCCTGGTCCCGTCCTTGGGCGAGACGTCGACGTCCCCGCAGATCCCCTAAATGCCAGGGAGCGCAGCTGAGGGCCTGAAGCTCCCGGCTGCTCTGCTTCTCTCCAGCAGCCCCCCCCCCCCCCCCCCCCCCCCCCCCCCCCCCCCCCCCCCCCCCCCCCCCCCCCCCCCCCCCCCCCCCCNCCCCCCCCCCCCCCCCCCGGTGTTCTGTGTAAATGGTGTAAACAAACCCGATCGCACACATTTCATAAAACTATCATCATTTCCCTCCAAGTGTCTGCGTCGGCGGCCGCCGTTTCTTGTTACAAATGCTAAAGCCAGCATTATCGTGGTGTAATTTTAACACCAATAGCACATTTTGAAGTAACTGGCTGTAATGTCGCTCCTGGGAGGCCAGTTTGCACAGAACAAAGTGCTCCAGTTCTGGGCTGAATCATCCCCGTACTTTCTGACTACGGGCGCCCTCTAGCGGTGGGTCCCTGCACTTCGGTGCACGGTGGGGCTTCACAGACCCCCATTTCAAGGAGACTGGATCTAAAAAACACACAAGTAGGATCCTGTAATGTTTCGATTGGGATTTATAAGGAATTTGATAATAAGTGCTTAACACCTGCAATACGTTTACAGTAAAGCTTTTGTTCACTTTTTAGGGGGTTTAAAGGGTTTGTTCGATTTTCATTTTCATTCATTAATTCATTTGTTCAACACGAGGCAAGAAACTCCCTGGATGGGACAGTCACACTCTTCTCTCTGACACACATTTCTCCGTTCGCGTTTCTCCGAAGCAATGCGCAGTGTTACGATTATTTACCCGTTTGTAAAGCTGGGTCATTTTTTCCCCGGAACAGTTCAGGAATAAGTACCTTCCTCCAGGTGCTGCCTGAGAGACTCCCCTGCTCCTTAATGCCACGTGTGTCCAGGGCACTGAGGAAAGGTTATCTTTTGTGTTCTGCAGTCCTGGCAGAGACCCCCAAGGATGTGGCCAGATGGCCCGGTGACCCCCGGCTCACCACCCCCTCGCCCCGGCTGTGCGCCCGTCTGCCAGTCATGGCCCGAGTCCAGATCTCACCGACAGGCGCGGATGTAGTGGCGCCTAGTTTCAGCCTGGAAAGATGACTGACCTCCAGAGGATGGAGTCTAGAAACAGACGTGGGAGCAAAGAAGATGTGTGAGAAGAAGGTGTGTGTTCTGCTCTTTCAGTACAACCTCAGACTTGCTTCTTATGAATCTGTTCCCAAAACAAAAGCCACCCAAGGACTTTTATTCTCATATCCCACCTTGTGGGGAGGTGCTGCTTACGTAGATGCTCAGTACTGACAATTCTAGAACTCGCAACATCTGCGTGTTAAATGGACCACCGAGGGGGTCAGGGGCTCCTCTTCAATTCTGTAAAGAGTGGCTTGTTAAATATGTGCCAAGGACAAGGCAGCTTCGTAGGTGGGAGACCACAGCGGAGACCAGCCTGATAGAGAGCCACTCCTTCCGGTTAGACAGGATGCCTCGTGCCCATGGCTGTGTGTTCTGGTGTTTTGTGCACCCTGGCGGTGGTAAGTAAGAAAGCAGTGAAGAACCCCGGTCAGCGCTACAGCAGGGTGCTCTAAGGTGGCACTTGTGAACGATGTCTGTCAGCGCCTGGCAGGGTTTCGGTACAGCAGGCTAACTGAAACGAAACACTAAATGTGTCTCGTGATATAGTGAGTAACGCTGCTGCCTCGCACTGCCTGGACCGGTCAGACGTGGGGTCAAATCCAGCTCAGTCTGTGTGGAGTTTGCATCTTCTCCCTTTGGCTGCTCTGGTTTCCTCCCACTGACCAAAGGCGTGATTCAGGTTAATTGGTCACTATTAATTGTCTGTACTCTGTGTGTGTGTGTGTGTGTGCGTGTGTGTGTGTGTGTTTGTGTTTGTGTTTGGCCACCCTGCGTTGGAATGGTGTCCCACGCAGGTAGTCGTTTCAAAGCCTGCTGCACAGACATTCCGGGATGGGCTCTGACCCGCCTGACCAGGGTACGACTCTTAAGTCTAATGGATAGATAAATATTTTCAGAAAGTCCGTAAAGGAAGAAGGTTCACTACTCAAAAGTCCCTACATCATAAATATTCCATCACCGTCCAGGAATTCAGCAACGTTATCGCTCGGGTGTAGAGTGCGGCCCCTGCGTGACCTCCTTTAGGCAGAAATACCAAAATGAAATGTATATAAAGGAATAAATGAACCAGAAGCTGTGCAACTGGGTAAACAGAGTAAATAAAGGTAAACAAGGGAGAAGTGAACACACTCCATCAGGCGGGAACGCCGGCAGGGGCTGCTGCCGAAGTGATAAAAGACGAACGTCGTGCGTTTGATTTGGCGGTGACGAACGCACGGGCCCGCGGCTCCGGTGACGCGTTTGGCCAAACACGAGGAAGATGGATAACAAACTCTACCGGCAGGGCGGCACGAAGCGGCGGCCCCGTCCCGCCCCCCGCGGAGCCCGTCTCGGGCGCGAGCGGGAGCTTCACGCTGTGACTTAATGAGACTCGGCCTCAATGTATGCAGATGCATGTCTGCGGGAACCGGAGTCGGTGACTCAGTGGGCCGCGCGGCTAACGCCGTAATGGAGCCGCATATTAGCGCTCCCACATGCGTCTCCACGGCCCTGATCTCCAGCTGATACCCAGCCGGGCTGCCTTGTGCACTCCACAGCTTTAATAAAAGCGGGATTATTTTCCACAGTCACACCGGACAACACGATTTCCATTATTCCGGGGAGGGAAACGCGAGGCCCGATTTTTATTATAGCTTTATATTGAAGTGCCACCTGGATTGATAACCTCTCCAGGAGCAGGAAATGTGACAGGGACACAGTGTGGTTTTCCGTCTCCGCAAAGGTGAGGCGGTTTAAGGGGCCCGTCACCAAAATATTACCGACGGCAGAATTGTTAAACGTCCCCGTCAGCGTGGTAAAGATAAGGCCGGTCCATCTGACAGCACTTTTATGATGAAAAAAGCAGAATAGATCACAGTGATAAAACACGAGAGTCCACTGACAATCTCAACCAAGGGCCCCGTAACTAATTTCGGCGAGTTCCCGCGCCGGCGCGGCAGTGGGTGCCAGCGGGGTTAAAGCTGCTGCGTGATCTCAGACAACCAGGGCCCAAACGGTGAATCTCAGACGAGACCAGCATGTTGTCTTTTCACACCCCGTGCTCCTTGGGTGACCTCCGCCGATGAACCTGTGCCTATCTCTCCGAGAGCTAGTGGCGCCCCCTAGTCCCGTCCGCGCACGCTGCCCCTGCCGACCTCCGCGGCGTCTCAGCTCCATCACAGCAGCCTGCCAACAGAACTTCCCCACTTGAGCTGAGCAACCCGACGCGCGGCCGATATAATGCGGTACGTTCCGTGTTTCCTCTCTGCCTGCCGCCTTGATTTCCTTAAGTGTTCTTGACAGCTGCCCTTCATTATCCGCAATGCTAAATATATGCGGGGTTCTCGGCGATTTAACAGCGAGACGTAAACATTCCATTTGCGTTTGAGGGCCGAATTCCATGCCGGCAGCGGGGGGGGGGGGGGGCACCGCCCCCCAGGTAATTACCNGAGACGTAAACATTCCATTTGCGTTTGAGGGCCGAATTCCATGCCGGCAGGGGGGGGGGGGGGGGACACCGTCGCCCAGGTAATTACCTCCCAACCACAGCAGCCCCCGCATCTATCTCGCACCCCTGCGCCGTCTGCAGACCCCAGCAGAGATTAATGGACGGTGCTGCGGAATCTCCAAACCGCGTCACCAGCCTTCGCGCCGCACTCCATTTTCAGTGACATTTTGGAAAGACTCCCGGTTCAACTCCGGCTCAGTGATTTCATTCGAAAGGATTAATTTGA
This sequence comes from Arapaima gigas, assembly GCA_900497675.1. NCBI lineage: Eukaryota > Metazoa > Chordata > Actinopteri > Osteoglossiformes > Osteoglossidae > Arapaima > Arapaima gigas. The sequence continues at coordinate 338,227 of UFQX01000388.1, read as the reverse complement.
CTGATAGATGTGAACACACTGCGGGAGACGGTCAGTCAGCGCCGAAGTGGAACTGCCAAGTTACCAGCTCACTAGGTGACCTCACGCGTATAGTCACCTGTGGGTTCCGTGCAGCTACAACTTTACTCATTTATCAAACCCTTTTTTTCCCCTCAAAGCGATCAGACAAAAACACATCAGCAGCAGAGCTTTAAAAACAGACACAGGACAATCAAAGCGCAGCTTGTGTGTCTGATACCACCGTGTTGCTGGTTCACATCCCTCAAGAAGCTGCCTACAGAAGTGAGAGTCAAGCAACAAATACATCACAGCAGATGGTGTTGGACTCATTTATGTAGCTGTCAGGAGATCAGAAGAGAAGCAGCGCTGCAAGAGATACAACTGAGACCCTTCTTGAATGTTGGGGATGAGGGATTCAGCCGCTCCGAGGGACAGAGGGAGCTCGTCTCACTAGAACGGAGCCTAAAGCGAGAACTGACGGTCTTTCAGTGGTGGATACCTTGTGAGTGAGAACATCAAGCAGCCAGAGGTGCAGGAGCACAGCAGTGAGCAGAGTGCAGATCCTTTGACCATCTTGTCAGCTCCAACAATACATACAAAAATTCAAAGTAGGTGCACACAGGTACAGTTATGCAAACAACAGATTGTCCTGTGGACCTCTGCAGCTGACTCAACAAAAAGTAGTAACACCAGTGATGGATGTGAACAGTAGTGGAAGAGACGGACCATCAGTCACTGTAGCGGCACGGTCCAAAACACCCACAGACCTTCCTTTCTGGACAGGAGCCAGACTCCTGCGCCTCGATGATATATGTGGATGATCAAGGGGTCAAGAGGCGGGCAGGTAACGTGATCCTCCGTGACAAGGTGATCTTTGTTTATATAATCCACACTTTGCTGCACACCTGATGGCAGACAGAAAGGCGCTTTCTCGCTCGTACGGCCCCCTTCCCCCACTCCTGCCCCTGGGCGAATCCACCACATATGATTCAGAAGAGAACAGGAGCAACTCCATAGCAACCGCTCAGCTTCCCCCAAGGAGAGGGAGAGACAGACAGCACGGGGGGCGAGGCCTTCAGAAACATCTCATCATATCCTCACAAAACGATCTGAGATCCATCCAGCCTTCTATTCTTCCTTAGAGATAGGTGTTAGATGATCTTTAAAAAATGTTTCATTATCCCATTTCTTCATTCCTATTGTCATTATCGCTATCGGTTTTTTTTTTTTTGGTCTGCAGGCCCACCGGAGCACCACTCCCTCGTAAACCACTGCTAAGCGCCTTGGCTGAGGTGATTTTATCGGCACAGAAGGCGCACGACGAATAAGTAAAAACATCAGCGCCTTGCGGCACTGTAGACCAGCACTGATTTGGTCAAAGATTCGAATTTGATGCGCGGATTGTTTCTGTTTATGTGCCTGAAATGACACCTGCACCGACACGTCTTCGATTTACATCTCCGGTTAGAGTAAAACTGCACTCGAGTCGTACTGCACGCTTCAGCTGCAGGAGAAGCAGGCGCAGGTCTGCCGGTTACACCTGGTATTCTATCGCCATCTGCAGGAAAACTGTTTCCCATACAGGAGCTCCCAGCCCGGCGACTCTCCTGGGCTGGATAAGGATATGTGAAAAGTGTATAGATACATTCAACTTTTCGTCTTTTTGTTGCCGGAGCTCTATATTCTGTCTGCTCAGCTTGTAAAGATCCTTGGCGTGAATAGAGGGTAAATACAGAAACCCGGTTGTCCAAAACAAACAAGGACTTTGTAACACTAGTAGACAGTGAGAGAGTTGATGCTCTGGGCTGCATCTCAGTGCCTCAGTCGGTTGAAGGTTCAAATCCAGACGGCCCTCACACGGAGTTGAACAAGTGGCTAACGGAAAGCGAGGGAATACTGTCCCTTTAAGGGTGGGAATGAATTCTGCTGAGTTGTATACAGCATTTTTTTAAAATTAAAGTGTTAAACTTTTTTTTTTTTTTAAAAACTCAGATCTCGGGATGTATTTACAGGGTACAAACATTGAAGAATTGGTCGCCGACAACGAGCAACGTGTCTGCAAAACAGCAAATGGCGGCAGCCATCTGCAGTGCACTTCTGCAGCAGTCAGCCATGGAAATCCTCATTTTGTGGACACAGCAAAAGAGTAATAATAAATATCAAAAATGCTGAGAACACAGTTGCATTTTAACACGTAAACGCACTTAAAACAGTTCTTTAAAGTAAAAAGAAGCTCCAAAGTCTGCAATTTTAACCACTATTCTGCTTCCTTTAAATTGGGGCTGTGCTGCATTTTTGCAGAACGTACAGCCAACACTGAGATTTGTGCTGGTGAAAAGTTTCTTAAAATGGCATAAACCAAAACCCAACCCTTGTTTCTCTGTTATTCAGAAATATTGCAGCCCGAGCAGAAAAATCTTTTAATGTCAATATCTACAAAAACCCAAACGTGCAACTTAGAACATTCTTTATTAAAAGGACAGATTCGGATATATTTGTATAACGGATTAAAAACAAGCCTCTTGTGGAAATCAAACTTTCTTACTTTCTCTTCCACATCTTTGCACATCTTCCTTCTTTGCTTCTTCTTCCACAGAAAACATAACAAATCAACTGCTCAAATACTCAAACTCCCCCCCTAGCACTTGTCACTGAAGGATTTTATTATTTTGTCCTCCTTGGATGTTCAGATGCAGTAAAAGTCCACATCCTGTGCGAAAAGAGACATTAACCAGACACCATGAAGGCCAGAACACAAGCGTGGGGACAATGACTCAAGTTCAAGCCTATAATTCAAACTTTACAACAGTCTTTAGTTCTGCTTCTGCTGTCCCTCACTCGCTACCACCTCTTGTTCTGAAAACTTCTGCACTTGGATCTGAGATGTGCCAGCATTGCCAAGAAGCACATACCGTGGTGAGAACCTTGATGGGGTCCTCGTTGTACACGTGTATCTCAGTCACCAGGTTACCGGGGAAGTAGCCGATGATTCCCATCTGGTCTATGTAGCGGTCGCTGTAAACCTGTCACAGGGAGGGGGGAAGGAGTGGGGGTTCTCAGTTGCACGGCTATGAGGACCTGACCAGGTTCTGTCTCAGAGCTCTGTGAAATGTCTGGATCTGCAACCCTTTTTGCACCAAAGTTGAAATCACAGGCCTGAGGCCAGATGGACCGGCGAGAGGCACTGCAAAGCTGCCCCAGAGAAACAGCCTGGAAAACTGCAGCCATGAACACACTCATGTCTGTTCTTGCTGGACTCGGGAAAGTGTCTGGACATGACAGGAGGAGCCGTGCCATGATTGTTTTTCTGCTGAGATGACAGGTAAGTCAGTCCAAGAATGTTTTACAAAACTGCCAAGGGAGCCTGCGGTGTTGGCCGCGCCTCTGACTCCTCACCAGTAAATTTCCAGATCCCACACAACAGCAGCAGAAGATCAGTCACAACTTTCATCTCTAAATTTCTCTTTTGGTGTTTAAGCTAGTCATGCCATATGTTCACTGTTCAAAAATCACAAATTAATGTTTCTGTGTTATATCTGGTTGGAAAAGTGACAATGACTGAATAAATAAACTGGCTACTTACACTCCCAGACCAGAAGACACCAGCACCCTCTTTTGGCAATAGTTTGGAATAGATGAAGATCATCTGGCCCTTCTTAATATTGATGAACCTGCAGTCAGGAGCTGTGAAGTCATCATTGGCACGTGCCATCGATATGGCATCTAGCAGTTGAATCCCGCAAAGGAGAAACAGCAGAATGCTGAAAGTCTCCAAGTCAAAGAACAGACATACACATTCTAAAAAAAGGCTGACGTTCATGCAGACTGTACTGTAGTCTCGTGTTCGACCACAGGGAGCGCCCCCCCACAGTCCACCTGCCTACTTACACACACACTCCTTGTCAGCGCAGAGTTTGGCATCAGCCAGCTTCTCCATGGGAAGAGCAGCACTGGGCAGCCAGGACGCGGAGCAGAGTGTGAGCAGAAGGAGCGGGAGGTGGGTTGTTCGGGACATCTTGCTGGAAGGACTGGTGGCTGTGGATCTCCTGCTGACTTGCCTGCCTGTGAAAGGATGTGACCCTCCTGGCCAATCACAGAGGACACACCTCCCGACACGCCAAGCAACTCACAAAAACCCAGCTGCCCCTCAGCAACAACACACCCCCTGCACCCTCCCAAAACACAGTCCCTTGCTGAGAAACACACTCCCTTATTGAAAAACCAACCAGCAGGGGGGGAAAAAAAACCCACAACCCCCTCTTCACTAACCTCCTGCCCTGCACAAGTCCAGTGTAAAATTGTCCATGCTGTGGAATGCTGCTCTTTATTTTGTTTCATGTACATGTAAAGATGAGTAACAACAAACTTTAACACTTTGCACACTGTAGTTTTAATGCACTGTTCAGTTATGTTAAAAAATGTGCGTTGATGTGTTCTCTTGATTTTCCAGCAGTCTGCTGTTAACAACACAACTCCCGTGGCTGCAAACACATTATAATCATTAAATACTTATCCTGTGGAGGGTCACCACGGTCCAGGGTTTACTCTGGACAGGAGACCCTTCCATCACAGAAAAATATCTCTCTCACACACACACACACACACACACACCACCAAGTTGCTGCATATCTAGGAGGACTAACACCAGCGGAGGACCAGTGACCACTGCAAGTTTTGTAAGCCAGTGTATATTATACAGAAAGACCTTCAATAAATGTATACAAAACACATTTTATTTGATTTTAAACATCGAGTTAAAAGTAAAACTACAGCCCTCTTCTGAATCCATAAAAAAAATGTAAAAATTGAAGTTCTCACTGATACTCCTCCTTCTGGTGTTGCCATAGGTGATGCACAATCATGTACATAGAGAAACACCATATGAGTCCCATGCTTCCCTTCAGCTGACCCCTCAGCTGTTCTCCATGAAACACTGGGGTTATTTTTTGGCGTAGGTGATCTTCATAGCGCAAGTGGCAGTGATGCGGAAGCCCTGCAGGGCGTCTCGTGCTGTGCCTGCCTGGGCCTCGTTCTCAAACTCCACAAAGGCTATATCGTGTCTGCCTGGTACCAAGCGCACTTCCTTGAAGCCCGGGAACCTGGAACAAAGATAGCCTCTGTTTATCACCGCTAGTCAACACTCAGACAATTTTAAAACCTAATCTAATGGGTATCAAACACACAGTGTGTCTAATCATATAATGCAATGCAATATAGTGCATAAGGTGCTGACACAACTTCATCAGCACACTGATAGAAGGGGACTGGGGGCGCTATGCCACAATAATGATTTTATTTTCTCCAAAAAGCTAAAAAGTGGGGTGTAGGGAGGTTAGGAAGTGACTCGTTCGGGACTAACTGTAGAAGACCAGTAGTGTGAAAAATCTCAATGCAGCTCACTTGCCATGAGTTTACACTTACATCTTGTGTTCCTCAGTGCCGGTGATCACAAAACAAGTTATAGAATGGGGCATGTTTATGGGATGAATCAGTAAACAATCAGCAGTAAACAGGAGCTTGTTGAAAAGGGCACATTTTGATTTTCTATCGTTAGAAATTTAAATGGGAGGTGTTTAGTATAGCTCTACCTAAGGATTTTACAGCATCTAGCCAGTGAATAACACTAGGGTCTGTATTATTAAATCTTTATGAATTATAACTTGGCAGTAAAAGTAAGTTTAGAGTAACAAGTTATGAACAGACATCTCTCCATTATCATCATAACATAAAGAGCCTCTGTAAGTACCACTGAAACCTTTTCTTTTCATTAAAAGTAAAGAGAACATTTTTCTGACTTAACGTTGCTGGTATTGTTATTCTCAGACAACATCCAAAAGAAAACAAATGCACTCACTGATTGAACAGCATGGACAGCATCATTTCATTTGTCTCTTCTGGCAGATTGTTGAGGAACAGAATGTAGTTAGGTGGATTGTCGGGAACCTGGGAGGAAGAACGAGTTTTTTAAAAAAATTTATCAAATATACAGTAATACACTTAAAACAGAGGGTACACACTGAAGCAGTTCAAAAGAACCTGATTTCAGATACAAACCTGTGGGGGTGGAGGTACACTTGACTGGGTGCTAGTAGATCCCTAGGTTCAAAAAAAATAAAATAAAATAAATACATAAAACAAATAAATGTACTGTAAAATGGCACATCAAGTAAAATGCCATTCCAACAATGCAAAGACCCTTTCCCATCACTCCCAGTTATATTTTGGAGCCGACACCATACTTTGCACCCTCTTTTCATGATAAACATATAAGAGCAGGGATATTTACCAAGCCTGGCTTCTTGGCGGCACTTTGTACCAGCTCTTGCGCTTTTTTCTTCTTTTCCTTTTTCTTGTCTTTGTCACCAAATGTGCCACGCGTTTTTGAAATAATTTCAGAGTCTGTCTTTGCATACTGAATCCGCTGTGTAAAGATGATGCAAACACAAGTCACAATATGCTCGAGTGATGCTCAGCTCAGAATGTTCCACGGATTCCCCACTGCAAACACACACATACCATAGGCTTGTTGTAGAAGGGAAAGCCTTGGAGCTGTCGCAGGGCATTTGTGGCTGAGCTCAGCTCCTTGAAGACCACGAAGGCCTGGCCTCTCATCTTCATGGTCTTTAGAGCCACAATGTCAAGGACCTGCCCGAACTGGGAGAACAGTGCGTAGAGAGATCTTTTCAGCTCTGAGGGAAGACAATTCAAAAATGTCAATTCATAAACATTTTTAATATGTATAACATATAAACTGGATGAATGCAGAATAAGTCAGTACTGTATTACATTTTAACATTTATTTATTTAGCTACTTTGACATTTTTCTTCAAAGTCATGTGCAATATTTACTATGCAGTGCTTGGTCGGCAGTTGGCAAAACCAAAAAAAACTCAAGACTTCAGAGTTTTTAAGCATACCTTCTTTTTTAATTTTGTCGTTCACATTGTTTATGTAGATAGTGTGGTTCGGTCGTATGTCCATGGCTCGTGGCTGGAGATTTTTGTCTGTAAAAGTACAAAGGCAAAAGAGATTAAGCGTTTATGATTCGAAACAAATTCTGAGAAAATGTTTTTCCAAAAAAGGAAAAGAGCAACATGAAAAATAACTATCCTAACAAAATTTACTTAACAAAAACACATAATGTAAAGCTTGGTAATACGATAAAGAACATGCGAAGTAAAAGAAAAACAAACTCTACTAAAAATTAAAGTCCAATAAGATCGAGGGTCTCGTTTTAATTCAAGTAGCATTTTAATGCATCACAAGAGACTGAACGGACAAAAAAGAAAAGGCAAACCTACTACTGAGTTAACAAAACCACAAACACGTCCATATGACAACTAAACTGAAAGGAAGAAAAAAAACGATTTTAAACTACACGCGCATTTACTCAAGAAAAGCAACTCACGCAGCGCGTTACTTCTAAACACCGGCGGGAAGCTTGAGAGCGAACTTCCGGTGTGCCACAACTAAATCGGTCTTACGGTCAACCCTAGTTGGGATAATCAGTTCCGGATTAAGCGACTCCCTTATTTAACTTTATCGTACACGACAGTGACAACTTGTTGCTTCAAGAAGGGAAAACAATTTTTCTATCATGGTTCTTTCAAAGGCCCAACTATCCATGATTATATCTATACCATCAAAACTGAACGCTATATTTAGTATAATTTTATGGTGGCCCCCTCTTGACGCATGTTTCGTGTGGGCTTTTTATAAGCAACCGTCAGTCTGCTTTAATACTTTACCTCGGCCGTGCTGTGTTGTACTCGCACCCCGGGCAGTTTCTCCTTTTCCAAACGCGCTGTGGTTTTGTCCTGTTTGTCCCTCCGTACGGGCCATCCGGTCGCGTGCTCGGCCGGGGGGGGAGGAACCGAGCCGGGGCAGGGGGGGGTGAGAAACTGTCGTACGGAGAGGAGCTCGACTTCACGGCAAAAACAAGAGTGAATAAGCGGAATAAAAGGGCTCCGGGCTGTGCCGCCACTGCAGCTTTTGGACGCCGAACGCGGGAAGAGTCTCAGTGTCAGCGGTCCGGTACCGGTGCGTGAAGCGGCGGAAGGGATGAACCATGGCGTCGGTGCGGGTGGCGGTGCGGGTCCGGCCCATCAACAGGCGGTGAGGGGACCGCTCGGCTCTGCACTTGCGAGTCTGTACATGAAGAGCCCAAACCGAAAAGTTCTGAAGTACCCTAGAATAGCCGTCACGTGACGTCATATAACAAAATAATTCATTTTCTGAGGTAAAATTTGTTAAAGTAGTCGAGAATGTAAGTTAGTATAAGGTTTATCTTTACATGTGGTATCTTTGGACCGGTTCTGTTCGGGTGTCTGTCGGACTATAGGTGAAACCACAGGTGAGTCACACTGTCACTGCAGTGGAGTTTAAGATGAACACTTTTTAAAAGGTCTCTTACCGTTTGTTCCTCCGAGGGGCTTCACCTGCTGTGTGTTGGTGCCAACAGGGTGAAAAAAAACACGGTACAGGAGCAAACAACTGATAGGACAAACAGGTGACAGAACAGACAGGTGTGTGCAAACAGAAGACAGGTGACACAGTAAACAGGAACTGAGAAAGTAGACAAGCTGTCAGAAACCAAGCGGTGGTGACAAAATAAGGAGAGGAGAGAAATGGGTGGTGATGGAAACAAAAGGCTGACAAAAACACGAATTGCAGTGGAAACATGACGGGTCACAAAATTAATGCTGACAAAACCGATGAGGTTCAAAACGGACAGCTGGAAACAATAGACAAAGGTGGGTTGTAAAAAGTAATAAATTCAGTGAGGGCTGGCAAAACAAACAGATGATAGAGAGAAACAGGTGAGGGTGCAAACAAACTACAGATGAAACAAGCAGGTACTGAGATGGCAAACAGGCCACGGAATAAACATTCTGTTAAAACAGACAGGTGGGGATGGAAACTTAAAGCTGATAAAAACAAACGGGGAGAGCTAGAAACAAACAGGGTTAATATATGCGGTTGGAACTGCGAGGGGCAGGTAGAAACAAATAGGAGGGGATGAGAACAAATGGGTCACAGAGTAAAGCAGTACTGACAGAACAGACCGACAGCTGAAAACGGATAGACGGGGGAAGATGGCAGCAAACCACAAACAAATGTGTCACGAAGCAAACTGAAAAGACAAACATGGGTGTATTCCGGGGATTTTCTAAGGCTGCCGTGCAACTTTTGTGCAGATGGTGGACATTGTGATTGAGCATTTAATTTAGGAAATCAGGTGACATTTTATGCTGGTTGTCTTGTCATTGCTAATCCTTTTAGCTTATTACCTTACCGGGAAATACTGATACAGACAGACTCTTATGTTTCCGTTGGCTGATCCTGGGTGATCTGAGGTCTAGGAACAGCTGCTGTTGACCACACATTGTGTATTCATGTTGTGGCAAAATAAGACCTGCAGTTTAATTTAAAATAAAAAAAGCCCTCCCATGTACCCAGCTTCTTATAGTACGATGTTATTGAAACACGTAGCAACTGCAGGCTAACTAGGCCATTGCATGCTGGTTAGTTGTTGTGCAGTGCCACTGTTTGTGATGGAATAGCCTGTATTTTTAGCAGCAATTCTATTGAAATATAGAGCAGCATCACTTTGAGAGGGTGATTTAATGATCAGTGGATCACTTGGACAGTCAGCAACAGGTGTGACAAGTTTGACTTCCCACATATCAAGTTAGAGACAACTGTGCTGCTTGTAACCTACTATAAACACACCCCTTTCACACTTATTCACCTCTCACCTGAGTATAAGGACTTATTCCAGGTCCATCTGGACTATTTGGTCAGTTAGTTTGGTCAAATGGCTCCGACCAAACTAACCCTCTCAGCTGTAGACACAGATCAGTAACTCATCCCAGTGGTTGCACATGTAAACAGTTGTGTACAGACTCGCAGTGCTGTGAACTGCTGCCGTTTCAGTTCATGTTAAGCATTCTATTGTGTTTGCATGAAAGATTAGGTTATACTGTAGTTCAAGTTATCACACAAACCATAGTGTGAAACCACCATTTCCATTCATTTTTTACAAATGATGCTATTGTCAGACTCCTCTCTCTGACCATTGATAAACTACACTCTCAGTCCAAAGTTAGGGTACAGCTGGGCAGTACCTGTATGGGAGGAACTTGGCAAAAGAGTGAAAGCAAAGCAATCCAAAAATTTCCTACATCTCTGGGAAGACATGGTGGCTCATTTCCTCCTCAAACTGGTAAAGCAAACGTCTCGTGAACAAAAACTACTTTCTAGCAAAACTATTTGCACACCTAACTAGTACTGTATACCCACGGGCCATTTCCAGTTTCCCTTTTCTACTGTAAAGTTATATTTTGTTATACACAATATACACATTTCAGTGTAATAGGGAAAAGTGTCAGGCTGCTTTCACACTGCTATCTGAATATCCATGAGGCCACATTAAAGTACACAGACAGCAACGCGTTATGTGACCTGATAACAGGCAGCTAATTCGATAAAGAGAACCTTTATACCTTTTCCATTTTCATCACTTGTCAAATGCAGGGTTGGTCTGCAGCCTATTTCAGGAATGTTGGTGTGTGACACTGGGCTCAATGCAGGGCTTTTATACACAGCGTCACACACTAGAGGAAAATTAGTGACCAAATCACCTTAAATACATGTCTTTGGATCTAGGAGCTGTGAGGCACCAGCACTTTTCAGCAACATTTTAGGTTCAGATCTCAGGGGAAGGATGTGTTGGCTTTTTTCCTATAATAGAAGTAAGGAAATTGTTTTTCATTTATTGATAATTTGTTGATTCTGTCTTGATGAAAAAGCATCCGTAGTCATTATTTGCATAGTTCTTTAAAGGGTCAATTAAAATTTTATTTTAAAATGTAACATTTTCATTACTCGTTTTTAGTATTTGTTTATATAGTTGATCACAAAGATTTATGTCCTCTTTCCCGAAAGATTTGTGTATCTGTGGAGAGAATTATCCAGCTGAGTTAATAATTACACATCACAAAGTAATTTGTGACCCTTGCCTTTTTCTGCTTACAGAAAGTCTCTGCTGATAGAAGATGTTGCTTAAGACTGTCTTTTATTAGGACTTTTTTGTGGCTCCCAGACAGTGCGACCTGACCGTGTCACTTGACCACCTGGGTGAAAATAGCTGGTGTAGAATGTAGTAACACTGCTGGTGCTAATGACTTCCTGGGCTAGCACATACTCTGGCTAGTACTGTGTAAAGTAGTGTTGAACAGTTTAATATCTGCATCTGGAAACAAATCCCACATTATTATGTCAGCAGCAAATTTATGTAATTGTTTTTGGTTCCTTTTTCACTTTTTTTAAATTGAATTGCATCTATATGCTTGGCAGGAACATTTCTTCAGACCATGTTCAGCTCAGAGAAAGCAAAAGTGGATCAACAGCACAGGAAAAACTTTAGAAACAGGCATAGGATGATCAAAGCACGGCTTGTGTGTCTCTGATACCACCGTGTTGTTGGTTCACATCCCTCAAGTACCTGTCTATAGAAGTGACATTCAAACAGTATATACATAGATAATAGTACTAGGCAGTTTTGAACTCATTTATGTAACTGTCAGGAGATCAGGAGAAAAATAGCTCTGAAAGAGATGGGTTTCAAACCTTTATTGAATGCTGAGTATCATTTTGAAGTTCTGAAAGACAGATTTTGCTCCTGACAAAGTGGATGAGATAATCCAGTTGTCTATTGACAGCATTACACATGGTCATAAGTAACAATTAAGCCAGTTGGCGTTCATTCAGATACAGGATTGCAGTGACCTGTCAGTTCATTCTAAAACAAAGTTATGCATTACTTTATTAAGCTGTTTTTCCTCTTGCTCATCCTGTGTCTTGTGCCATGACTGCCAGGTTATGAACAGAGCTTCTTTGCATTGTATATCCATGTTTAATGAGTAATTATATTTTTCTTCATTTTATAGAGAAAAGGAATTGTGTGCCAAAGTTATCATTCATATGGAAGGGACTAAGACATCTATAACCAACTTAAAGGTGGGTTATTACCGTCGGTCTGTTAAAAGAGTTCCAAAAACCACTCCTATGATATTTGATGCTCACATGCTGTCTTCTCTGGCAGATTCCTGAAGGCATCTCAGGGGACTCATCAAGGGAGCGGATCAAGACTTTCACCTATGACTTCTCCTATGATTCCAGCGACAGCAAAAGCTCCACATTTACGTCTCAGGAAAAGGTAGCGAAATGACATTGTTTGCCTTCTATGCGAACTTTCTGTGTGATGTGAGGTGTGATTGGTCAAAAAGCCGATGATCATTTTTTTCCCAAGGCTATGGGGTTATTGGAGGTGAGGTATTTGTATCAATACAGCTTTTCTCATACAGCCAGCCCTTGTCTCGGTGATCCACTGGTTATTTGGACTTTTGTTCCTGCTCTTCACCCCTTTTTGGCAGAACAAAGCCGTATATTTTAATAAGCGTATTGACCCCGTGCTACCTTTAATAGGGTTTCAGAAGAGCCAGCAGTGTTTAATTTTATAACAACACACCTTGTGGGTGCCCACATTGAGGATTGACCTCCTTTGGATCTCAGGTTTATGGTATACATTATATTATAGTTTGGCTCATGTCTTGAGTTCAGAGACTGCCAGCATGGTAGTGTTTTCTGCAATCAGATTATGTCCCTAAGCTTAAACCTCGTTCGTAAAATTGGCACACATAGTAGTCACACAAAAGGTTTTACTGGTTCTTTCCAGAAGTAATCTCCATCTGTTTGTTTTTGTTGTAATCTCGTTTAAAACTAACGTGAATAAGAGTTGAAAGCACTTTGTTTATTAAGCACCACCTACTGGCCAGTAATGGAACGACACCTACAGATGTGTTAATCTCATTCACTGACTCAGCTGCTTGTCCTGTTCAGGGTCTCAGCAGTCTGGAGCGCTTCTCAAAACCACTAGGTGCCAGGCTGAGAGGCTACACCCTGGGCAGAATACTAGTCCACCACACAGATTTATCTATTTACTATAGATCTTCTATCTATCTTTCTATCTACTGTTACTTTTTTGATTTGTCTGCCTTTGTATTCCATGGCAACCGTGGCAGTCATGACAGTATGGATTAGAGACACTAACAGTGTAGGTTGCATTAGCACGGGTACTGTCCTCATTAACCCCATAATGCTATCAGCGTCATTATGCTTGCTAAACATTAATGGTGCACTGTATAGCTATTGCTATCCTTCTGATGGTTTAGGTTTTGGTTTAATGCGTTCATTGTAATCCATCTAATAATACGCAGGCAATAGTACATTTATCATTCTTGTGTGGTTAGGGTTTAAATGTACAGAGAAATTATTTGTAGGCAACTTTAGAGATAAGGGGCTCCAAATTGAATTGTGAATGACCATGTAAAAAGGCCATAATTTTTTCATAATAAATATGGGCCTCTTCCCGATTGCTAAACGTGTCTTTGTGGGGAATGACTGGGCAGTACTAATGGTGAAAATCGTGAGAAAGTATCAGATGTAGACTATGCTTTCACAATAGTGAGATTAGTCCAATAATCATGTTTTAGTGCCAGGCTAAAGCTAGTATATTGGTTTCACAATTCAGAGTAAGGGATAAGGTCACAGTTGCATTCTTTGCATTTTTATGTGTAGAACTTTCTACAGTGTTCTTCATATCAGCTGCTGCTGTATTTGATTTTTTTGGTACCTGGCATTTGATCGCTTTTCACTAACAAGGATGAATGTTTGATGTATTGCCAAGTCATCTTATCGTCAAATCGTTGTTGCTTATTATAACATGCTGAAGGTTCTTAGCATGTTTCAGGTTTATTTTTTCTGTAAATGTAAATGCTGATCAGTTAAATATCATATAAGCACAAGAGGGCCTGATTGCTCTTTTCTTGGTTATAATGCCTTTTATTTATATAACATAGTAAAGAAAATGCAATGAGGTTGAAACTGTCATTTAAATCTTTTGGTGTGGAACTTTGTGCGTGAGTTCAAGATGGGGGGGGGGGGGGGCATACATGTCCGCTGTCACAGANGGGGGGGGGGGGGGGGGGGGGGGGGGGGGGGGGGGGGGGGGGGGGGGGGGGGGGGGGCATACATGTCCGCTGTCACAGATCTCCCTATGTTCGTGTGGTTTTCCTCCAGGTGCTCTGGTTCCCTCCTGCAGTCCAAAAACAAGTGTTTCAGGTGTACTGGTGACTCTGATTGCCCTTGGTGTGTGTGTGTGTGTGTGTGTGTGTGTGTGTGTGTAATTGCTGTGTAGTGAACCGGTCTCATCATTGGTGTACCCTGCCTCACAGCCTACCTCACCACAACCCTGCATTAGACAGCTAACTATTGATGGATGGATGCATGGTTGACTTTATCTGTTTCAGTGAAGAACAGCTGTAGCTAACACAGTTTTTATTAAACCATGCAAACAGATGTGAATAGGTGTTAATCTCAGTTCACCAGATATCCTGTCAGCTGGTAAAAGGACACACTTTAATGTGTTAATTAAAAGCAGGATGTTTCTAACATCAGTATCAAACTTTTTAAGGATTAAATTTTGATTCGGTTTTATTTAAAAATATGTCACAAAATCTGGATTATCGTTTAACGTGGATGCAATTTTTCAAACGCTATTGACAGTGATGTATGATAACATTAATAAGAAATGAATTGCATACTTTTTTGCTCTTTAGCTTCTGGGGAAGTGTTGATTTAAAGGATTTATATTGTTGCCCTTTGTGAGCATTCAATAAGAACCGTCCTTCACACAGCCATTACACATTAGATTAATGAACGCATGTTAGTGTACAGAAATTAAGATTTTCATGTCAGGAAGTCCTGAGAAGATGCATGCGGTGTTTTCTTTCCACTCTCTTTGGGTGCAGTGAAGGTTAGAGCCCCATGCTAGATATGTAATTTGTAATAGATGGTAGAATTAGAAATAATGCTGGCACTTTGAATTCAGAGTGTATCACTGTTGTGCAAACGCTGTGGATCTTTCGGTTTGTTGGCTGAGACGTTTCACATTTACTCACAACGTGTCATCCAGGCAGACGAGAATAATCCTTTGTGTGATTACCTGATCTCCATTCGTGGTCAGTCTTTACAGAGTGGGAGAGATTTATTTTTATGTTCTTACTACACTGCACTCATGTTCATTGCTAAAGGAGTGGGTGGGATTTACAACTGCAGGTTACTGATAAGAACAGACAGTCTTCTGTCTCTGTGCTCTGAACCCATCAGGGAGGTGCATAGTATTTGACAGTTCCACGTCTGTCCTTCATGTGTCCATCCCTTTGTTTGTGGAATGGGTGGGTGATGTAAAAGTTCCTACAGTACTTGCACCATAACTAAGGTCCATCCCTTGCACCTCTAATGCCACCGGTTGACTCTTCTGTCCCTGCAGGTATTTAAAGACTTGGGCTCAGATGTCCTCAATGCTGCCTTTGAAGGCTACAACGCCTGCATTTTTGCCTACGGCCAGACTGGCTCTGGGAAGTCCTACACCATGATGGGAAACCCTGTAAGACACTGAGTTCTTTAATCACATCACCTTAATGATGTCACAAGGAGTGGTTTTTGTCAGTCCTCCTCTGGATATTAGTGAGTCATTTACATGTGATTTAATACTGTGTCTTAATGGCAATAATGGACCAGCTTTATGAGGAGAAAGAGGTTATGAAAACCTGGAGCATAAAGGGGAATCATACCTATAAACCTCCCCATTTCTGAACCCACAAAGCGCTGCATGAGGAACAACAAATGTGAGCCCTGATTCTGAATGCGCTGTAGCCCTGCTGTACCACTGGAGGCGAGGGAAGAGGACCTGCACCAGAGCTCAGCTTTGCGTGGGTCTCGAGGGACTCTGGTTCTGTTTTATTCTCAGTGTTTGGCGACAGGGGAAGAAACACTAATATTAAACAGATTTCTTCTAATCATGAACCGTTACAAGGTCAGTTCTTCCCACCCCTACTCGCCTATCAGAGAGCACACAGGAAGCTCAAGCTGTTGTTAATTAGATTTCCTGTCTCCCTGTGCAGTGACTCACGTAGGGTCGTCTCCGGAAACCTTGTCAGCGTGCTCGATAATCATATCAGCCTCTTTAATATTCATAGTCTGCTGCAAGGTAATTAAAATAAAAACATTTGCAAGTCACGCAGAAAGAACTCGGAGGGCCCACAATTCCAAAGGTCTGTGGACCCTTTTGTGTGCCAGAGCTTTCTGGATGTGTGCGTAGACACTGCATATCCAGTCATATCCGGTCAGAGCAAACGCTCAGTTCCTGCCATGTGTGAAGCTGGCAGTTGGTCACATAGTGCTTCATCAGATGCCTCCATCTCCCAGACAGCCATGTCAGTGTGTACAGCCAAGGATGCAGCATACGATTTAAAGCTGCTCTTTCCCGATCAGGCGCACGGTTTCAATCTCAGTGAAGCTGTACTCAGCTCTGCTTCACAGGTTGAATTTCCCTGCCATTTTTACAGGGTAACAGATCCATGATTTAATTTGATTTTCTGCGTTAAGGACATGTTCACTGGAGCTTTCCAGTGCTGTTGAGATGTTTGCCCCAGTGACAGGTGACAAGTGCTCAGCACTACAGTTGCAGCAGTGTCAATGTCTATTCCTGGTGTTTCAGCTGAAGGCGTTTGCTCTTTTTGTCCCCGTGCTTCTGGAGGAGAAAAGAAATTAAAGTCTTGACCACTGCACAGTTTGCAGTTAGCGTGTGACCCTGAGCTGATGGTCGTCTCTCCCTCCTGGTGCCTCCCAGGGTGATGCCGGTCTCATTCCCCGCATCTGTGAGGGTCTGTTCAGCCGAATCTCAGACATGAGCCGGTTTGATGAGGCTTCCTTCCGCACTGAGGTCAGGTGAGTGTTTGGGGACGGGGCTGGGGGAAGGGTTGAAAGTGCTATGGTGATGACAAGGGATGCCTGTAGTTGACTGAAGAAGTGAGTCTCACTTGTACGAAACAGGTATTGGTGCCATCTGACAAGTGGAGGTACGACCCTCCTAGAAGCCACGAATCTAGGAGCAAGGAGATGGAATTTCAGGCTAAATGTGGAATTACTACTTTAAAATGCTGTGGACAAGGGATCTGCTTTTCTAAGCTGTACCAGTTTGTTGTTTATCCACAGGAAAGTTAGTTCATGGAGAGAGAAGCACATTTGGAGTTTGGAGGCATCGATTTCTTACCCCCTTTTGCATTAAAGCCTGACATATTAACAGAGCTGGGAGCTTAGTCAGTTTGCTTAGGGGTTAATGTTGGCACCGGAGAGCCTGTGCTGAGCGGCGCCTTTTTTCACACACGTTATAAAACAAACGGCTCGTGCTGCGTGCTGGGTTGCGATGGAGTTCTGCTGGAGAGGGAGCTCTGCAGTCCCAGCCTCACAGTGGCGCCCTGACAACCATCCTCGCGTTTTAATTATTATGCCCGTCACGTCAGGTTTGTTTAAAAGGAGTCTAACGAGCTGAAAACCACCCGAAAGGTCGGCGCCACACCTGGTGCTCAGCAGCCCAACGGAGCGGAATCTGGAGCTGGACCAGAACTGCAGTGGGTTGGTCCTGTTATGCTGGAGGACGGAGGCAGGGGAGGAGTTTACAAAACACGTATTCATGGCTCCTTGCAAATCACGCAGTCTTGCATCTACTGGATGGTTAGCATGACTCATTACGTGACACGAGATCCCTCAGGAAGATCTGCCACTTAGTTGGAGTAGTTCTGACAGCACTTCCCGTGTTTTGATGCTCCTGTCCCACATGGCTCTCCTTTTTCTGTTTTTGTTCCGCCACACAGACGGATAATAAACATAGCTGCTGGGCACAAAATACATGTCAGAAATAGCGGCTGCTTTGCATGTCAGACACACAGGTAGCGCTCTGTGAATGTGGAACTCGTGTAAGTATTGAATAATGCAGGTCCTTGATGTGGCTTTTCCAAACACTTGAGTGTAATTATTCAGTGTCACATTCATGCTAATATTTGGTCTCTGGCAGCTGCTAAATTGAAATTTTGCTGTGAAATAATGCATTTATGAAAGGCTGTTTTTTTGTGTCCATTGATATGCAGATGTGTTGAGGGAAGTGTGTCTTTTCATGTCTTCTTAAGTCCACATTTGCTCCAAGGCTCATCGGCTGCCTTTAATGCAGCTTCTTAGCCGGTTTCGTTTTGCTCTTTATGTGAGACTTCTAGAAGTTTCCATTTTCCTCAGTGATGGTACCCACTGGAGACGGCCCTCAGCTCAGGCTTCTGAGTTGCGGTATCCCAGCTCTTCGAGGTTCCTTGCTCTCCAACCTCAGCAGGGGGTGGCTACTTAGAGTCACAATGTCCCTCCCTGTCCTTTTCCTGTGTTCTCAGCTACCTGGAGATCTATAATGAGCGTGTGCGGGACCTGCTCAGGAGAAAGTCCAACAAGACCTTCAACCTGCGCGTCAGGGAGCACCCCAAGGACGGGCCCTATGTTGAGGGTAAGCTGGGATCTGATGAGTTTCCAACATTGACTGTAAGGTGTCATAATTATTTTTGACCAACATTTTTCCCTCTCCCTATGGCACAGACCTGTCCAAACACCTTGTGCAGAACTACAGTGATGTGGAGGATCTGATGGAAGCGGGAAACTTGAACCGCACCACTGCCAGCACAGGAATGAACGATGTTAGCAGTCGGTCCCATGCCATCTTCACCATAAACTTCACACAGGCAAGACCCCCCTCCCACCCCAGGCTCTATGTTTGTTTGCTTTAGCGAGAGTTGCGTTCATATTGTCTCATGCACCACAGATGTTCAGCCTTGTAGGCTGGTTTAACCCTATGATGATGGTATCATCATGTGGCATGTTGCTGTTCATTCTCATTTTGTGGCTTTGATAGTTTTCCTTTATGGAATATTTAGTTTCGTTCCTAGTTTTTGGAACAGTTTGAGTATTAAAACATGAGGGTTTTTGATGACTCAGAAGTTGGTAGATGTTAAAAATATCTAATTCTGTGTGTATGTCTGGTAAATTCTTCATACAGCTAGTAAGGTGGAAATTTTCTATTTCTACCAGCTGGGTAGGCCTTACCCTCTGATTGTACACACTTTCCTGTGTGCGTGTGTTGCTTGCAGGCCAAGTTTGATGCAGAAATGCCCTGCGAGACCGTCAGTAAGATTCACCTGGTGGACCTTGCAGGCAGCGAAAGAGCAGACTCCACAGGAGCCACTGGTGTCCGCTTGAAGGAGGGGGGCAACATCAACAAGTCCTTGGTGACACTGGGCAACGTCATCTCTGCGCTAGGTGAGATGGCAGGGCGTGGAATTCCGTCTTGTGGCCTTGTGTTATGGTACACCTTTATCAATGCATATTACTCAGCCCGTTTATGTTGTGAGGAGGTGTTTATCACTTATCCCTGAAATGTCATTTCTTTTCGCAGGTTTTTTTTTTTGTTAACAAAATAATTGTTTAAAAGCAAAACCATTATCAGCTAGATACAGATAAAGTATCCTTGTGGAGAACATTTCAAGTACTTTTTGCGATTTGTGGAAGTTCTTTTCAGTTTACAAATAAGTGGTGTACTTCTCAAGATGCTTTTTGTCTTGGCATGATGATCGCACTCCTCTTCCTCTCCTTCTCAGCGGATCTTTCACAGGATGGGGGTGGATCACAGGTCAAGAAGAAACAAGTTTTTGTACCTTACAGAGACTCTGTGCTTACCTGGCTGTTGAAGGACAGCCTGGGCGGGAACTCTAAGACCATCATGATCGCAAGTATGTCTTCCTTTTGAGCACCAGTAACCTCCTGTTGATCCACCTAGAGAACCTGACTTTACGCTGTTTCGAATCACTGCATCTAAAATAAAAGACCTGTGTACTTCTCAGCCAAGGAACATAATGAACTACGTGTGTGTGTGTGTGTGTGTGTGTGTGTGTGTGTGTGTGTGTGTCTGGAAATTAAGTTGCATGAATCATTGACTCTAAATAGAAGAGACATGCCTTGATTTAGCTACTGGTTAGGTTTCGTAAAAATGTCTTGTATCTAATAATTAAATCCCTGGTAAGTATTGAAATGTTTTATTAACTTCAAGCTGCACTGAAATTAAAACTAATTTAAAATGACTAAAAATAAAAATCTGTTGTCACTATTTTCTTTCTTGTGTTGCAGCCATCTCTCCTGCGGATGTCAACTATGGAGAGACTCTAAGCACTTTGCGCTATGCCAACAGAGCCAAAAACATCATCAACAAACCGACGATCAACGAGGATGGCAACGTGAAGCTCATCCGCGAGCTGCGTGCCGAGATCGCTCGGCTCAAAGCCCTGCTGGCCCAGGGCAACCAGGTGTGGACGCTGTGTGGTGACTAGAGATGTGCAGTCGTGTGTGTGAGAGACATCCGTTAACTCATTGTGTGACTGACTCTCCTGTCCTCGTAGATCGCACTCCTGGACTCCCCAACAGCACTCAGTATGGAGGAGAAGCTGCACCAGAATGAAGCCAGAGTAAGTTTACACTGTTTTACCTCCTGTCTCTGACTGAGCGACACCCTGCTGTCAGTCTTTGTAAAATTATCCCCCCCCTCGGGGTGGGGACCCCACGTCCACAAGTCCCTGTGATTTGCTCCACTAGTCTTCTCCTCTCTCACCTCTGGTTTCCCTGTCCTCCAGGTCATAGAGCTGACCAAGGAATGGACCAACAAGTGGAATGAAACGCAGAACATCCTCAAGGTAAAGGGGCACATTTGCAGTCCTGCAGTTGCTCTGTAGCGTGTTGGTTTCTCTGACATGACGCCGACATCAGGTGTGCATTGTTTTATCTCGGGCTGCCAAATTCTGGAGACCATTCACTTCACTTTGAGCATTGCCACTTGACACAAGAGCTATACTGGAGGGACGCAGATGGGTTCCTCGGTTCTGAGTTATTTTCACTTAGCTGAGGGCTCTCTAACACTCAGGCGGAGTACAGGGCAGCCGCTTGTCTTCTTGCTGTGACGAGAGTCTAGACCCGCAACCCATTAGTAGTCTCTTAGAGTGTTCATGTCCACCTAGCAGTTCCGGTTCAGCGAGTGCATTGACAGGGTAGCACAGTGGATGTTGGCACCTGGGGGGGGCAGCAATGACAAGGGTCAGCTACCGTTAGGTGTCTGCTTGTTGGTTGCCATTTGACTTTTGACCCTACAGACACTGGAAAGAATTGCACAATCAAACGCCTGCTTCCCAGGCAATTAAAACGTAATTTGTTTTTCCTGAGCTGTTTACCCACTGCAGTTTTTAAAAACATTGCTTTGGAAGTAACCAAGCAACCAGTAGCACTCTCATCGTGTCATCACTCCAGCTCAGATGCCAAGACCTGGTGAACATCGGTGACTGGACTGCATCGCTGTCAGCCTGGTTAACTCTGCAAAGCATACTGGTTGAGTGATCCAGAGATCAGAAGACTTTCCCTTTCTCTGCACACCTTCTAGCCTTTTTTTTTACCACTAACAAATTACGTGAAACCATAAAGTGGAGAGAGGATGGAATTGTTTTGGGGGTGTGTGTGTGTGTGCGTTTTGCACACAGCACAAACAGAAGGGGGTTTTGGACAGGTCAGAAGGTGACAGTTGAGCTGGGTGGGCAGAGCTGCGGGGGGGGTTTGACAGAGAACGGGATGTGCCAGTGTGGGGAGAGCTGATAGGGATCGGAGTGACGGTGAGCCCCTGTGAGCGCAGCTGCTGAGGAGGGTGCGGCTCATTAGCATGTTCCCTGCGCCGGGGCCTTCTGCACTGTGGATTCGCCCGCAGGGACCTCCAGCAGAGCTGCAGATGACTCGCGCCCTCCCGGCTGGCTCGTGCCGAGACCAGACAGAGCCGACAGATGGCCTCGCAAATGCAGGCGGAGCGGCATCCGGTCTGCTGGAGCAAAGGCCCCACATGCTGCTGCTGTGTTTTTTTTTTTTTTTTTTTTTTAATCACTTTCCTGGCAGCTCATACATTGTCCAAGGTTTCTTATTTTGTATAAGCNTGTTTTTTTTTTTTTTTTTTTTTTAATCACTTTCCTGGCAGCTCATACATTGTCCAAGGTTTCTTATTTTGTATAAGCAAGTTCTCAAACATCTAGGGACCAATTTGTTGTTGGCCTCATATTTCCCGGAGTTCCGCCAGTTGCGTCGAGCTGTCTGGTGCATTTAAATTGGGCATCTTTATATCAGCTGAAGTTTCAGAGAGTATTATTGCTTCAATTAAGACCCTTTTGGAATGTCTCACTGATGCTGTCTCTGTAAAATACACACTTTGCACATGCAGTTTTTTTTTTTTTTTTAGTAAAGGGGGACAGGAGATGATGAATGAACAACCATGATGCTGTGAAAAATTAACTGTAAGGAGAAGTGACTTCAACACAAGACCCAGTATGCAGAGTAATACTTGTATTGGCTTTCTCAACCACTTTGGAATCGCTTTTTGGCCTTTTGGCTAAGATCAAAGTGTAGTATCTGAACCACTTGGGATAACTCTGCCTTTGTTTGGAACGCTGAGCCACGTAAGAGTAAGACATGAACACATGACATGTTAATGTGACATTTTAGGTAATGCGAATCCAAGAGGAGCTTCACCTGAATCAGTGAGGACATCAGAAGTAGGCTCAGATGCTCTGGAGCAAAAGGCAACAGATGGAGGAACAGTCACAGGAAATGCACTGAAATTTTTTTACAGAGAACTTAAAACCATTTTTTGTTAGTGCTTAATAAGAGCAAAAAAGAGTGCCTCAAGCAGGACCAAGTCAGCAGCATCGCTGTCTGTACAGCAGTTGCAGATTTTCATCATGTTGCTCTGCTTGTGCTTCCTTCATGCAGTCAGCAGGTGTCACTGTGGCACCACCAGAGCTCCCAGTTTGCCTGCAGGGGTGCGGGCGGACATCCACAGAGCAGCAGAAGGAAAGTCCGCCTGGGGTTTATGTTGAATTTTTCAGTTATTCCGAGCAGAATGGCAACCAACAACCATTAAGCCAGTTTAATGGTGCTGAAGTCCACATCTGACAGTGCACACAGAATGAGAGGCCTGGAATTGGATCAGAGGGTCGAGTGGCCCTCTCTCCACATGGCGCCTCACAGTTTGCCGTTTCCTTCGGTCATTAGCAGCCTGACCACTTGTGAAAGGCTCCTCCGGGTGGCACTGTGGGTGCATCCTTGTCATGTGACAGAAGTGGAGGATTCTGCAGTCTTGGGAAGGGCGTCACTTACTCTGGTTAAAATGTCCATGGATTGTATTATTGCTTTTATTAGATAAATGAGCAACTTAGCAGTAAAGGAGGGGAGCAGCTTGTGTTTTTACGACTGTTGTATTTAACTGTGTAATTCAGGCGAGGCGGCCAACAGCCTGGTTCTTTTCTGCTCACAGCTTCTGGCGGTCGTGGTTGCTGTGTCTGGTTTCTCACTGCTGCACAGAGCATTTAGTGAAAGTGCTCTGGGTACAGGGAGGAGTACTGCGGCAGGCCTAAAAGGGACATGTTCAGATAGGCCTGCATGTGGAGAAACCTTATCTCCTTTGCGATTTGAACAGTGAACAAAGCAGCTTTAATAGCTGGGGGCGGCAGAGGAACTGGGCCCAGGTCCAATGTCACACCCACAGTTCAGGACTAATTATTGGATTGTTGGATTCGATTACCTGATGATTGTTATTTAATGATTTACCTTAATGCTTGAAACCCGGTTCTTTGGAGACGCTGCGACGAGACATGTGAGACTTGCTTTTACAGTGTTTGTTCATGTTTCCAGATGTTCTCCTTCTCTGTTCACACAAGTCCCAAGTCCCCGAGTCACACCACTCTTTTATACCCTTTTACAGTTTGCTACTCTAAACACACATCCCATACCTCCCCCTTACACACCCTGCAGTCTACCTTCAGGAATTTGGCCCCAAGACCTTCTAGTTTCTAGCACATCTCAGAGAAACAAGAAGTGACGAAAAGCAGAAGTACAGCAGGATACACAGAAAAAAACACTTAATATTGGCATAGTGAATTATATGTGTATAAACAGTGAGGCATAGTTATACATAAGCAAAATGAAAAATAAAATGTGAAATGTAAAAATAAAAGGACACATGAAATAAGACGATCTATTATTTAGCTGACTTTCCCGGGTGATTTGTATTGTTTGGCCAATACTGACTTACTCATTTATACAGCAGGGATCCGAATCCAGGTCCATCAATAGCAACAAAACAGCCCTAACCACTACGCCACCTGTGACCACGCCAAGGCCCAATCGTGGAGGCTGGGCAGTGTGGAAGTGTCGAACCCCCAGGCAAATTTGAATCTGCCATCACTTGCTCAGCAAGCCAGGCATCCTGGGAGAAGTGTCTCAGCCCAGTCATTTGGTCAGCAAGTCTCTTTTCTGACTGCCTGTTTGCACCAGCGATGCCACAGCCTCGGGAGCATGCTGGGAAGCCCCATCGATTTCAGATGCGACCCCCTGTCTGCGCTATTGAAGGCAATGAACGAGTCTCGGTTTCTCCCTCCGCAGCCCCTTTTGGAACACAGACATCCCCATTGGGCAGTGAGATTGCTCCTCCAAGGGTCCGCACCCTGGGCTGCTGTATCTGTGTCGGCTCGACGCCCATGGATATGGATTTTGTATTCATTTCATGTAGCCTTATCTGCAAAGCTATTTTCCCCACTGCAGGAGATAATTTAGGATCATTTGAGAAATAAAGGCCAGTGACTCCGATGTGCTGTGGAGGCTGTAGTCTGCTGTGTTCTGCAGTCCAAAAGCGCCACCAAGCTTATTAGGTCTGAACACAGAGAGACGGGGAGATGCTGAAAAAGGAGGACAGGGTGCTGTGGTCTGCTTCTTGGCTTCATTTTTGTTGACTCATTTTTCTGGCATTTAGCACTGGCTTAAAAAGATGAGCTGAGCCCTGGGAGTGCTTACATATGTGCACTAAATGGAATTTGATGTCAGAACATCCTTTCCACTCATACTAAGAGTACATATTTGTCAGTGAAGATTTGTGCTGCTTTTCAGTTTGGTTGTTTTGCTTCCTTTTTTGGCAGAAGGACACAGATTGCTTGGTGACTTGATTTAGAGTAAAGATACTTGATTCAGGACTGCTGGAAGTACGCCTTACATTCTGAAGGTCCCAGATTCAACACACACACACCCAAATTTTCCTTTTTTAGTACAATTGATCAAGGTGCTTGCGTTGGATTCATAGAGAAAATTAGCCAGCTGTATAAGCCGGCAAATCATTGCAAGTTTCCAAGTTTACAAACCTAACATTGTAAGTCATCAAAGGTAGGTGCTAAATAAAGGAACAGGCGAAGCATAGTAACGTGTCACTTGTCCCTAGGCAGTGACCTTGGCATTGCTGTGTTCTCCCCTAGGGGTCCTCATGCAGCATGGTTTGGAAAAAAGAGATGCACCTCAGTGACTTGTGCCCCCAGTAAAAGATGTTCCTTGGAGCGTTAGTTTAAAGCCACTGTGGGCCTTTGAGGCAGCTGCAGGCAGGGCGGTGTGGCACGTGGTTCGTGTCCCTCCCAGGCCCACACGACAATGAGCGTGGGTAGAGTTAACTCCGACAATGAGCCTCACTTGCCGCAGGCCAGCGCAAATTGCAGCTCGCTCCTGCTAAGGAGCGGCAGTTCTTCAGAGGAGTGTAAACAGAATTTTAATTTGGCATTCAAGGCAAAAAAATTAAATGCAAAGTTATGCAGCTATGTTTCTTGAAATCAGTTACAGGGCGTTGAGAACACTGGCGTGATTAATACGAATTGGGTTCGAGAGCGACCGCTTTGTGGAAGTGGCTCGCATCCGACAGTTTCCTGCGTGCCACGCGTTCTCCGAGGCCAGTAGCTGGTCCCCAGGGAGCCCGTGGAGGAGAAGGAGGAGGAGGAGGAGGCGGCATCTTCTTTATTCGTTTTGTGGTGTTTGTTCGTTTTAAAGTACTGCCTACCCTGGGCCAGGGACGATTGATGGCCGACGAGTCTCTCTAAGAGGAGCCGTTTATCTTCCAGGAGGAAAACGGGTAACTGGTTTCCCTTCGTGCTTCTGGGGCCCTTGTGAGTGGAGTTGCTCCTCCAGGAGGGGAAATAACGGGGGGGTAGGGCGGCAGAAGGACAGAGACTGAGCCAGGTCCTCTGTGTCCTCCTGACGCTTTCTGGGTGACCAATTGTGATGGTTAGGGTAACAGTCTGTGACAAGATGTGGGGTGTTTTCACGGAACTGGAAGGTTTTGAATCTGAGGTGATCGTGATCAAACCAATTCCCTTTTTCCAAAGTATTTGTTGTCCATTGTTTATCGTTCAGCTAGAATGTGCTATTAAACATGTAAATATACTGTACTCAGTCTCCGATGTACAAAGTTTTGAGTATTTACTGTTTATTTATATAAAGACCTAGCATGCCATTTCAAATTGCACGCCAAAGCTTCAACAGATGTGGTGATAGGTAGTGAGCATGAGTTAAAAAGCACTGCCTTAAGCTTTTCAACCTCCAGCTCTGCCTGTGGCCCGGGTTCTTTATTGTGCTTTCTTTTTTACCACAACCGGGGACTCAGAAATTGCAAGCATGTGCATGAGATGTCTCAGCTCACCAGAGCAAGGGCCTTTCTGCCTGCATGGTCTTTGCAAGCTGCTTAGTGGGAGAGAGTGCTGCTCCGTCCCTCAAAAACCCCACAGTTGCCTCCCACCCAGTGGAGCAGTCATGTTCCTGACTTTTTTTTTTGCCTGTTTATGTTACGTGGCTAGCTGAAAATAGAATCAACGATGAGCCTCGGGGCCACTCAGTGTTACATTTGACTAACAAACTTCTGGAGTAATGAACCAGCTCTCAGTCCCACTTAGGTTTGTATATGATGTACCCACTGTAGTTGTGTTAGTGTCAGTGTTTGCGAATAGCTTGTCTTAAGTGCCAAAGAGTGAGTGATTTCTTACGTTACCTTTTGTGTGTGTTCCACGGTCCAGTTGGTGCATGAACTTCAGGAAGTTATGCCCCTCTCTTAGGGGCTTAGTTACAAATGCAGCAAGGTTAACCCTTTTAAAAACACAAAGGGGTTTCCTAAAATGACCGGGAGTTTCATACAAATGACATTGTAAAAGAAGGGCTTTGCTGAAACTAAGTGCTCCCCCTCAGCACGTGCAAATTAGCATCGTGAGCCCGTGGTCTCGGAGAACTCTTCACTTGGCACTATCGGCTGTTGTGCTTGGCAGGAGCTCAGGAAATCTTCCCACTGTTTGCATGGCATATTTGCAAGCTAGCAAGAGGCCCACAGTAACACATGTTTCCTGTGGAATCTGTCACTGGGAAGGTTGTGCTCATTACTGGGAATTGGCTGGCATCTTGTCCTCACAATATGTTGATCTGTTAAGAAATGTTCATATCTAGAGCCAAAGGCAGGATGGAAGAAGGTGACCAGCAGGAGTTGGATACAAAATGGAGGTCAGGCAAGTCACGGTAGACAGGCACGACTAGGGGAAATCATTGAATAAGAACAAAATATAGATATGACTGTGGGACCACTGGAAGGGCAGTGCAATTGTCTTCATTATTTGTGTTAAAGGCTTCACATATCATGTGATGACTTGGTGATCTCTGGACATGTGGTACTTTGTGTGTTTTCTGGCTTAAGGGCAAAAGAATCAAGAATATAAGGTTGACATCAATATACTCATCTAATATGCTGTTGACACAGGTGGCGAAATAGTGCAAAAGTAAAAAATTTTTCTGTCCCCTACATGTGGCTTCAGAGCTGCATTCACAGGCTTCTCTGTGCACAGTTGTGTGTGGGTGTGGATGTGGATGTGCTGGGGTCAGTAACACTCTGTCAGGTGTGGCCTTTTGGTCTTGTAGGCACTATGTTGAGCATAGTCCCACCTGTAGGTGTTTGGTCTTGCCAGTGACCCTTTTGAAACTTCAGTGAGTTTGAAATTGAGTCAAACTGAGTTTGGTTTTTTTTTTTTTTTTTTTTTTTTTTAAAGCCAGAACATTATAGATTTTTAAAGATACAGACCTTTATCAGTTTGTTTAAATAAATGTGTTGATTGTTTTCTTCACTTTATTCTATATAAATTCAGTCTGTTAGTGAATGTGATCTGCATTTTAGATGACAACAGTAAACAGAACACAAATAATTTGGGACCACCTTAATTCAACTTGCTTCCACAGTGTTTACAGCTTTTTATCTACTGATTGTGAGTGTTGTGGTGACTAATAGTGTCAGTATAAAGAACTGTACTGTCACCATGCAGTTAATTTTTTTTTTTTTTTTTTTAAGAACTAATATTACATGTATTTATTGGGTAAGTCAGTTGACAAAGGATTAAACAGGAGTTTTTGAAACAATGCTTTGTTATTTTCAGTAGTTTTTAATTGAATGTAGCTAGAAGTTGTAATCTAGTTAAAAGCTGTATTTTAGAAGAACATAACCTGTGAATAAATTTGAGGAGCATTTTGCTAATTGGGCCTCAGGAATAAAAGTGATGTTCCGGTTATATGCAAAATGAATCACAGACAGACTTCCAGTCTCAGTTGTTTATAACTTCATGAGCCAGTTTACAGGTATACGTTGAGTACCTGCCTTGGGGCTTAATGGAGGGTGCATATCTCTAGGTTTATTCAAATTAAACCAAACCTGTATCTATTAAAAAAGAGAACATTATTTTTCTTGTTTTTTGATTCAGGTGTCAAGGGAAATACACTCATATCTTATGCTAGCAGCAGTCTTCTTACAAGGACAGAAGTACTTTGATGGTAAAAAAAAAAAAAACTTGTTCTGGCTGCTTTGCTGGCGTTCAGTCTGTATGGTGGCTTGAACATCCACACCACCAATAAAGCTCTCTCTCCATTGGTGCAGAAATGTGATGCTGCACCCAGGTCCACAGGAGGCCACTGCAAGTTTACGTGGAAGACGTGCAGGTCTGCAGCAGATATGGCCACAACTCTGGAGGTCTGCCATCTGCGTCTCAGCTTGGGACCTTGGTGACTGTGGGGGAGGGGGAGCCGGAGAAGGCTGGCAGAGGACCAGGAGGAGGTGTCACTGTGGAGGTGTTAATGTGGTGTTAGCACTTCCTGTTGGGGATTCTGGCCCCAGGGCTCCTTCCTGTCTCTGCCTACACTGTGTGGCACATACACACTCAAGCTGTAAATAAGCTAGATATATTTTCAAAGAGGTTTAAAAAATAATGATGATGACAACAACACCCCACCTCTCTCCTTCAGATTTCAGCAAGTTTTGTTTTGCAAAGTAGGTGTTTTTTCTTCCATATGTTGTGCTCAGAGGGAAAGGGGGGGGAGAGACTGGTATGTTGGTTGTAAAACTGGGCCATCTCTCTGCCACACTGGTCTTTCTATGGTGTTGATCAGTTAAGATCTATGTGGGCAACCTACTGTCAAATATAATTGTAAGTAGTTTCCCTCTGTGTCCAAAATGAAACTTTTTATCTTTTAGCCGCCCAGCGGGTGGCTTAGTGGTTATAGCTGTCATCTTACACTCAAAAGACACAGGTTGGAATTGCCGTTCCTGCTGCAGTAGCCATGCTCAAGGTGATTACCCTGTTGTAGTAGAAATTATCCACCATACAAATGGGTAAATCAGTGTAAGGAACACTTTGGTGAAAAGTGTCAAACAAGTCATGGGTAATAATAGTAATTCAACTACGTTTTATCTGCTTCGGTTCAATTACCATTCTCATGTTAAATTTACTTTTTGATTATGGATCGTAGCACATCAGGTAAAAATGATCGTGGTTTCACGTGCTCCGGTTTTGCGCAGGCTTTTCCTCATAGCTCATAATTGTGTAGTTTATTGTGATGTGTGAGAGGAAGCGATGGATCACGAGGAGCTGCATCACAAGTTTCTGAAGGACATTGTTTGGGTGCCCACGACCTTTCCTTTTGAGCCTGCTGTTTAATCGCCAACAACTCCTCAGCATAACTGCGGTGTCTTCAGGCGATCTCCACCACTCGGCTGTGCCTGCAATTTGGCGTTAATTAGAGCGCTCTGGTCGTCCGCGGGGCCCGGGGCCCCCACTGCTTTTAATTACCGTGTCTCCATTTTGTCCAGCAGGGTCCCCGATGCGCACTTGTCAGGTTATATATAGCATGACCAGGGTCCCCTGTGCGCCCCCTGCATGCTGTTGACCTTCCGTCATGGCGGCGTACACCGCTGACTAATGACGGCTCTGTGTCACTTTGTAGTGTGGCTCTGTAGACTCGTGTGGCCCCGCCTCTTTTCCTGGACTATGTCCTTGACATTTCTGTCTGATTACCCAGTTTGTATGTGCGGTTTTAATAGCTGTACCTTGTCACATGAAAAGTCAACAATGGTTCAATATGCTAATTTGCCATTATACAGTGCAGTTAGTGCAACAGGTGAATTTCCAGAGTGTTACCATGTGTGTGCATATTCTGTTTCAGTTTAAAGATTTATTTGTTTCACTATTATTACTACTGTTTATCCAATTATGCAATGTTTTTGTAGATTGTCTTGCACTGTGATGTTTGTAAACTGAGCTGTTTATACTGATTTCCCCATTTACACAGCTGGGTAATTTTTGCTGTATTAGCTCTGAGTAAGTACTTTGATCAACTGTACTACAGCAGGAGAAGGATTCACACCATGGTCCTTTGCTTTACTCTAACCACTATGCCACCTGCTGCCCCAGAAGGTTTTATTTGTTTAGTATTTTTTTGACATCTCACAACGTAGCTGTTGCATTATAGCGAATACTTATGCCTTCAGATAAAAGGTTTAGGCTTCCAACGTCTAAACTCAACAGGTTTCAATTCTGTTATTTATATTTATTTTCATCTGTAATAAGGAATTAAGTCTAATAATTGCAGTGCAACAAGGTTGTGCAGTATTCTGATGTACACATCTGGCCGGAAGTCTTGGTACCCTTCCACTTTTTCCAAAAAACTTACAATTTTTTCTGAAACAGGATTGAGATTTCTACACGTCTTCACTGGTACTTTGGCCTATTCTTCTTGAGCGAACTGCTCCAGTTTTCTCAGGTGTGATGGAAGGTTTTCTCAATAGTGAGTTTCAGGTCTTTCCACAAATGTTCTATGGGATTCAGATCAGGACTCATATCAAGCCACTTCAGTACGGTCCAATAATTTCTTTGCAGGAGGACCCATGACCTTGAGACATAGCTTTCTAACACTGGGCTGTACATTTCACTCCAAAATGCCTTGATAGTCTTCTGATCTCATCATGTCCTGCACAGATTAAGGCACCCAGTGCCAGAGGCAGCAAAGCACCCCCAAAACATCACTGAGCTCTTGAAAGCTTCGTTTTGTTTTCTGTGAACATAGACTTGGTGTAATTTATCAAAAAAGCTCCAATTTTGTTTCCTCTGTCCAAAGGAGATTCCTCCAGAAGGACTATGGCTTGTCAACATGGATTTCAGCAATATCCAGTCAGGCTTTTTGGTGTTTCTTAGAAGTGGGCTATTCTACCATGAAGCTCTTTTTCATTCAAACATTAGCGGATGGTGCGACTTGAAACTATTGAACCTTGAGCATGAAGGTCAGTTTGGATCTGTTCTGATATTTTCTGTGGTTCTTTCTCCACCATCTACCATCCAAATCTTTCATTTCAATCTTGGGTCAGTTTTCCTCTAGGTACTACATCTAGGGATGTTGGCTACAGTCCGATGGGCCTTAAACGTCTTGATAATATTGGCAACACTGGTCACAGGATCATCAAGCTCTTTGGAGAGGGTCTTGTAGCCATCTAGCAGATAGTCTTGTAGTTGACCATGCTTGGTTGTTGCCTTCAGACAACTCTTTGCTTTTCTTTCTGTTTTCCATGTTTAGTAAGATACACAGAGTGAGGACTTTTCTGCATTTGAACTGGCAAAATGAGTGATTATAAGGTTGCAGACACGTGGTACTAAGTAAGGAAGAACAGTCTGCTTGAAGTATCTATCACTACAATGCAATTGTTTCTTACAACTTCTAAAGGTACCATTACTATTGTCCAGGCCATTTTAGAATGTCTTTGAGAATAAGCAAGGATTCAGTACTTTTTTGTTTTGGTTTGTTCTGTTCCTCTGCTCAGGAAAGATTATTGAATAAAATGCAAGGGTACCAGTACTTTCAGCCACCTCTGTATGTGTATGTATGACACGTCCATTTAAAATTGGTTTTTTTTTTTTTTTTTTTTTTTTTTTTTTACATTTTTTTTTGTTCATGCCCTTCCATGTGGAAAATATTACTGTCATTGATGGATAGAGCTACTGTGACACAAAACAAATTTAAGAAAAATTTGGCAATAAAATTGTATTGTATGACAGGGGTCATACTTCTTGCCGTCCAGCTGTCGCTCAGCACCCTGAGCAAATGTTTGTTACATACTGGCATCTGTGTCCAGGGAAAGTAAAGATGAGCCACCTCAAAGCTTGATGAATGTTTGCTTTGGTTCTATACCTGAGATGTGCCCTCTGTCCATGGATCCCAAATGTGTGCTATGAGAAGGGTGGTCATGCAGCTTTCAGATGATGGCTCATTTTCCAGTGGAAAGGTATAAATCCATTTGTGATAACGGGCTTCAAACCTGTGTTTCCCCTGTGTGATTCTTTAGGATTCCACCTAGTGAGAGGACGTTCCTTGGCGTTGCTCTTGTGGGCAGATGTAGAGCTTTGAATAGAGCTTTGCTTAGATAGCAGTCTGTTTGATCACGTTTCTTGGCGATGGACACATTCTCCTCCCTCTGTGTGAGGTACACAGGATTGGCTCTTTCTACTCTTTGCACTTTCATGTGGCCTCTTTGGTATATGTTCAGTGTATGATGTTTTTTAAAAGTCAGTTTTGTATCATGCTTAATGCTCCTTCTTTTCCCTGTCCGAGTGCTGCAGACCAGCAGTGTGTTAGTGCTCTGACATGATATGTGATTTTAATGCCTAAATGGTATGTAGGACAACCTGGCACATCTCCCTGACAGCCCCCTTTTTTTAAAGCTGGCTGATGTAGTTGTGTGTCCTTAACAGCTGTGAATTGTACAGTAATATTGTCAGTTTTACACAAACAATTAACAGTTGAGTGCTGGTTTAATGGATGTAGCCAGAGCTGGTGACACATTAACCCTGATGTGAAAATGTAAATATGGCTGCCAGTGATGCCTTTAATGGGGATCTAAACTGTGCTTGAGGGCAAAGATCACTGTACGTTCCTACTTCAAAACATTATGACGGGATGATTCTTCAGCTCTGTGTGTGCGTGTACATGTTGGTGCATGTTTGTCTGCCAGTGCAGACATGGAGCTGTGTGTGTGTGTGTATGTGTTTGGGTCTCGGTGAGTGTGGGTTGCGCCTGTGTACTCTTGGCATGTGGAATTCTCTCTTCCTCTTGGTGTTTCACAAAAGCCATGTGCTGCATTAATGTGGGAGAACACAGTTCCCACTAATGAAGCCTTTGAAGAATTCCTTTAATTAGCTGCAGCATCGGAGCCGGAGTCCCTCGACCTTCATTGCAGAGAAATAAAGGATCCGTTCGGCTCTCGACTGTCAATGGGGTGGAAGCACAGGCATCTTTCAGAACGAGTCGCTGAGTCTGGGTCTGAGTCTAACCAGCAAGAGGGAGTGAGAGCGTCATTTATCCACTGCATTGACTTCTCCTCATGATATATTTTTTCCTTTGCCTCGCTGGCTTCTCAGGAAGTGCTTATAATAATCCATAGAAATGTAACACCGGTGTCCCGTGGCTTAACGCAGAGGAATGTCCCTGACAGGACGGCCACACGCTCCTCAGGTGATTTAATTGGAGCAGCGAGAAGTGGTACCGGACGCCTTCTCCCTCTCCGCATTGCAGCGCTACTTTACTTCGCTTCCCATCTCCCCTTTAGCCTTGATTAATTTTCTTTTTCAGTGAGACAGCTCAGTGGCTGTACCATGTCCAAAGCGGATTTTGCAACACGTTTATTCTGCACATCCCGTCCCGGGATTTGGAGTCAACGTTCACTACACAGCTCTGCTCATATTTTCTGTTAAGTGTTCATTTTTCTTACGAGTTCAGAAATTGTATTGAGATTTACATGAATATGAATTCCTGGACTAGTTGAGTGAGCTGTGTCCCAAATAGGGGTAAAAAAAAAAATGCTTTATTAGAAGAGTTGAGTTAATTGAGAAGGAATTCTCATTTGCAGTAATAACCTGGCCAAGTGTTGTATAAAACTGCAGTTAAAAATAACATAAAAAAGAAAATATAAAATATGCATCCTAAATCTCAGTGATGAAAGGCAATGTGGTGGCATAGTGGGTAGGGCTGGTGGTCAGTTTGAACATGGATTTGAATCCAGCTCATTCTGTGGGAAGTTGGTGTGTTGTACCTCTGTTCCACTTTGCTTCCCACAGTCCAAATGGTGTGTGTGAGTGAGAGAGAGAAATTTCACTGTGGTGAACCCTGTCTCGTACCCGCTGTTTCCATGATTCTGGAAGACCATGACCCCCCCATTGGTCAAGTAGTTCTTAATATTGATAGAAGGGCCCCTCTTGTGTTCAGGAAAGGCAGAAAATGTGGAGCCAGTGGTTTGTGAAGAAACAGGCTGACAGCTTCTATTGCTTTGGTCAGAACGCAGCCATTGCAGTGCTGAATCAGCTGTGGTGTTTCTGCTATTCAGCTGAACCAAAAAT
Organism: Arapaima gigas; assembly: GCA_900497675.1. Classification (NCBI taxonomy): domain Eukaryota; kingdom Metazoa; phylum Chordata; class Actinopteri; order Osteoglossiformes; family Osteoglossidae; genus Arapaima; species Arapaima gigas. Next base: position 303,665 of record UFQX01000388.1, on the reverse strand, counting down.
GTTAAAGATAACATGTTATCTTTTTTCTTTTTATGTGAGCCTGATTAACTTTTCTGGCTATTGTACATTTAAGTGTGACTTTAGGGTTTATAAACTGATGCTTGTAGCACCTTGGAGTAATTGACTGCTTTATGAATGTTAGAACTGCAGGGCAAAATTAATGGCGTGTCCCCTCATCAGGGGAATGTGAGCTGCAAATCCCTCACACAGCTGACATTTCTCACATCCTGCATTTGTGAGCTCAAATGTTGATTATGTGATGGAAACACCTTTGAGTCACACTGTCATGTTCATTGTAAGTTGCATGTTTGTACAGTGCAGGTTATTTGTTGGCAGGCAAACAAATGGAGGAACACGGTGAGTTGGCAAGGGTGCTGTCTCTCAGCAGGGGGCTTTCTGCTCCCTGCCATGGGACTGAATAAACAAGTTCTCAATTGTTCGTTTGCTTTATTACAGTTCAGAAGTGAAACACAAAATGAATGACAGACATCACGTAGAGCACATTTTCACCTCCTTTTTCGGTTGTGTTTTTTGTTCCTGTTGTTTTGAATCTGGAACAACTGGACTCTGTGGATAGATGTAGACAACGTATGAGTTGCTGTCCCTTTCAGTTCAAATACAGCATTCTGTTGATAACTGCTCCCTCAAAACTCCCTGTCTGAGACTTTAAGGATTTTATCTTTTCTTACACAGGATTTACAGTTCCTGCTGCTGTTCTGCCCTTGATCGTGTACCTCATTGTCACAGTCTGACATCCACGTTCCATTCCTGCATGATGAGCGTTTACGTGATACACTGTTAACCTTTAATTATCTGAGCCCTTTAGTCAAAGGAATTTTACAGTGCTAGATTATCAACCTTGCAGTGATTTACCCATTTATATAGCAGGATCGTTTTTACCATATCAATTTAGGGTAAGTACCTTGAGCAAGGGTACTATAACAGGAGGTGGGATTCAAACCAGGTACCTTCAAATTGGCTGTAACCGCCATGCCACCTGCAGCCCAACGTAGCATTTCAGAAACCGTTATGAAGTGCTTGCTAGAGCTGTTTAATGCTGGAGGAGATGTTCAAAGCTTGATGTGTAATTCAGACAGTTAGGAGAACATAAGGGACTGGGAACCAAAATTGCTGCATGTTTGTCCTGCTTTTCTCACAGGTGGTTCTGCTGGTCCTCCTTCAGCGCCAATGATCGTTTCTCCTCCTGTGTTGCAGCCCGTTGTTCCTTCATTGTTCAAGTACTGTCTTCTGTGGCACATTTGGATCAGCGCAGACCTGTTAAACAGGACCTCTGAGTGTGGCACTTAGCAAGACGTGTAGCAGAAAGTAAAGTGTGCCACGTCTCCCTGCTGTTGATTTTCGACAAGAACGCTACCTAGGGACGAGTGTGTTGTCACTGAGCGGGATGTAAAAAAATAAATAAATAAAAATAACGAACAAGATGGAATGAGGTCGTCTTCATGCTCTGTGTTTGAGAGCAGAGCCTGTGCTGTCAGGCCTCTGTCACTGCAGTGTGAGGTCAGCTTCAATTGTGTTCTTTCGCGCACAGTGTGTCACATTCATTGAAAACAGAAGACTTGCTAGCCGACACACAGTTGTTGATGTGAACTTGTACTCCACTTGTCCATTTCCTGTTTGTTTCCATTTCTGACCACACGTTGTGAATTGCCAGCCAAAGGAGACAAAATGACGTTCACTCTTTTTTTTTTTTTTTTTTTTTTTTGGTCAGCATGCAGGAATTTTTTTTTGTATTCTCTTGTACATCTCAGAATACAGCAAAATCCAGTGTGGACCTCCTCCTTTTCTTCAAATAAAAGTTTCTAACTAGTGTGAGCAGAACATCAAAGCGTGAAAGTGGCCCACAGGTAGTGTTTCTGTGCCCGACAGTGTGGCGATGCCTCCTGGGATATGGGTGTTATGCAAGGCAAACTCTTTCACCATCTGAGGGAGCATTGTGCTGCTTTGTAGTGTTCATCATTTTCCCTCCGTTTTCACTCCCACCTTCAGCATATTCATTCTTTGCCACCCTTGTTCTTGTTAATGATGACAGCAAATAAATATGCAAACTGTAAAGGAATCTGCAAGGTGATTAAAAAATGAAGTTTGGACTCTCTTCTATGCAGTACTTTGAATTCAGAAAATTCCTTTTACAGCAGGATAACAGGCAGTTCTTCTAAGGACGACATAACAATTGTGATACTCAGGTTTTCAACTACATAGTGACCGTAGAGACACTGTTTCCCACGGCCCTCATGCTCTTTTGAAGTTGGTGTGAAATATCCCCAGTGTTTCATCATGGTTTCTGCACTGGAGCATTGCCTTAAAGCTTTCCAAGGAACTGTTTGTGTGTCACAGGTCTCATGAAGTTTTCATCTTGTCCTTCTCCCTCTACAGGAAGAAACCCTTGCATTGAGAAAGGAGGGGATTGGGGTTGTTCTGGACTCTGAATTACCCCATTTAATTGGAATTGATGATGACCTTCTTAGCACAGGAATTATCCTCTATCATTTGAAGGTAAGGGTGCCTTTCTCAAATAAGACAAGTACCAGACATGAGCACACAAGTGAAGGAAACTGCAGGTTATTTCAGTTTGAGAAGGAGTATGTCAAACAGTGATGTGGGAGTGTGGCTTGTCCTTCATACTTGTGTTGGTTTAGTTTAGTAGTTGACTGTGCACTTGATCTCTTTTTAGGAAGGAAGGACCTATGTTGGTCGTGATGATTCCACCACCGAGCAGGACATTGGTGAGCAACATTCATGTGGACATCTCTTGATGTGGAAAGACTCTATTTGTTGAAATGTAAAAATTTCACACCTTTCAGTTCTGATGTTTGGAGTCCTATAGAACACACGTGCATCTTCTGGGTCTTCATAGGGGTATTGTCCCCATGTTCTTTTTGGGTCTTGGCTCCAATCTTCTTCCTGTCTCAGTTCTCCATGGGTTGGATCTTGAAAGTGAGCACTGCGTGTTTGAGAATCTCAACGGGACAGTGACCCTAATTCCACTCAACGGTGCCCAGTGCTCAGTCAACGGCATTCAAGTGGTTGCACCCTGCCAGCTCAATCAAGGTGATGACCACAGTTATTGTGTCTTAACTTCCATGGATCCTGTGAGGTCTGCTGCTGCTGCAATGTGTTCTGACATGCAGTGTTTCTCTGAGTCATTTTTCTGTCCTCTGGTACTGCCTCGGTGTAGTCTTACACTAGTGTCAACAAGCAAAGCACCTCATCTACTAAAAATGTGTTTTTTCAGTGTTCAGGGGGCAGATTACAAGAAAAGAAGACAATTCTATCCAGTGGGTACACACATGGGCAAATTGGTTAGAACGTAGGCAAACACGCATACTTCCAGGGGTAGCTCCTTATATGTGCCAGAGGGACTGGATTGGCTCAGTGTCTTCAGTGTGGTCTTGTTAGTCATCGCTTATGAAAGTCCTGGCTGGCAGTTAATTGTCCGATGGAGCTGATAGCACCGCAGGACCCAAGAGGGAGGAGGATTAACCTTTCCTGAGGAGAGAGGCGCTCAGACTTTGGCTGCCCCAGGAGAATGGCAGCTTGTCTGCCAGCCACATAATCTATTCTCACCAGGCCTGTGAGATAAAAAGGGAAGGGCTGGGAAACGTATCACAGAGGCAAGTCATGCCAGGTCCTTTTATAACACTTTCAATTTAGCCAATATCCCCCTTAGAAACGGCTGCATCCAGGGCAATTTTTCCTCTGCAGCGGCAGAAATCCATCAGATTTTGTCCTTTTGGGTGCTTTGTCACTCGTCAGAAGTCATTAATAGCAGCAGGATTGGATTAATATGTGCTGCTCAAAGCGAGAGAGGAGAGGCACACAGTAAGGATGCTGAGCTCCTGTACCCATCTAGATCCATACAGCGTCTGCGTGCTTTGTTGCAAATCAATGCATCTCAAGTGCTGCTTTTTAACCAAAATAAACCCACTGAGAAGTTAGTCCAGGGTACAGTTAGTGCAGAATGGATATGGTGAGGCCTAAGTAAGCTTCACTGGCAGATATTGAACCTGGTTCTGTTTGGAATAAAGTCATTGACATATTCCAGGTATTTCACCAGAAGTGCCTCTAGGTTCTTAGTCCAGCCAGTTGTTTTTTTTTTTTTTTATGTGTTTGGTTCAAGGTGACTTTAACTGCTTGGCTCCTCTGCCTGGCCAGGTGTGATTTGTCGAGTGTGTAACTGTCACTCTTGGGCTGCCCAGGTGCCGTCATCTTGCTGGGGAGGACCAACATGTTCCGGTTCAACCACCCCTCAGAAGCCGCAAAGCTCAGGGAGAAGAGGAAGGTGAGGCTGCCCTCCAGGTGGCCACAGGTCACCTGTAGTAGAGTGCAAGAGAGATGCCAGCTGCCCTCCTGTGCAAATCTCTTTTCTCTGGGAAAAGAACATTCATTGAGATTGATTTGTCTCACAGTCTGTTTTTTTTATTTGTTTTTTTATTTCTTTGTTTTGGAATGGTTGAAATGATTTGCAGTAAAGAGCATTTTTCCTCATAAAGGCCTTAATAACTGTCATGGTTTAGAACATTGTTTTATGACCTGGTGTCCAGATGCTGTTGGTTTTGCAGGTAATTACATGTCAGCAGGTGGTTCAGGCCCAGATTGCATATTTGGGAGGAGAAAGTCTCAGTGCTGCCGCTTTCATCTCACCTTCCTGCTGGCCTCTTGCCCAGCCTGGACACCTCAGCTATTTGGTTTTAGCATTGACATGAAGTATAATTAATTCATTAGTATGATCAGTGGACCGTTCCTCTGGGAATCAGGGTCTTGAACTGGAAGAAATTACAGGTTTTAATAAGAGGCTACACAGAATAACTTCTGCCATGTAAAATGACAAAAGTGTCAGTGTGCATGTGAGGGGGAAAAAACTGAATATATTTTACTATCATAGTCAACTGGTTAATAAGTTTGGACTTGCATGTCTACACTGGCATTTCAAGTTACAAATTTCTAAATATACAAACATTTGAATTTATTTTATTATTTTAGTAGCATTTTAAAAATTTATTCTCTAAAATTTGTTTTCAAGCAACAATGAGCTGTATTTAGATGGTCAGCCGATAGATGGCAGTAAAGAGCGCCTACTCTGAATGTGAGAGACCACCTTAATTCAACTCGCTTCCACATTGTATGGTGCTCCTGAGTGTCAGTGAATGAGATGATAAACAGATGTCAACAATCGTCTTTGAAGCCTTTGTAGAGATGATGTATTTATATTTTCAGTCCTCAGTGGAACTCAGAGTAGCTTTAAATATTTAAATAAGAAATCTTGCAAAATGTTTTCACTTATAATATATGTCTGACATTTTTACAGAATCTTAGCAGAAAATAAATTGAGGAACTAAATGAGTCACAAAGAGCCTTCTGGTCCCGGTCGGGTTCATACGTTGACACTGCATGTATATACAAGATCTGCATAGTTGGTGCAACTTGTGGCTTAGGGTACCTTAGAGAACCAGAGGAAAATTCATAGGCTAATTGAATAGTAAATGGCTGCCACTGCTGTGTATGTGCACACTGACTGAACTTGGAGGCAAAATTTATCTTTCATAGCTATAAAATAGGCATCTTTTTTCCCCGTGTCCCATACACATGGTTTGATTACATTTCACCTGAAAGAAATATGTTCACCTGTACCTGTAAGTGTGCAAGGAGAAGGCCATGCTGGTTTCTCTTCATTTTCTCTACACATCACTGAACTCAATCTCAAATTGATGCCTTATTTCAATCCTGCCTGTCAGTTGAAAGGTCAGCTGTATATTATTGTTGTTGTATCAGCTGAAACTGCTCCCGAAAAACAAAATGTGCTCCTCCTCTTGAAATACTCGGCTTTTTGTTGTCTGGAGGGGGGGATTCAATTTTTACGTACATAGATTTTGGCAGCAGACCTTGTCTCTCCTGCAGGACAAGCTCATACATTCAGCTTAGAGAAGTTTGTCCCATTTGTTCTGGACTTTACTGATTTGTTGATATGTTGCACTTCTGCAGACCTTTCAATGATTTTCCTGTTTTAACACTTTTCCAGAGTGGGCTTCTGTCCTCCCTCAGTCTATCCATGACAGACCTCTCCAAGTCTTGTGAGAACCTGTCAGCAGTCATGCTGTATAACCCAGGGTGAGTATGGCCTGCAAGACCCAGCATGAATGCAGCAATGCGCAGAAGCTCCCAGCACGCTCAGCCTCCCGGCCAGCCCCACCCCAGCCCCGCCCCAGCCCAACCCGCCCCATCTCCCTGTCTGCCCAGCCCACTTTTCCTTCATGTCACCTTTAGTGAGAATTCAAAGCTCCTTTCCTGTCCTCATGTCCTCACAAATCCCATACATTTCCAGTTGCGAGGAATTCTTCTTGGACTACTTTATTAAAACACTCCAATCAATTATGTATATAAATCTGTGCTGAAAAGAGCACAGAAAGAAAATTAGCAGCATCTGTAAGGAACACAGATATTTATGTTTCTGTGCTATATGTCAACAGAACTGTTTTTTGTGGCCTTAAGGACTTGTTTGTAAATGTGTATTTTTTTCCCTATGTCTGCATTTTGTTTTTTTTTTTTTTGGTGCCTGTGAGAGCAAAGCAAGGCACCATGAGGATGTCACATAGTGTTTATTGAGCCTCATTCTGTGTGCTTTGGCTAATTCTTATTCCTACCACTTTCTGAGTAGAAACCCTCCACATACACAAGGAGTAATAGATGGGAAGTCTTAATTGAAACCCCTTGCGGGTGTCTGATAGAATGACCTCTCTGCCAAACCCCCCTGCCGTGCGACAGGCCTGATTTAGGGCTGCGGTGGCTGGGTAACCTTGAGCGCAGCTTGCAGGTGGGGGTGGTAGGCATGTTGCGTGGGGATTGGAGTTTTTTTTTTTTTTTTTTTTTTTTTTTTTTTTTTTTTCCCCCCCTCCTCCTGATGTGCTCCTCTTCTGAGACAAATTTAGGACATGTTTGAAGTCATGTTTTAGACTCTGGGTGTTGGGAGGGGTTTTTTGTCAAGCAGTCCAAACTCTACACATGGATATATGTATTCCAGCCTTCAGAGTTTACATAATATATAATGCCAGTTTCCCAGGGATTATCATCATTTTGTCAGTCTGATTGTTCAAGCACTTACAGAAATATTTGTGCACTCTCTCCTTATACTGTGCAGAGCATTTTGGATTTTAACATGATCTATGATTGATAAAGTTGTGGTTTCCTGACATATTATTGATGGGTGACTCAATTTGCAGACTTTTATATTCTGTTTAGGGATTCCTTAGTGTATTAAAACTTTTAGCTTAGGCTGCAGGAGGTGGAAGAAACGGGTTTATAATAACGATAATAATTATTAAATTAGGCCAGTATTCCTCTGGGCTTTTTTTTTCTGTAAAACAGCACATTCCCCTAGAAGTTTAATTTCAAGTCTGCAAAACAATGAATGAGGAAAGCAGAACACAAATTTCTAGCTGTGCTCAGCAAGTTGGTAAACGGTGGTGGTTCAGAAGTGATGTCCTGCAACATCTGAACATTTGTAAGTGTGCTGCGAAAGGCTGTGAAACTCTCACTGTTTCTATTAAGCAACACGCTATGCAAATTAGCAGCGGTTCACAGCTCCGAACGGACATTCTAGTCTGCTATTATCTATTATTAATTTGTATCCTGCAGTGCATCTTCTCCTGGGTCAGTGTGAACATGGCACAGAGACAACAATGGATACCTCAAACAGAGTGTTGATGCCATGCAGTTGCCCTCTGTCACTGACACATCAGGGCTCTAAATGTCCTCAGTCGGCCCACTAATACAGTAATTATTTCTTTGCTGGTGTCAGTGGGGTTCGATGTGAGACATCCCCGAAGACAAGCTGCGCTATTTTGGCTGATTGATCCCCCCCCGAATGTGGCAAAAACAAATAGGCTGGTGGCACAGTTTATGGTGACTGTCTTGGAGAGCAGGAGAAAGGTTTAAAGGGGAGATCCAGTTGGGTTGGATCGAGATTTTGGGATGTGAGCCTCTTCAATGGAAGAAAGGCTTAGGGTAGCAGTTTCGTTATTTGGGAGAAAAAGGGATATTTTTTTTAATTTTTGTTTTTTTTAGGGACTACAAAATTGCGCAGGAGTTTTATAGTGACAGTAATGTTCAACAGGATCAGTGTTTATGGTGGCGGAGGACATTTTAGGATGGTGACGTTCTTGAACAGAACTAGGATACAAGGGGTTGATCTTGGTTGGGTGGGGAGTTTTGGAGGTTAAGTTTTGGTGTTAAGTTCAAGAAACTTGTATGAGGAAGATACAAAAAATGTCAGGTGCAACAGCTTTTTTACATTTTCTTCTCAGGCCAGAGGCAGTAGCAGTTGACATTTTCAGCAGCTTTTTTTGTTCACTCGATCTGCAAGTGTTCACCTTTTCTCTTTTAATCTCCATTGGAATTTTATCCTTGACATGAACTATGGAGATAATGCAGTCACTCTGTTTTTCCAAGTCTGGTTGCAATCCATAGGGCATGAGCTCTTTTGCATAAAACAATATTTTTCTTACTATTAGATATTGTGCACTCTTAATGAAATAATGACAAATGCACTAAACTTGAGTTTTGACTTCAGGGGTTTGACATATCATGCAAAATTTTAGCAGTGGAAAAGAAATTTAAAATTCCAGTATGTATCAGGTGACCTTGTTGGTTAACTAAACACTTGATGGGCTGTCAGAAAGTCTCCCTGTCCTCAAGATCAGGATGTGGTCAATTCTGGGTGCCCAGTTCCAAGGGGCTGGTTATCATTTTAACAACTTTTCCAGCAGACACTAGTCTTAGACTGAAATGCAATTTCTCCGGATAAAAGAGAGCCTCTCTTCCCATCCCATTCTTGGATATGGAGGACAGCAGAAACAAATACATGGGGAGTCATACAGAATTAATGTCCCTCAGGGATGATGGTGATACGGAGTCAGATAGCCGAGAGAGAGCATGATACATCTTTGGTAGAGAGGGAGATAACACACTGCTCAGCCCTTATTGCCAGGAGATTAGCAGTGAGGACTTCAGCTGGTTATTAAAGAGAGCCTTTTGTTTCTTTTGTTTTTTTATTTATTTCTTTATTGTGGAATTGCATACCAATGGTTTGTGTGGTCTACCAGCTGCATATTAGGTCTTTGTTCATAATGTATTTGGGCCTGTAGATGTAGGATTTTGTGTTTAACCACAGGGACTTTAAAATAGCTTCTTTTGTAATTGTTTGCCGTCTTTGTGTGCTCTGACATTAATCACAAATTAATGTTTATTTTGTCGCATGTCTTGGTCTTTACCATATAAACCTGATGGTCTCGCTTCCCAGTTTTTATTTCTAGAGCAGATAAATATGTGGTTTCATTGTGTTCATTAGCTCCTTTGCCAAATTGGTGTGAGCGAAGATGTGTCATGATTTTCACATTAGCATTTCCCTTGTGTCTGTGGATATATTTTGTTAGCCTTACAGTTAAATTAAACAAGCCTCAGGATCTCAGTATGCAACAGTTTTACCACTCATGCCACGTGGAGTCCTTCAGCATGAGAGAATCTGCCAAATGAGCAGACATTGTTAATAAAGGCTCTTCTGGGTCAGTTTAATGTCACGCAGACGAGGCTTCTGTTCCTTCTAGAAAGGTCTAAAGAGCAGGTGTGGAAGCCTGGCCCGTGACCCATCTTAACGGCTGTGTGTCTCTGCTCTCTCCGGACTACTCCCCACAGTCTCTTCACTTTAAAGGGGCCAATCTGTCTCAGGTACACGAACCACCACATCTGTGAGGTGACTGCTGTGCATCTGCTGCATGCTAACTCCTCTCCAGAGGGCTCTGGATCTCCATCCACATGTTGTGCGACGGCTCATCATGTTGGTTTTGTCATCCCCCTTCTTAATCTTAACCCCCTATTACAGCAACCATCGCTTTGTGAAAAGAGTTCACACGACCCTTTTTTACAGCCAGGCTTTGTAAGTGGTTTCAAAAGTGTTGCATAGAACCTGTCATTTCATTTGCTGGCTTTGGCCGTTGCTGACTGCATGTGCCTTCCACCCTCCGTTTGCTTGCAGAACCTCTCATTTCTGATATTTGACAGAAGTTTCCATCTCCTATTGCCAGGTTGGAATTTGAAAGGCAGCAGCGGGAGGAGCTTGAAAAGTTGGAGAATAAAAGGTAATCCCAAAGGGCAAGGGTACACTGCTCTCGTAGCTGAAACGTACCATAGTGTTCGTGTGATGCTTTGTCACATTTCCGTGTGCTTGTATTGAAGTGTTGAGTTTAGGCCTCAAACAACCACAGATGGCCTGTCTTCCCTCTGACATTCAGGCGCCTGATCAAGGAGATGGAGGAGAAGCAGAGGTATGAGAAGGCCGAGCTGGAGCGCATTCAACAAGAGGTGGAGTCACAGCGTAAGGAGTCAGAGCAGGTGCAGCTGCGCATCCGCAGGCAGGAAGAAAGCCTGAAGCGTCGCAGCCAGGACATTGAGAGCCGTCTGCGTGACCTGCTAGCCGAGAAGGAACGATTTGAGGAGGAGCGCCTACGTGAGCAGCACGAGCTGGAGCTGCGCAGCCGGAGACACGAGGAGGAGCGGCTCAGCTTCACTCATGAGGAGCAGGAGCGCCTGCGTGAGGCCCATCGCAAGGAGCGGGCGGAGAAAATGGAGATCTTCCGTGAGCTGGAGAAGCTGCGGCGGGAGCGAGATGAGCAGGCCGTGCGCATGGAACTGGAGAAACGGCGACTTGAGGAGCAGGAGCGTGAGCAGCGCAACCTGGTGGGACGCCTGGAGGAACAACTGCGTGAGAAGCAGGAGAGCATGGGCCTGCTGCGGACAGATGACGTGCAGCGCGCAGAGCAGGAACGAGCTGTGCTACAGGGCATCCGCATGTCGCTGCTCAAGGCCAAGGAGGCACGGCCCGACGGTGATGAGGAGCACACAGAGGTACGCAGTGCCAAGGCCAACTACGTGGACTTCAAGGTAGCTCAGCTGGAGCAGTTGAAGGGCTTACAGGCTGGGCTGCTGCGGCAGAAGGAGCGTTTGGAGGCAGAAGTGCTCGGCGAGCGCAAAGCCCTGAGTGTCCTCCTTCACGCCCACGAGGATCACCAAAGGCAGCTGAGGGAGCCGCCCGAGCCAGGGTCACCTGACGCTGCCCAGCTGGCCCAGGAGAAGGACCGCATCTGGCAGGCAGAGCAGTGGCTTCGCTATAAGGAGCGGCAGCTAGAGCGCCTGACGCAGACCCGGCTGCCTGCAGTGGCCGAGGAGCGCCAGCGTGTGGCTGAGCTCCTGGATCGTGGGCCACCAGGCCTGGACAATGCCTTGTACCAAGTGGAGAAGGAGATTGAGGAAAAGGAAGAACAGCTCTCGCTCTACTGCGCCAGCGCTGACCAGCTGCGGCAGCTGCGGGACACCTACGAGTTCACAGCCAATGTGGCACGCCAAGAGGAGAAGGTGCGACGCAAGGAAAAGGAAATCTTGGAATCGCGGGAGAAGCAGCAGCGCGAGGCTTTAGAGGAGGCAGTGGCAAGGCTTGAACGGCGGCACTCAGCCCTTCGCCGCAGTTCTGCCCTAGAGCTGGAGATCGAGGAGCAGAGACGGAAGCTGTCTGGACTGGGGCCCTCGCACTCCAGCCTGGAGGCCGAGCACCGAGCCCTGGAACAGGATAGAGAGAGGTGGGCCTCTGCTAGTGCCCGTGCCCTATTGTTAGCAGCTACTGTCACGTGGTAACCCCACACAGACCCCAATCTTGTCAAGCTTGTTTTACCCTACATAAATAATCTATGCTTATGAACTTTTCAGAAAATTTTTTTTCATTTTATAGAAAAGGTGCAAAAAAAACGTGCAGTACATTTGATAATTTTTAATAGACCACCTTTTTCTTGCAATGTTCTCACACGTGAAAATGTGAAAATTCTGTTTACATGTAACTGCTGAAGCTGTGACTGTATTTTCAGTTGTTGGAATGTGCACCTGGTGTTTTGTTTTAAAAAATAGGTGAAATCTCACATTTGGATATAAAAGTACACACAGAAATGCTGTTAGTGTTATTTGCTGCCTTCTTAGCTGTCACCCAGCTAAGAGTGCTGGCAATCCATATGGTGCAGGCCAGGAGTCTGCAGACTTTCTGAGTATGTGAGCTACTTTCTAAAAGTCAAATGTGCTGCAGGCTTTTCTTTGGCATCACCTGTCCTCACAAATGCACAGCTGTAGGAGGTTTGGAGTGAAACACTGACACGTAATAAACTTTTTTAAAATCCCTATTACTTTAAAGGGTAATTGCACTTTAATGAGAAGCTTGATATTGCATGCTGTTCACCAGTGCTTGGTCATCAGTAGTGTACCTCAGAGGAGCACTCCTACGCTGCTTTCCAGGTGCTCAACATCACTCAATTTTTTGACTTGTCTACACCCACAACTCTGTAGAATTTGAATGTTTGGTCAGTGTTTGCATGGGTTGCCCCCAGGTACTCGTGTCTTTTTCCACAGTCCACAGAAAGGTGCTTCAGATGCACTGCTCACTAAAGTTTCGGGTAGTGTATATGAGAGTGAATGAGTGTGTATGATAGCTCTCTGATGGACTGCCATCCCAGTCAGGGAGTGCCCTGTCCTTCCTGGGTTCCAGAGCTCTGCAGTTTTCTGTGTATGAGCTGTTAAGTCGGTTAACTGTTCAATGAATACATCACCAGATTTAAACTCTGGTCAACAGAATACTTTCATTTATGGTTAGTTTTTAAAGTAAAAATAGTTTTTAGGAATATCTTTTTGATTAAGATACTGTATTAGACAAGGTTTGCAGGTGCTTTATGTGCATTTCTGAACCCTGAAAACAACAAATTGTCGCAGAACTTAAATATAGCACTGAATAAAACAATTCTTTGTGTTGAGGCAAACTGCTGGACTCTGCCTCTGAACTCATGATGAAAAATGTTGGCTGTATGAGTCTAGTTCATGTTTGCTTACCGTCTTAGCTTATGGGTGACATTGGTAGCGACAATGACTCAGTTATCCCAAAAGCCGTTTGTGAGTAAAAGCATGTCACTCACAAATGAAGCACCACCAGTAATTTTGGCCTTCAGTCAAGAAGGAAGAGGATTATTATTATAATTATATTATAAATATATTATTATTATAACCCAGATTATGGGCCACAAGGGCTGTGAACATCAAAATGGCTGCAGTGCTACTGGTTAACTGTCACGGTGAAGACAAAAAAGGTCCATCTTGCCTTTTGCCCTTGAATTTATTGCCTCAAAGTGAAATAATGAACTGCTAATGTTTTCAGTTTTGACCCTTATGGGCCAGTGCTGGACTAAAATGCCTGAAAAAAATGCCTCATCTGAGAAAAGGTTAATTAAAATTAGGCTTATCGACTTTCCAAGGCAATCCTAAATTTAACACCATGTGAATGGGGCACATCAGCAGAAAGAAAAAGTTTCCTGTTGAAGCGAAAGCACGAGTATGGAAATGCAGCAGTCTGGGCTCTCCTCTAATTAGCAGTGTCAGATTCTAATTGGAATACAGTTTAAATTGCGCTCCCTGTAGCTTCTCTTCTTCTCATCTTTCATCCTTTATTACCTGGGCAGGCAGTGGAAGCGACTGTGTACGTGCGGAGAGAGTACTGCGTTGCAGTTCACATGGCAGCAAACACACTCTTTGTGGCAAATTTCCTCTAATTGATTGTTTGAAATGTTTCAACACAAATTCTCCTCAAGCGCCAGGAGTTGCAGCAGATTAATCGCTCAGAATTTGGTCACTGTAAAGGGATCACATGGTGGCGGCTGGTGTGTGGGAGGAGGGGGGGGAGGAGGGGCAGGGGAAGAGGTGTTTTGAAGGTATCGAACCCTCCCTTGTTAATTTCACACACAGCAACACGCAGCTTCCAGCTTCTGCTCACGATTTCTCCTCTTTTTTTCTCTCTCTTTCTTTTGTTCTTGCGCTCACCATCCCTTTGGGTCTCCAGGCTGGAGCAGGAGATCCAGCAACTCAAGCAGAGGATCCGGGAGAGCGAGGGCGGCCGGAGGAGCCGACACTCCAGCGGGGACGAGAAGTCTGTGCTTGGCAGCTCCCCGGTGAGCCCCGGCCACGGCCTGCCCGGTGTGCTCCCCATCACGGATGACAGGTGTGTTTGAGACACTCACAAAGCCCTAATCCAGCCTTCTCCTATTCAGACATCAGCAGGTCCACCTGCGCATTTCCCATTTAATTTCCCAGCAGTCTGAGAGGCTGTCATCTTGCCCAGATATCGGCGCTTTTTGCTATTCAAGTCTAATAGACGATTTTGGGAAGAAAGGCATTTAGCAGCTGAGTCTGCCTGCAAACAGTTTGAAGTCTCTAGTGTCAATCCATGCCAAATAATTAAAACTGCTTTTCAAATTAAAGAGCCCGGCAGTGTGTGTTTGAATATAAACCTAATTGCTTTGCTCTGCTTCGCACCCCATGTAAATATCATTAAGAAACGTGTTTTTTCTTCTTCTTTGACTAATAGAATTACAAATGTGTGCTGGCTTTAGTCTTTGTCTTCTTTCTGGAACAGGATCAACGCTTACATTGAAGAGGAAGTACAGAGGAGACTTCACAAGCTGAATCTTCTCAACGGGGACCTCAGTGATGAGGTGCCACTCTCCTCGGACGCAACAAAGGTTCGTGTGTCCCAGCAGTCGCCCCTGCGAGACGATTTATGGGGCCACCTTCTCAGGGAGAGTAGCGGGAACAATCTGCTGGGTGTGAGTCATGTATAAAAGAGGGGCGATATCAGAACTCTGAGCAGCTCACACCAGAGATAAACATCCAACCCGCAGCATGAAACCGAGTATCTTGCACTCTTATCACACACAATATAATTCATTTCTTTAAGCTGATCATGCAGAACATTGTGTTCTTGGGACCCAAAAATTAAAGTGACAGTTAAAATGTGAAGCAGTATGAGACTCCCCTGCAGGATGTGTCACACCCTTTTGTTGCACCACAGAGAATAATCTAATGAGCAAATCAAGACCACGCACAGATAAATACCTGCAGAAAGCCATGCATTCTGTCTGCAGGAAGTGTGTTTCTGCACTAAGGAGTGAGCTTGGTTGTAGGAATAGAATGCATTTAGCATTGACACCCCCCACCATCATGTGTGCCAGCCATTGTCATTGCCAGTGCTAATTGCACTGCCATTAGCCTTTGCATTCAGAAAATAATTCCAAACATAAAAGAGGACCCTTTTATTGAGGTTCCTGGTGAAGAAGACCCCCAGTAGAGACTGTAGCTTCTTTACACTGGCATGTAAGATGGACACACGATAAAAGACATAAAGCAAAGTGCAGCTGAAATACAACCAGTGCCAGGCCCCACTAGGCGTCAAACCTACTGTATACCCTCCGATTGAGCACACAATAGATTTGTCAAACTAGTGCTGCTTTTCATTTTACATTTACATTTAAATTTGTTTATTTTGCAGACGCTTTTCTCTAAAGTGACGTAAAATGATTAACTTGTACAGGTATCCCTCAAGATACAAGTCTTTGACTTGCAAGTTTTCACGTAAAAGAGTGAAATTATTACCCATTACTAAGTTACGACCAAATGAAGCCGATTTTCCCCTTTGTTTACAAGCAACAAGAGACCTTTGCACCATAAATGTAATTGCACCTCCAACTTGCAAGATTATGCACCAATTTCCAGGAATGCATTACGCTCGTAAGTAGGGCGATACCTGTATGTAGTTGACACCTTTGTTCAAGGTGACTTGCAATGTTTGATACACTACATTCCTTATCTCATCTATACAGCAGAGCAGTGTAACTCATGCTCTCACTCTGTCTCTCTCTCTCTCTCTCTCACACACACACACACACACACACACACACACACACACACACACACACACACACACACACACACAAAAAGAACGGCTGACAGTTAACAGTTCAACTGAAACAGTTTGAACAGTTGTCTTTGGAGTGCTGGGGGGAAATGCAAGCAAACTGCATGCTTCCTCTTATTTCAACAAAAAAGAAATTTAAAAGTTCTGCTTGAACACGCACCGATACCTGTTCCTGTGTATGAATCTGTACGAATATTTGTGAACAATTGTGACTGTCAGACTAAGCAACTGCTGTCTCCTCACAGGCACAGCAGGAGGAGAACCCATCCAGCACCCTCGATGCACGGAGGATGAAGTATGAGGTGAGAGTGCGAGTTTGTGCATAAGCAGGGGTTTCTGAAGTGGAGTCCTGCTATGAGAGATTTTGAAGGGAACCATCTCTGTGCATCATGGCCAATCACTTTTGATGAATTTTAACATAGAGATGCAAATTGTGCCTGGGCTGAAATCTGGTGATTTCCTGGGCCAGTGGGGTGTTGCATGCTGAAATCAAGCAGGACATGGAGGGGCTGGAGTGCATCAGAAACACCCTGATGCTCAATGGGGAAAGAGTGAGGTTCACGCCATCTCTATAGACTCAGCAACCAGATTTCTTAAGCCAAACTTAAGCTACAGGTGTGGAGAATGAAGCATGCAATTTGCACCATTTGTTGTTTAAAAAAAAAAAAATCACAAATTTCAAAACATCTGAAATATAGCAACTGCTTTGCCTGAACAATGGTAAAAATATGACAGAATAACGGAACTCAGTTTATATCTCAGCTCCACCTCTTCAGTTCAGGGTTCATTCTACATAAATTAACAAAATTCTGATTCACAGAGCTAATTCCTAATCCATTCCTGTAAACCAGGCTTAAGCTGGGAAAACATAACTAGTGAACCCATTTCTTATTATTTTAAATGGGGAAAAATGATCATTCTTATAATCTATTTCACCCCCCCAAAAAAAACCCCTCAGTTTCCCAAAATATCACTAAAATGCTGTAAAAAGCCTTTATAACTAACAAACTATCAACATTCTCACTCTCTCTGCTCTTCGTACAGCAATGGATATTGACATTTGGTCACAACACACAGCAGATCCACCCCACTCAGACTCGGCACTCTGTTAGTTTCTCCACTTGCAGGTTGGACGTTATGATGGGTTTTAGGTAGATGGTGTAATATGTTTCGCAGTATGAGGGCAGGCAAAGTTAGATTTTATTGCAAACCACATGGGTACCCAGCAGCAACCGTACAGTCAACGCACAGTGTGTTCCAAAATATCAATACATTGCAGAAGCTGAGTGTTTATTTACAGTTCAGCTGGAAAATGTAACACGAATCATTTCCCCCCCCAAAATTTTGTTTAATTTTAGATAATTTTGAATGTTTTTTTTGTTTTTTATTTATTTATTTTTTTTATTTCAAGACAAACTTGGGTACGTGGTTAGGCTAAAAAATTTCAACGATGTTCTATCGAGAGGATCTGACTAAGAAGGACATATATCGGGGGATAGATATGTAATGTGGAAAATTTACTTAAATGAAAAATTATGATGAGCGTTTTATATTATATCAGAGTACACATATGTGTCAGCGTTTTAAGGATGTTAGGATGAATATGCCAGTATAAATATTTACAGTGCTTTTACCCCCCCCCCCCTTGTGAATTTTATAATTTTTTTTCAGAAAAACTCTGAACCCAGCAGACTGTCATAACTGAACATTATTGCCTGATTGAAAAATGTAGATCACCAAGATTTCATTGCCTCTTTGTCTTGTGGGACTTGATGGACGTGTTGCCACGACAAGGGTGGATGGTTGGTGGTTAAACACGGATTTCGCTTCATTTGTCCACACCAAGACAATCGCGTTCTGTCCTACATACAGCCCTGGTTTCGCTGCTACCAAGACGAGTTGCTGCAACTTGAAAATGCCAGTCAGGGGCAGTACTGCAGGCCCGTTTGTTCAGGAAGTGTTTATTTTAACTCCCGAATCATCATGCAAGCGGAAACAAATTCGTTTTCAGGCTTGTCTAATTGCTTTACATTCCTATTTTGTTCCACTTTCACAAAATTAATTGCCCTGTAGGAATTAATACAATGTATAACTAATAAAAACAAGCTTTTACAGTGGTTTCATTTAATGAATTTTCACCATGCTGAGTGACAGCAAATAAAGAAGTACGCTGATTAAATCACTTAGTTTTTAACGTCAGATATTTATGATGGTTTCATTTTTTAAAAAAACTTAGTTTCACTTCCAGAAATGGTCTCCTAAATGCTTTGCTTTTCAACTGTGTGAAGCACTAATTTAGTTTATTCGAACTGTTGTTGGCAAATGTGGCAGAGTTCCAGATAGGTGGCAGTAAAAACTGTCAGATCAATTAAGTTCTGTTGAAAGCGTAAATTATAAGGCAAGCAGCATTAATGCGGTTTGTTTAATTTTCCTCAAAATAAATAATTTATCCTGAAGTTTTTATTTGCTTTTTCACCGTGCAGTGAAGCACAAAGTCACCTGTCATCCACCCGGGTAAACCCTCTCAAAGGGGGATTCTGAAATCATCCCCCACGTTCCTGTCATTTCCAAACTTTCCACAGGAAGCTAGCACCTTTGTGTCAGCCTTTTCGCGCTCCAAGAGCTTTGAAGCGACATGCAGTCTGCCGACAGAAACGCGGTAATCCTGTCTAAAGTCCGCCAAACATTGAGGGAGTTCGATTTGGTGGCTGCGCACATGAGGATGCGGTTATGCTTTGTGTTCACGCTTAGTTAATAAATGGTTCTTGCATCCAAACAGACGTCTTTTGGGTGTTCTTTCTTCTCAGCATGAAGCTGAGGTGATCTTAAAGAGCTTTGTTTCTCAAAGCTTCAAAAAAGGAAGCCATTAAAAGGGAAATTGTTTTTTTCTTTTTTCTGTCAAGCAATTATACTCCTCATGAAAATTACTTTTAATTGCTGTCTCAATTCACAACTCTTTAATTTTTTGCTCCAATTATGGCTTGATTTTCATAACCCTGGTGGATGGTGAAATAGAAATACATCTCAAGTTTAATGATCAAAAGTAGAAACTAAGTAATTATAACATTGGCAGGTATCAGCCATCTTAAGTCAAAGCACCTCCAATCTCTCTCTACACAGCAAAGAGATGAGTCTGTGCTGCAGCCTAGCTTCCTGTTTGCCCCTGGAGCGGAGAGTGCCTTGGCCCCGGGCGGCGACGCAGGACAGAGTGCTCGACAGCAGGAGAGCCCGCAGTGCTTTAATGAGCCCCGCCGGTGGGGGGCCGGACACCATGGCGGACAGCCAGAAGCTCAGAAGGGGACCGAAGCTTGCGAGGAGGGTGCCGATCTCTCACCTCATAAATCAAGCGAGTGTGGGGCTGAGGCAAAGGTGTGCCAGGAGAGCCCACGCAGGGGCCGGGACAGTCCCACGGCCCAAGTCTGCGGTGCTGATGGATCCGGCTATAAGGATCTCAGTGCCCCGCGGGCTCTGGCTAACGAGAGCAGAGGCATCAATGCAAACGACAGCCCACCCGCGGGGACCTCGTTACCTGACGTACCCCGCCTCCAGCTCACCCGTCCTTCGGCCGAGGACACAACCACAGACAGTGGAGAGCACCTGAGGGCCAAGAAATGTAGCTCATCTTGTGGTCCTTTAAGGAACTTAGAGGTGGGCGTGGTCTCTGCATGTAGCCAGTTTGGTCCTGCTGTCGTCTCGAAGGTATCCCTTGAGAGGTGCGCGGGTCAGAGGACCGTTTCTGAAGTGAAGTTGGTGTCACAGGATCTGGAAAGAGGCTACTTTGGCCTGGGATCCTTAGTAAGCAGGCTGTCATGGATGTATAGAGATGCCACCCGGGTTATTCAGCAGGTCAGAGACAGAGAAATACAATCGGCAGGCAGCTGGTATAACCAAATTTGTGCCGCTATGAAGGAGCTGCCATTCACGCCGCACATTGAACTGGAAATGACCTACAACCCAGACATCAGGGAGACGGTCAGCTGCTTCTCAGAAATGCCGTCTGTTGTGCATCCCCTTGCAGAAGACTTTGTGGGGAAGTGCGGATCGCCGGGCAGCTCCGTATCCGCGTACCAAAGGGATGGCACTGAGGTGTTCTATCAGCGACTGGTGGAGTTCCCTCCAGGTCTCCAGAAGCTGCAGTCGCTGTCCGTACAGAGGCTCCGCGCATGTCTACACTCGGTGGTACCACAGCACGTGTTCGCTGCAGAGCCCCTCCTTGCTGCTTTCTGGCTCAGGGTGGCCAAATGCTCACAGCCAGTTCCCCAGCCTGCCCTACTCGTTTTGTTTCAGTCTGTTTTATACGCGCTGACTTGCACTATAGAGGTCAGCAGCGAGCACTTCACACTGGCTGTTCTCCACAAGCTCCCCTTGCAACAGCTGAAGGAGATTGAGGTGGGTTTCGCTGGGCAGAGTGTCCGGCTCCTGGGCTCCACAGAGGGCTCCGTCCTTGCTGTCTATACCCATAGTAAAGATCTGAGCCAGGCTTTATGCAGGGCTCTTGTGCAAGTACTGTCCCCAGATGCCGGAGACTCCGGACAACTGGACCACCCCCTTCTCTGTGGAAACCTGCTGCAGCTTTCCCTGAATTGGAAGGCCAAAAGCACAGACCTGCTTCTGGATGGCGGGTGTCGTCTCAGCTGTCACTTCGAGAAGGTCTTGGCTGACCTCGTCTACTTTGTTTATGGCAACATGGGGAAGGAGCAGTTGCCCATGGCTGATGTCCGTCTGCTGCTATATACCAGTGTGAATGCTGTGGTGACCCCCTGTCCACAGCCACACCCCCTCTGCCAGTTCTTGCTCACAGATTCACACGTGGGCCTGGTGGAGGAAGACGCCTTATTCCATCCCGTTACGCGGCGCCTAACCCTGGTGCCCCAGCAAGCCCACTTCCAGGCCATGATGCTGCGGCGGCGCGCAGACATCCGCTGCATACTGGCAGACAGCAGTGCCACCACGGCCACGTTGGAGATTGTCTTCACCCCAAGTCGCCCTGAGCTTGCCGTGGCAGCGGTCCCAGCTCTCCCAGGGAGCAATTTATCCTCCCGCTCTGAAGTGTGGAAATTAACTTTCAGCTCCACCGCTGAGACCGCCTTCCTGATTAATAACTTGTCAAACGTCTGATCGAGGACTCAGCAGATAATAATTAATGGCCATGCCCAAAAAATAAGAGGTTGCGATTAAATTAAGAGATGAACACTTTATAATTACCACACAACAGATTTGTTGAATTAAAGTTATACAAATGTAAGTTTTATACATGTGTAGGAAAGTCATACTACATTTGTGTATGTATTCCTCAGTCTTCCTATAAGCTGGTTGAGATTTTGAGATTCTCATTCTTATGCTATTAAATTTTTTGCTGAATGTTTTTGCAGTCAGTTGGCAGCGTTAGTGAAGAATGTCATTTTCTTGTGGCCTTGTTGCTGCTGTTCATTTGTGGATTCAGGGTTTTTTTGCCTTTGCAATCTTGTGCAACTGATGAAATGAAGCATTGAACAAAATGAGCAAGTCCCTTTTTCTTATCAAATTAAAATTGCTCTGTCGTTGCTGAAATAGACGTGGGTGATTGTCCTGGTCGAAATGGCGGGGTGTAGTACTGCAGCAAAAGCTTCAGTATTAATAAGGGCCATGTTTTTATTTTAGCAGGTTACATTTAACACCATAGCTTACTGACTCCAGATACTCTAATCCACCTATAGCTGTAGCAACTGCTGTACAAGGCATGCTTGTATCTGTCTGTATAGACTGAATGTTTACATAAAACCTTATTTGTCTCTTCCCTTTTTTGCTTATAGTGCATATATATGACTTTTACTGAATTTACCAGAAAGTTGGAAATACAATTATTGTCCAACCCTGTGTTTTATTTGAAGGCATTCTTTGGTGACAGATTAAGGTCCCACCCTCGAAAATGGTCATTTGGTTTGGTAGCTCATAATGGCCCTATGTGGTTACTGTAATACCGAATGCAGTAATCACAAATAAACATTTAAAAATGCGACCAGTTTGATGTTCTGTTGATCACATTCTCTAGAATTTTCCTGGCAGTGCTGTAGATGTGAAGTAGCAAAAATGAGTCATCAAGGTTCAGTGAGAGTTTAAATGCAGATCAGTATATATCAGAAAGATACCTGTTCACACAGCAGGGTAACACTCAAAGGTGGATCAAAGCTGTGAAAGTGATCATTTTCATGAGCTCCTGTGTAACCCTTATGATCCCAGAGCGTGTCTGATGCGTGTTTGTGCTGTGCCGGGTGGGGCAGGTTCCCGCCACATTCCTATTCTCCACGTGTCGAAATGCACGTCTCGGTGGCCTTGAATGAATCCGTAAACGCAGCTAACGGCTCAGGGTCGAATTCCCTCCTGTAACCGTGTCCAGCACACCCCAGCGTGTGCAATTAAAAGGCTGTGGGTTCCGCAGGATGCAGACGTGTTCTGCCAGGGCATTCCTTAACGTGATTCACATGTAAAACGGCAGACAAGTCCTTTTTTACAGGGTCCTGCAGTGTGATCGTGTTTCAGCTGAGCACAGTTTGGTTTATGCAACACATGGCTCTGCACCTCCTGCAGGCCTGTGTGGACTGAGCACATCTTTGGGTGGACAGTGTGTGTCCCTCTGGGTCCGCTGGTTTTGCGTGGAGAAGTATTTAAACGTGAACACAGTTTGCTTTGCCCTCCATCTGCCTTTGTGTAGAGTAATGAGTTTTATCACTCTGTGCCCTTGCTGGAGAATAGGTGTTTCTTTGTTTATTCAGTAACAAACTGTTTACCCCCCATGCCCTCTTCATTTTCCCTCTTCATAGCGCCTGATGTCACGGCCTCTGGAAGCCACCTCAGACCCCGTCAAGGATGTGGTG
Organism: Arapaima gigas; assembly: GCA_900497675.1. Lineage (NCBI taxonomy): Eukaryota > Metazoa > Chordata > Actinopteri > Osteoglossiformes > Osteoglossidae > Arapaima > Arapaima gigas. The sequence continues at coordinate 280,970 of UFQX01000388.1, read as the reverse complement.
AAGATAAGTATTCCGCGTTATGTCCTGCGCGGCCAGGGCAAAGATGAGCACTACGAATTTGAAGTCAAGGTGAGCTGCCCAGATTGGGGGCGGGGGGGGGTAGTGTGCGTTCCAGAAGCTCTCAGTGGTTAACCTGTAAGCCTGTAAGCAGAGAGAAGTGCTTGAGGTTCATCCTCGATGAGCAGTACTGTTCATAGCTCAGAATTACAGGTTCAATACTGTGCAATCAGTCCTCTCTTCTGCACAGAGCCTGTCAGTGTGGGAGTGGTACCTTTTGAGAAATCAAATTATTTTCGCTCTGACTGTGAAAAGCACTTCTTTTCTTCCAAATATACTTCTCTAGCTTGAAGACATTTAATTAGCGTTTGTGTCATTGGCTGTGAATCTTGTCATCTCCAGCCATTGAATAACAAAAAAGGAAGGGAAAAAAAACGGACGATAAATCATAATTTAATGCCGTCACTTTCAAAAGAATGGAGATACATGAACGTATATGGAAATACAGGATTTATGTTTTAATTTTCTGTCAGTTCCTTTCCTGAATTCAGACGTAATATCATGGCTAATATAGCGCAAATATTTCCACAGGTTATTTAACGGTGCTTAATTCAGAGATGAAGAAAGAGACGCAAAAGTCCCTGTCTCGGCTGATAAGGCTGTAAAAGAGGTCGTAATTAAAAACACATGATCCTGATTTATCAGCCCTTGTAAAATACAGGGCCCCGTCTCCCGGGCTTTATAGCAGGCCTGTGCTGGCCTTTATTACCGAGTGCTGAGATCTCTGATTGCAGGAAACATTCGTCTTGCTTCCATTGTTAAATCAGACTTCAGCGCTATTGTTTTTCCCCTTTTTAAGTCATATTTTAAACTTTCTAGTCCATTAACAGTTCAAAGTGGAAAAACAGTCTGGCCAGAGAGCTTTTATTTATTGTGGAAAGGTTTACCTGGATTTGGTTTCTTCACCGCTCATTCTTGTCAGGTGGGAGTAAAAATGGAAATATTATTTATTTATTAATTTACAGTGTCCGATGCTTTTCTTCGAGGTGACTTACAAAATTAGGTTGGTGTGTTAAGCTGCTTACAGCGATTTACCCATTTATATAGTTGAGATTCTTTTCTTTATCGAGGTTAAGTATCATGATCAAGGGGGCTGCAGCGGGAGTCGAGTCTGGGCTTTTTGAGTGAAAGGCACTGACTGTAACCACTACGCCACCTGCACCCCCATTAGCACGATGCACTGAGCTTTCTATTAGTTTCCTTCCCTCTGCAGTTGTGACCTGACTTTGGTGACGTGCAAGAAGTATTGCCAAGGACACACCAAGGAGTAGTGTTTGATGTTTACATTTCTGTTGCGGAACAATTTGCAAATATTCATTCATTAACCCTCAGGTACATTTATGCATCCCCTGGACTTGTATATTTGCCCTTTCATATACAATCAGAATTGTTCATCTTTCTGTGTGAATACATTTCTGTGCAAGCCTATTATTCCAGCTCTGTTTTTGTTATATAATTGACTGATTCGCATGCATGAGGTCTCCTCGCCTCGTTCACAGCAGGAACTGATAACTCGGGCACCGTACAAATAACCTCCGTGCCTTTCTGTTTGTTTTCACGCCTCCAATTTTGGATGGTCTTAAAGGTAACAATTTGCGAAGCCCGAATGTCTGAGACCGGGTCTCTCATGCATTGCACCGGGGCAATTTGGTGAGGCCCTGCTCACAGCCAGCTCCTGTTTCCTCTCCCTGACAGATCACAGTCCTAGATGAAACGTGGGCTGTGTTCCGGAGATACAGTCGCTTTCGGGAAATGCACCGCACCCTCAGGCTGAAATATCCAGAGGTAAGACATTGCATCATAATCAGCCGTTACCGCCCTTATTCATGTCATCCCACTGTTAATTTTCTGATAATCCATCTCCCTGGCTCCTCGCACATTTTGTGTTTTCCTCTTGTGCCTTTATGCTGACCACGAATTCACCTTTCCCCTTGTGAGTTGAATGTTTGAAGTTGGCACATCTACATTAGTTGAAACGGATTGTGATTTCCAGGCTTATGGCCCTCCATCCCTGAAGAGGAGAATTCATTGACACTGGACTGGACACACACTTACTGAACAATAAGTGTCTGCCTTTCTGATGGTGAACTGTACCTAATGCAGGTGTAGTAGCCAGTGGTGCTCAAACCCTCAGAGGTTTATTTTTATTCCAGTTCCTTGACCTGGAATCTTTTTGTTTTCCTCTCCTCAGATGCTATATGATTTGATTCCAATCAGTACAGTAGCTAACTGCTATCAGTCTTTGTCACGTATGCTTGCCTTTTCTCACAATGTCATTGTGTGTCCGTGATCTATGAATGTGAATCGGAATGATAGTGATTTTGTCATTTCAGGCTGTCGATGTGAACTAGGCTGGACAGCATAGTTGAACCAGGTTAGAGTGACTGGATGTTCAGAGTGTTGGTGTCACCTCAGGGAAACGTGACAATGCCGTGGTATCTTCTTGAGATTGCAGCCTTTCCCCATTTTGCTACCCCACATCAGTTCCCTCAGGCCAGAGCAGAAATGACTTAAGAAAGGGGAAAAAATTGTCTATTTAATGTACATCCTGTGTGCTTGTCTTCCCTTTGCTCTTCATCACTGTGCTTGTGTATTTTGGAACATAATGGTGCTGTCTGCTAATCATTACGCTGTGTTTGTAGTGCAACCGCCTGCAACATTAATAAGCACTTACTGTTGCATTGCAGGATTATTGTGCTCTTCAGTGTCTGCACCATGCCGTACTCTAGTTTGTTTTAGATCGATACAATGATTAATGGCACAGTTTTTCTTGAAGACAAAGCATTTGTAGAACCTCGTCTTTTCTTTTCCCTTTGCCACTGGTCTCAGATCTACCCAGCCAAGCTGTGCGCTTTGTGCCAGGTAGTTCTGGACCGAGAGCACCTTCATTGCCTGCTCTTTTCCTGTTTGTGTGTATCAGTTTTATGTGAGATAAAGCAGATTTGAGACTCTTTGTTGACCATTGGATCAGGATTATGGATCAGACACAGGGACAGGAGGTGGTTTTAGAGATTGCAAATTGGTTCAGAAACAGGGTGTAGACTTGGAGGCAGGTACAGAGATGACAGAAAGGTTTGGAGAAGGTTTGTGAAGAAAGCACTCTGGTTTAAAGATGAGACGATGAACGAGGATGAGCATGTAGACAGCAGAACAACTCTGCTGGGTTTGGAGAAACCAGACTGGGTTGTTGTCAGGTCAGAGTCTTGGGGATTTGTCTGGAGGCAGCAGACTGCTTCTGACACGAGTTGGAGACGGCAGAGTAGTTCTGAGACGGGTCTGGAGACAGACTGATTCTAAGAAGAGGTTCTGGAGAGAGCAGATTAGTTCAGAGACAGGTCTGGAGACAGCAGACTGGTTCTGAGACGGCTGACGGACTCAGAGGCGAAAGGCAGAGTGAGAGACAGCCTCTGAGTGATGTTCTGAGCAAGAGGAGCTGCCTGTGACAGAAGCCTAGGCCTCATTACCTGTATCTCACAATGAATGAGACATGTCACTTACATCCCCCGCTCCTCAAGTCGGGAAGCCAGGCACGCTCGCCTTTTCACACAAATTATGTCCTGGATGGTTATTAAAATCACCAGATGACAAGTTTACAATGCGGTTAGTGGCACATCTCTGAGGGAGTAGTGGGGGAATGAGAGTATGACTGTGTATTTGGAATGATACACACACAGACACACACACGACCGTGCTCAGTGGACACAGCAGCAGTGGCCTACTTTTCAGTTCATCTCAAGGTTCTTAAAGATGAGGGATTTATCTAACGTTTGGAGGGAACATCAGTGTATCCATCACTGTGATACAGTCATCGCTGTAATACTAAAGTCTGTTTGCTCTTTTGTTCTTATTTTTCCTGTGGCATATTAAGTTTTTGCTTGTTTCTATTACGTTAATAAGACAAAATAACTATTAATTGTTAAATAAGTAAAACTGTGTAATTGGCTATTTGCTGACATTCATCAGCTAGGAAAATTAAGTGATGCGAAATATACTTTCTTCTCGGCTCTAGACTTGTGACAAGGACAGGATTTGCTTTTTCATCAGTCATACTACGTTTTAAAATACAACAGCCTTACAGGGTGCTTCTGAAAGCTTTTATTTGTGTGATAGAAAAGTTGCACTGGGGTATTAAATGGAACTAGAGTGGGTAATAATTTAAAAGTACGAATTCATGTTTTTTTTTTATTGTTTGCTGGGTTTGGTTGAGATCTGCATCATATAGGAAGAAGAATAACAACATGGTTAAATGTTGTGAAGTACCATTAGAGTCTCCCACCTCAAGAAGTCACTTCAGGTTTGCCGCTACCCAAGTGACTTGAATTCAACAGGTACCGAGATTTACAGTGTATGGTGCACTCATGAATCTGGAGTTCCAGGAACATTCCGTTGAAGATCTAGCTGGTGGGGTTGAAACTAGACATGAATGGCGTTCCAAAGCATGTTCTTCATTGTTTGCGCACCACAGGTGAACACTTCATGAATGCAATAAACGTATTTGCCAGGGTCATTTTTGTCAAGTTAAAAAGAAGAGAAAATTCCTTGATAGTCAATAAAACAATGAAAATATGTGACCTACATAATTCTCGTGCATGTGTGTGAGAGAGAGAGAGAGAGAGATAGATCAGTACCACACAAGCCATTGACCGCGGACATTTCTGTAAATTTCCTTTCCTCTGAGCGCCTTGTGGTGAGGACAGCTGCTTGTCATGGCGTTTTTCGCTTGGTTACACTCTTGTTTTTAACTTCCCAGCCTCCTCTGATGGCCTCCAGCCAGCACTAGCGGCGCTCTTTCATGCGGCTCTCTCAAGCAATCTGTCCAATCTGAACCTCAAAGGACATACTCACAATGGCGCTCCTTAATGTCACTAATGTCCTTTCCAGCTTCAGACTCCCATCTGTGTGTTTTTTGTGTGTGTGTGTGTGTGTGTGTGTGTGTGTGTGTGTGTGTTCGTGTATCCATAAGCACCTGTCTACACATCCTGTATGCCTGTAGTGTGAGGGAAGAACACAGCAGGTATTGGCTCATTGCTAAGTAGACATCTCTGTACAGGTGAAATCTGAGTGTTGGATCCAAAGTGAAATTGTGGAACATATCTTTGCAGGATGAAAGAACTCCCACTGCTGTTCTGGAAAATAAGTAAAAATTTCATGGAACATTTCACAAAGGGATGGGAATTCTTACAGTCTCATACAGCAGCTCCCTTCACACACATTTCTGTGAAACTAAATCACAATGATCTGAGTGCGAACTCTTGGCACAGCAGAAAGTATTTGGGTTCGTGGGGGGTTCAAAATGGTTTTAAAAGATGGAACGCACCCACATTAGTGAAGGCAATTCAAACATTTTGCAGTAAGAACTGCTTGGACTGTTGGTTTTCAAGCATCAGCTAAGCTCTGGAGTGGGCGGAGTCATTTGTCTGTGGGGTGTCAGGTATAATACAGGTGATTATTCTGGATGAAGGCACTGCCTAATAGCCAGATCCAGACCGAGTCCAGAGGGAGGTGTCAGTCTCGGGTGGGACAGAGTGATTAAGAGTTAAAGGCTGCAAATCATAAAGGCATCTGTTTGGCTGGCTGTGGGGAGGCACTGTGGTTCCCACACTGAACTTCATATACCTGTAAGCAGAAACTTGTAGATTTGTTTTTTTTGTTTGTGTGAACATGCATGTGTGTTTGTTACTAAGTGATTCATTTGAAGTCAAACTTTTAAAATGCCAAAAATACCATGGCAGTTGTAGAGGGATGGAGGTTGACAAATGCCCAGAGTAGAAAACCAGAAGTGTATTTTTTTGTTGTTTTGTTTTGTTTTCCATGCTGAGCACAACGTTGTTTCTTCCATTTACTCCCAGCGTAAGACTCCTGCTAACTCAAACAAACTGCCTAATCCTTTTGAAAGTGGCGCGGACGTATTTGCAAAGTCTTTCTGTTCGCCGCTCGGTGCTGTGGGTGTTACACGAGCGCCTTTGTCTGCCCACCGAAAGAAGAAATGCTGATGAAAGGCACGACAGGATTTAATTTTCGTCTCCATTTGCTTATTAAAAACAAGCACTAATTAGAGCGTCTTGGCTTAAAGCAGCTTTTGTTTTCCTCTTATTTCTCCTCAGCCAGTGAGTAATTGAAGGTAAGTAGATGAAAGGATTTAGTAAGTAAACACTGCATTTCAAAGAAAATCAACATTATTTAAAAACATTGAAACAAAGAATGCGTTTAGAGCCTATATTGCTAGGACATGTGATTGAAGGTCATCTTAAATTTGACAGACAAATATCGCGTTCAGTATCGCAACAGGGTTGACACATGTTACTTCACACTGTTTACTTGTTACTAACCACAGCACTTTTTATTACTTTGTCATCTGCCCTCTGGGTTTCAGACCATTTGAGACAATGCCTTCTCGATAGATGGGTGCAGATTTCGATCTCTGCTCAGTAAGGAGATCTTTTGTTAACCTGTTTCTAAGAACAGTTTATATATAGAGAATCAGTCTTCCTCTGCTTTTCTTCTCTGTCTTCCCCTCTGGGTGTCTGAGCATTTGGTGCTGAAGTGTTCCTCTGTGTGGCTAAAAATGAAGAGTTCTGTTCTGCCTCGAGCCATTTTCTCCTCTGTGTGTGAAGGACACGTGATGTCTGAGGGAGATCTGTCCAAAGGGAGGTGGATGTACTGTTTAAGGTTAGTGGTCCCATGGGAAGAGCAATCCATAGTGGCGACAAACACATTTTCTGTTCATGGCCGCCATGATGTACATTTCATTTTTACAATGAAGTATGTTGGCCTTTATGAAAATAAAGCTCTGGTAGCAGGAGTCTGCTGTTGTAAGGAATTCATGGCATTACTTATTCACTTATTCAAGTTAAGTGTTAAATCTGCTTGGACTATTTAAACTGAACCCCATCCTGTGTCTGAGTCACCAGTTGCTCTTCAGTTGTTGGGCTGCTGAGCTACATGCAGACAATAGTGTTTGGTTCTTCCCTGCCAGTGTATCACTGACTCCCATCAAGCTTCTCCAAGGGGGGCCTACTTTGTCTCAAGCATCCTGTTGTTTCGATGGGTGTGTTACGCGCTGCCTGAGTTCAGATGATCAGGGAGTGAGCAGGGCAGTGCCAATCGTTGACCTGTGGTTAGCTGAATATCTCAGACGCTGGACTCACAGTGGAGTGTCTATGATAAAATGATGCGCAAAGAGTTAGAAAAACCTGCTACTGTGTTGTATACTGACTGTTCTGTTGTCAAGGAAGAAAGTAGATGAGATTTCTTTAGTGTCTGGGGCTGATCACAAATATTGTTGTATGTTCTGTTTTTTCACTTTTACTATATGTAGTCTTTATAAGTGTAACCAAGACGTGCACGAATGAAGGCACTGGTAAAATCTCTTTCACCGTGAGCACTACAAATTCGACCCAGTGGCACTTGCCCGACCTAACTCAACGTACATACAGCTGGGTTCACAAATGCTTTGCATTTAACCTGCTGGTTTCCTACAGTTTTATACCAAAGCTGTATGGTTTTATTAGGTGCCAAGGATGTGTACTCACTTATTCAGTCCCAGCAAATGGTCTGGAGGCAAAGTGACAGCCCACGTTGTGTCCCTCCCCATCTTCCTGTATGGGCAGAAGTGCAGTGTTTTACGTCCTGTACATTGTGACAAGAATGAACAGAAGTTCCCATTGCTCTCACTGCCCGCCGTAGTGGGCCCCGAGTCATAGTTGTTTACTCCGCTGACAAGAGACAATGTTGTTTTCCAAACACCCACATTCCACTTTTCCAACAGGGGCTCGGGAGTTCGCCTGGAATGCTGATGCTGTACAAGAAAGTTTCTTGACGGTTTTCTCTGTCACCCCCCCCCCCCCCCCCCCCCCCCCCCCCCCCCCCCCCCCCCCCCCCCCCC
>UFQX01000388.1:257062-267062 GCA_900497675.1 Arapaima gigas | reverse complement strand
TGTGGCATTGATGGCTGCAAATGGAATCGGCCCCTAAACAGATGCACGTAGTGTTGTGGAGCTTCTGACAGCCCAAAGAATTGTGGGAAATGAGTCTTGACAGGCAGCTGGCAGCCTTGTAGATATTGCCTGCTTCTACTTGCATATTTCTGTTTAATCAAAGATAGGAAAATTATGCGTTTAATTTGAATGAATACTTGTAAATGCAAATGCGTCTGTTTGTTCGTATCGTTCAGTTCAAAGGGCTGCTCGGCTTTGTGCGCTTGGGAGTTTGAAGTCATGCACGCAAATTTGAAAAACATCATTGAAATGTCTGAATAATAATTCTACAATACTTGTTTGAAAACCAACAACTGAAGAAAATGCAAATACAAATACTTTGAAAATTAAATAGATGTGAAATGTAAGTGAGACTGCAGTTGTTAAGAAAATCGTCTGTGTGTGTTTTGTGTCGATATAACTGGAGGTGGCACTGGGTGTAATTCGGCGGTGGTCCAAAGTATGACGCAGCCATTTTTTCTCAACGGCTAATTTTGTTCACTCAACGCTCACACACACACACACACACACACACGCGTGCACAGTGATTTTCCTTTTGGTGAGTGATCCCACCCATCTGTGCCACTATCAGTTTTAACTCTGGTTTCTGACTGCGAGGAGGCCGTTTCTGCTGCCCAGCTTTTATGGCCGCAGGCAGCTCTGACTGTCCCTGTCCCCCCCTCCACCCGAAGGTTTCGGCCAGAGCATTTTTCCTGGGAAGTTATTGGCACGGTCTGGTCAATCCGATCTGTGGGTTTTAAAGGAGATACTGGCACGTCACATCTGGGGTTTCGGGGAAAGCTGTTTGGCTGAAACTGTAATAATCTGTCTGCTTTCTGGCACCTTCAGGACCTCTCCAGGCCCTTGCAGTTGACAATGAGGTTTAATTAATCACAGAAATGAATTAATTACAGCTGTGTTGATGATACACCTGCACAGCCAGGCTGCATCCCTTGTCTCCTCGATCTGTTCATCTCTGCAGTTGGAGGAAAAGCTACAGTTATTCGAGCTGCCTTTTGGCAACTTCTCATGAGCTCACTTTTTACTGTGTTTTAATATGTGCTGCTGGATTTACAGGATTTCTTGTGGCATGACTCTTACTGGCATGGCTGGACTTGGTCTGCTGTATTGTGCTCCAGTAGACCAAATGTACCTATAGACGCTATCATGACCTGAGAAGTCCGAGTTGGACACAAGTTGGACCAAAAGTTAGATCTCTAACCCACTAATCTCATATGACATTAGCCCTGAATGCAGGGCCCAAGGCTCGAATGTTCAAGCCTCACAGGGAGATTTTCCGTATTTGAAGCAAATGTTTTCATAATCTGTGAACGTTGCTATAGAAGAAAAACTGACTGGGGCTTCGCTGCAGAGTTTAGCATGGATGAAATAATAATAGTAACAATAATAATACATAACTTATGAACTTGGCCCTGGATAAAGCTACGGGGATCATCCACTTGCACTTTTTTGTCACAATTTGCATAGTTTACATAACAGTTTTCTTTATTTTCTCCCCCAAAGACACTGAGCACCAGATTAGTTAGAGAAATTATGCAGCTGACTTTCCAAACGGAGGGGGAAAAAATGTCCAGCGCATATAGCCTTTCATTTGAATTGGCACTTTGGGTTACAAATAAACAGGATTTATGGATTTTCTTTTTAGCTTGCATGCCTCAGTGACCTTCATGCTAAACAGCATTCTCTCCCAGGTTTTGTAAACTTCCTGGCTTTAGCACGGCAAGCCATGAATTGTAAATGTATTAGATCCTGCCGTCACTTGCAGGGATTGAGATCTACCTGTGATCTGCTCTCCCACCCATGGGTATTGCTGCAGAGCTGCTGTCCTTCTCTACATGTAGACTTTATGAAAAGCTGTCTGCGTCCGTGACTTTACTGTACAATACACTCAAGAATGGTTACAAATCCGGCTTAGCTAATGGCGGAGGGTCTGTCATGCCTTATGAGTTGCTACATGTGTGCCCCTCATATTATGTGTGTATATCGATGTGTGATTTATTGGCGTGGTGGCAGAGACCGGCAGATATGGTAGTGGGCTTTTATGGGGTGTTTGGGTCCGCGGGGTGGTGGTTGTGGGCATTGTGGTTGTCCTTGGATTTGAAACTCTGTCAGTGTAGATAACAGATTTACTGAAGTCTGACAAATGATTCAGTGCATGCAGCGGTGTTTCGTACAGACATGCTGTTTAAGTTATTCTTGCAGCTCATTTACATCTAGCTGCCTTTTTTTCAAAAGCAGCTTACATATCTGGGTAATTTTAACTGGAGCAATTTTAGGGTAAGTACCTTGCTCAGGGGTAATACCATAGGAGTTGAAATTTGAACCTGTGACTTTTGAGTCCACAGATTGCAACTCCGATCACTAAACCACCTGCTGCCCTGCAGCATTGTTCCCACTTGTTCCGTTTAGTCCACCGTAGGTGTTTATCACACTGAACTTTCGTCCTCTGTATTTCCTTTTACAGAAGTACCTGAAGAACTTCTTTCAGGTGATGCTGGACTCAGCAGACTCCCCACTGCATACAGAGGGCACGGGCCTGCGTCTCTCCAAGCACACCATCTGCGAGTTCTCCCCATTCTTCAAGAAGGGTGTGTTTGACTACAGCAGTCACGGCACAGGCTGAGCTCGGATGACGAGAGCTGGAAGAGAAGCCATGCGGGAGGACCCAGAATAACACCCCACAGTACAGCTGGAAGCTAGACACGCAGTGCACGTGCGTTCATGTATATGTTTCCTCCTGCGTGGTCAGCCCAACCTGGAACAGCCAACTCTGCAGGCTTTTTACAACTTGATCTTTCACTCAGAATAGTGTCGCCACAGCCGCTGGAACTGGTCCGGAAGCTCTCTGCATGGAGAGCGCACAGCCTCCAGTGAATAAAACAGTATTTTGTCGGCTCACTGGATGCCGTCATCGCGTGACTGCCGCTGCCCTCAGCGGCGTTTCAGCCAGCGGTATCCCTCGGAGCCAGTGTGCGGTCTCTCCGTGGCCTCGGGGCATGTGGCCGCAGAGCGTGGCAGGAAACGTGCCAACGTGGACTGTCCCACCTGCTGCAGCTTCTGATTCATGAAAGATGCAGCTGCTGTTTTGCATCTTTTATAGGCGAGCAAATTAATTATGAAATGAGACTGAAACTTGCAATTAAGTTTGAAGGCATCCAAGAGTAACTGGTGAAGTCTGCGCTGCAGCAGCCGCGTAGTTCAGACTCGATATGCAAGTTAATCAACCATAATTTTCAATTACGCCAGATGTCTTTATGCTGTGTACTCCCTCTTTTAGCTTAAAAAAAACCCTGGATCAGAATAATGTTCAGCAGAGCTTTTGTCATCTGACTCTTCTCAATGGCCTTTCTTGTCTTTGATCCAGTAATGTGTTGCGAATCTCAGTCTTTTGCCTGTTACCGTGGAGACCGTCGACAGGCGGTGGATACCCCTATGGCCCACAGGAAGGTAAACAGGGGAGACGGCCGTCCAAGCCTTGTGCGGAAGTCATTATTAACCACGACCTGAAGTGTTTGTAGATTATTGGACGGTTAATCATCCTTGTTTAAAGGTAGAAATAATGAGCAAGAAAAATGTTAGTGCTACATACGGAACAAATCATAAAAATGTAACATATAGTTCAATGGATGCACCAAATAGAGGTTGGTCATTTTTAAGAGTTTGAATTAGGTTGAGCTGAAGTTTGGAAAAAAACAACTATAGGTATGCATCTCACTGGTTTCCAGACCGTGAGACAGCATTGATTGTATGTGCTGCATCTCAGTGCTCTCTTCGCAATGTACCTCTTATTTCTGTGTTCCTACAAAAGACTTTTTAGTTAGAGCTGCTACAGGCATCAGCACCATTCCTCGCCGGTGCCCAGGCGACGACGGGTTCTGTCAAAATCTCTGCGACTCGTTTGGAATGGATTAGCATATTCATGCTGTGTACCACAGACCAAAACAATGCATAAAAGCGAAGCCAAGCCATCTATTAACTTTCCGTTAAGCTGCACAACTTTCAAGAACGGCTAATTTTTCATTTTTCCTCATTATACATTCAGTTCAGCCGCTCGCTGAGAAATAAACATCAGGAAATTGTAATCTTTTTTTTTTTTTTTTTTTTTGTGAAGAAGCGCTAATAGAAGAGCAGCCGAATCTCCTTTTATTTGTCCCATTTAAATGTTTCAGCTAGATAATTAACATTATNTAATTTTTTTTTTTTTTTTTTTTTTTGTGAAGAAGCGCTAATAGAAGAGCAGCCGAATCTCCTTTTATTTGTCCCATTTAAATGTTTCAGCTAGATAATTAACATTATTAAAAAGGAACATTATAAGAGCAAATTTAAATGTTCCATTTAACTTATCTATCTGGTCCCAGGTGATGAGTGAATTCATAATTTTACGTCCAACTAAACTAAAAGCTTCCCAACTTTAATAATGGCGAAAAAAATAAAATCTCCAGATTAACATGTTCATATGGGCAGGAAATATGAGGTGACCCAATCCCTGAAACGTGATTTTCAAAATGCATTAGGACTTTCACTGCTACGCTCTAGGCTGCGCTTTGCGTGGTTTGATGAAGATCAGCAGATGGTTAATAAGGTGCCGTTGCATCGTCAGCTATATACTAGCGGGTCAGGTTCTGATACCATTTATAAAAAATATGGTCCTGCCTGTGCTGCTCAGCATGATGATCATGACACTAACTAAGATGATGCGTGGGGGCCGGAACACTGTTCTAGTCTGCTATATTAAGAGAAGTGGTGTATCCCACTCCTACCACCATTTGTCCTCAGGGCTGCTACTCAGCCAGTCTCTCTCAGGTTCAGCCCAAGGGCGCCAAAGTCTTCCTCAGCCTCAACAGTAACGAAGCCTCGGATGCAGATGCGTCACTGCGTCCTTCACAAGTCTGCGAGAGAGTCCCGGTTCATATGCAGTACTGCTGCTGTCTTAATGAAGACAAACGCTTCGTGTTGAACGCTGACAGTCACGCAGACGTGCTTCCCTGCAGTCCGGGCCAAACGGACCTTTGGCGAAGTATCTAGGCCTCTGCTTAATGACGTGTTAGGGCAGCTTCACTGTGCTTAATAAATCTTGTACAAGCCTTATAAGATAGAATGTAAATATATACATTAAATGTTAACAAAAAGCAGAATGCTTTCATTTGACGTGAGTTTAAGGAATGTCTTGAAGGGAATTTAAATTGCAGCACTCGTGATGTTTCTCGCATGGAAACGGGCTCGACACAAAGCAACTTCTTCCATTGTGTTTTTCCATGTATTTATTTGCATTGCAAGGAGAAGCAGTGGTCCGGCATTCATCAGACATGTCCTGATACTCCTGTGACAATCCAGTTCGCCTTAGTTACTACACTGTTTATCACACGGGCATTTCACACGTGTCCAGGTCTTGGCGGGCGACAAAACGCTGAAAGCCTCACGTCACATTATTGCAAAACCGTCAAACTGTGGCTCAACTGTACAGGAGACAAGGTGGCGCTGGTTTTCCTGGAGGGCAGTGTAAGATGGAGTTGTTTTTTGTTGTCCATGGCCGTGGTGGCGTGGCGTGCCTGGCTACCTCAACATCTCGCTGTGTCTGTATTCCCCACGTGCAGCACATTTCCATTTTAGTCACGGAATCTTGTACAAGCAAGTCCAATAAATCACTCTTCCGAAAAGTGTTAACACTGCGTGTGTGTTTGTTTTTTTTTGTTTTTTTTTTCTCTCTCTCGCACATCGCATCGTCCCTTTGGCCACAGTAGCTGCATTTCGAACTTCCAGAGCACTGAGTTTCTGGCTGAGAAATGCTGAGTTTGCTGCTCAACCTGGTACTTTGTAAGTAGGAGTCAATAGAGCCACGCGGCTCCGGCTGCTCCGGGCCGCTCTCCAGCTTTCGGCCGGGGACCATATTGTTCCTCAGATGGTGCAGGGCGCACCGTTCCGCTCTCTGGATCAGGCCATTGAAAATGGAGGCATTTAAATGAGAACAATAAGAAAAGTTTAACTTGTGCACCTTCTTACTTTTGCAGCTTTGCTTCTTTTTTTTTTAACTGCACTGGAGAAGATCAGGAGCAGGTGAGTAGTGAACCTTATGTCTTATGTAAACTAGACAGGCTCCGTTGTTCTCTCTGCGACGTTTCATCCGATATTAGAATTTATGGCCAATTTGTTCTGGATCTCATTAGGAATAATTTAATACCTCATATTTACTTGAGCAGTGTTTATACGTTCCTCCTTTTCCTTGAAATGCACCCAAGAAACCGTTGGCAGAAATTCACCGCAGTACATTAGTTAACCGCCTGAAGGTCTCTGCTACGGAGAAGATTTATGTTGCCCTGGTATCGCTTGCACTGTTGTGTTGTTAATTGTTCAATTGTCCCAAGAAAAAGGCTGTTTTTTTTATTTTTTTTAATTACCCTACTTTGTATTAACTACGTGACCATCGGCCTGCTTCTGTCTACCACGGGATACGCGGCTGTTTCGTCGGTGATAAAAGACCTACAGGGGATTAAATTGCAAAATCATAACGTGTGGGGTTTCCTCCTCAGAATAGTGCCCGGCTCACACCTCTGCCACGGGATCCTATCGTGAGCTTCTTAACTGGCAAGCTGTAATTTCAGGGCGGCTTGGTTTGCAGCCTCGGCAAACGCTTAGATGAAGCTGTTCGAAACTGATAATGATTAAGAGCCTTTGAGCTGTGGTCCAACCGCGTTCCCTAGGTAACGACACCCGGGGCCTCTCGTGTATAAAGGCTTGTAACTAACATTTTCGACGCAGCCCTAACCCCAGACGTCTGAGGAGCTCGGTGCACACGGCTTGGGAGGATCATTGTGATGCAAACGGGCCGCCTCGTTCCCCAAAGCGCACCTCGGGAATTTGTGCTCTTTTATGGCGCGTCAGTAACACTGACCTTCCCTCGAGTGTTTTTACTGCGGTCGACACGGTCTCTCTTGCCGCTTCTCCGCTAATTACGCCGACCCGACTACAAAAATGTTGAAATTCACTCTGAGACGTGACCCCCATGCTGAAGAGGGGGCTTTTAATGCAAGCAAACATCGCCGCTCCCTCTAGCAGCGGCTAAGAGCGAGGAAAGGCCTCTCGCGGTGTAACAAGAACTAAATTAGCTTCTCGAGGTGAAGGACTCCATTGTTCCATTACGCAAAGAAGGAGACGGCTCTTCCCTTGAAGTGGAAAAACGGCAGAGAAGCACGAATCGCAGATACCCTCGTGACTGTTTACATGGCGGACGTGTTTATGGCCTGTTGTGTCCGGGCGTTCGTCCACGTGAGGGTCCTGGGCAGAACAAGGCTCCTTATTCTCCTGCTGGAGGCCCCCGGTCCCTCTCGTGCCGCTCGCTTTCTACCGACTTCCAGGTGCGTAACAGTGGCTCAAAGGACAGCTAGCAGGTGGTGTGCTGTGGCAGCAGGTGAATTTGTGGTTAAAATGGCCACCTGTGGACTCAGGAGTCACAGGATTGAACTTGCTGTTGTGCTCTTGAGCCCTGAACTGCCACAGCACAAATCATCCTGCTGTATAAACGGATAAACCAGTGCAAATACCTCCGCATACAAATGTGTAATTCAACTTGTGGTCCATTTTTGCATCTTTTAAAAACGTTAGCACGGGTTCCATTTATAGCCCACACACACACGGCGAGAAAACGTGTGGCACGTTAATTGATTTATCTCACTAACTTTGGTCGCGGTAGCGGCGGGTGAACTATGCGCTGCATTTTCCACCTTTTGATTGTTTGTCAGAGGAAAACAATATTTGAATGGAACTCCGAAATGTTTTCGTTGGTCAATTATCTCAATGCCGGCGCCGGGGTTAAGTGTTGCTCTCGTCGCGGAGAGAATCGCTGCCAGCGCCCGTCTGCCCTCAGTTAAATGACTACCTGCTCATTGTTTGTCCTGATAAACTCATCACTATGCGAACGGAGGTGTGTGTTGGTTAATTGTCTTTGTCGTATCCTCTTAGCTCACATCTCTGTCCTCTGATTTTTCATGTTGTAAATGAGAGATTAAATTCAAAGTGAGCCTGTGAATCTGAAAGTCAATTTCCTTCGCTCATTTCCGTGGCTTTCCCCGCCTTTGAACACAGGCCAAATAATGAACGCCATCAATTTTCATCCCAATTAAAGTGTTTATCACAGCTTAGTTCACCTATAGTGGCTCCTGTGCTTGTGAGAGACGATGAATTTTCATGAAGGTTGAGCTCTCTTCCCTGGTAAACGGAGAAAAATAGATCGCCCAGAGCGGAGGCTGAAGCGATGGGGCTGGAATTAATTTCTTAAATTTGTTTGCCTTGTCAAAGCAGGCAAGCCTTGGCGGTCACTCGTGCAGGACGACTTCTCAGTTTGTCTTCGTCCGCAACTCTGACGAAGGATGTATTTTACAGACACACAGGTCCTCTACCGTGATGGTTTTTTTTCCCGTTCTGGGGAGTATGTGTTGAAAGTAGGTGCAGAATACTGGTGCTGGGCCAGCAGGGGCAGAAGTACAGTAGTTAGAGCTGCTGTGTTATAATCTGGAGGTCCTCAGTTTAATACCCACCTCCTGCTCTAGTACCTTTGATCAAGGTACTTACCCTGAGTTGACAGAGTAGAAATTGCCCAGCTGTATAAGTGCCTAAATCATCTAACTCACGATAGATAAACGTATCAGACTAAAGGTAATAATTAACCTGGTGGGGGGCAGACAATCGACGCCAAGTGGTCATCTGTCTTATCTGTTGTTAACAGGCTCCCCCTTTCCGGCAGGGTGGTGAGGAGAAAGTAAGGAGAGACACCAGGCCGTGGAAACGAGGAGGAGGTGCAGCCGCTCAGCCGGTGCTGCAAGGTTCAGTAGTTTTGCTTTAGGTTGATCACACATTTAAAAACTGTTACCAATACACTTTTTTTTTCAGTTCTAGACAAGCGCACTTGAATTCCGACGGTGGATCAAATCAAGCTCCTCAATCTACACAGTGAGTTCCAGGTTCAAACTGTGAAATGTCAACGCAGCAGATGAAGAGCTCTTCTGCAGCAAAGGCCAGAGCAGGCATGGCTCACCAGGGTGAGGTTTGAAAACCAGTGAAGATATAGCAGCCAGTACAAGAGCCGTATGAAGCGTCGTGTGACCGTGTGATGGACAGTGGGACTCTCACGTAACCGACGGGACCCCTGTTTTCATCCAAGGTCAGCAGAAGCGCTCACTGTGAAACTGCCTTCTTTTCATGACCTTTATGGCCACGACCAGGTTCTCCATCCACGTTCTTGTGTCAGTATCTACAGAAAATCACACCCCTTGATCACAACACCTTCATGGGTTGCATCACGCACCAGCCGTTTATTTCCTCATGCAAAGACGGGTCTGTTTACATCCACCGTGGTCATCTCTGGTCAAGATGGAGGAGACCTCTCACAATGGGGCCTCGGTGGGAACCAGGCTGCATCAACAAACCCGTCTGTTTTCCACACCCTCGGGATTTTTTTTTTTTTAATAACGATCACACCCCTCCCCGTCAGAGCAGAGAAATCGTCAGATCGTAGCACACGGCATCGTCTCGAACCTGCGGCCTGTTGTTTCACAGCTGCCAGCCCAAACAAACAAAACCAATGCAAAAGTGAGAGAGATCGCGATTGCGCTGTTCGAGACGCCATTAAAAATCAGTTACTGAATGTGTTCAGGCATTTTATGGTCAAGAAGGAACTGCAGAGCAGCACTTTTACCACCCGGACGACAACCAATAGAAACACGGTATTCCTCCAGAGAGCTGCTTATAGCTGCATAAATTTGACATTTATTTCCAACTATAGAGGTAAATAGTGGTCTGGTGCCACAGTGCTGGTGCCTCACAGCTCCTGGGGGTTCGTATGAGGTGTGCAGAGTTTGCAGGACATCCTTGTGTTTGCAACCCAAACAAACGCAGAAGACATCAAACGGAAACCACCTCGGACCCCCCCCCCCCCCCCCCCCCCCCC
>UFQX01000388.1:237404-255435 GCA_900497675.1 Arapaima gigas | reverse complement strand
CCCCCCCCCCCCCCCGTGTTTCCCACTTTCCTACATTAGTCATTTAGGCTCTCCCACCAGTTTCGACTAAAACTACCTCATGTTTACAGGGCAGCAGGGGGCGTAGTGGTTAAAGCGCCCACATCGCACCTTGAAGGACCCCTCATTGAATCCCCGCTCGTGCTGTGGAACAAGCCACTTAACGTGAATTCATGCAGACAGATTGTTTATTAAATTTCATGTATAATTATATGTATAGATGTGTGAAATATTAGCCTAGTGTTCAAATGCAACATTTTAAAACACCTTGTTAAAATGAAATACATTGTGATACACTAAAAATTACCCACCTGTATTAATGGGTAATTTAGCTAAATAAATGCAATAAATGAATGCTTTTGTAAAGGGTTTATTATAAATTAAAGCTTGATGTTTAACAGTTTATAAATCGTCTCATTTATGTGTTGAGTAGGATGAGCTGTACTGGGGTTCACAACCCCCACCTTTAACTAAAGACTGACAATAAATCACATTCACGTCACTCAGTCAGGTTCCGGATGCAAATTCATCTTCCACGGGCCAATCGAGAAGCAAGGAGGCGGGTCTTCTGCGTGGGGGTGTGGCGACCTTCTGCGGCGCTTCATTGCAGTGGGCGTGGCCAAACTGTGGTCCTTCCAGGTGTTGCGCTCGTCCAGCTGCGCTCTCTTGACACCGGTGAAATGAACCCTCGATTTTCAGCCCCCAAACCCAGGAACCCTCTATTCACCCGTCACGTCTTCCGTAAGAAACGGGGACATGAACACAGCTGCGATATGAAATGCGAATTTCTGAGAAGAATCGTTATTGCGGGGGCTGCGGGAGTCGCGGAGAAGCAGTCGGACCGCAGGTGTTCATGCATCATGCAGCGTGAGCGACGCGGGTTCGGCCTCCGTTTGCGCGTGAAGCTGTTTCCGTTTCCGCGTCACGCTTCAAACACGCGCTGCGCCTGAGCTCGGCTCCTCGCGCTGTAATCCCTGACGGAACCGTTTTTCCATCGTGTTAAAAAAAGAACGAGAGAGAAGCGCGTCAGGAACAGCTCATAATACAATGGCGATAAAAACTCCAACACAATTGGTTTCCCACCCTATGTATTTATTTATACCATTCAGATTGATGCCGGTGTTCCTGCCAGGAGCGTCACGAGGGCGGCGGCCCGGTGATCGTTCCCACATCTCGTCTCGTGTCTTCGGGGACATTAAAGGGTCGCACAGCAGCTGACGGCGTGTGTGTTTGTGTTGCCGAGCGGTTGTGTGTGTGTGTTAATATAATGGCCAGTGAGGACCACGTATGTGTGTTTCATGAGACGAAGCCCTGTCCTCTCCAGTGGACAGAGTCCCCCAGACGCCCCCCCGATTTCTCGAGATGGACGTCCGGGGTTTAGGGGAGCAGCGGAGCTCAGGATGGCCCTGGACTCAGATGTTCGTGCCTGAGGTCGAGGTTCTGGCTGAGGGTTCGGAAGTTAGATCAGAAGCCTGGTGGGAGAGGTGATCGTCGTGTCGGTTCAGGAATTTGTCACCAACGTCTCGTAGGTGGAGTTTTACACGTGGGGTGGGGGGGTTGACATTGTTTCTCGATATGTTGCAGATCTTCCATTCATGCTGGACTATGAGGGGCTGTGGGCTGTCAGTCTCTTCTTCTAGAAAAATAGTCTCCTCCAACGCTGCTGTCCGTCCAGCCGGAGCTCCATCACCCACCTGCTTGCACCTGGCCGCCCTCTGCACGCCGTTGAAATGGGCTTCAGTCAGTCAGGGACTCTAGGTTTGTCTGCATATGGCACCTCCTACAGGTGGGCCAAAATTGTGTAATGGTGCAAAAACAAACAAATCACTTCACAGCTGCTGCCACTGCACTCAAAGGAGGGGGTTTGAATCCCACCTCCTGCTTGATCAAGGTTTTTACCCTGAACTGATACAGTAAAATTAACTCACTTATAAAAATGGGTAAATCAGTGTAAGCAGCTTAACATTCAACATTTCTTTGGCAGAAAAGCACCAGATAAGTGAGCAAATGTAAATAATAGTGGGACAAACTGCCGTCGGTTGTAACGAGAGATGAACCCCGGTGTGCCACCCTGCTGCTCCACCCTGGTACTCACACACACAACTGACTGCAGGAGAAGGTCGGAGAATGATAAACGGGGATTTCAAGTAAGCTCAGTCACAATGTTTACATCCTTCCAGATTTTCTGTATCTTGTGATTCAGTGGTTTAGTTACCAAAAACGAAGGCAGGATTTGCTGTAAGGAAGGATGAACTTCCTACGTGGGGCCACCGGGGGCCATAGTGGTTAGAGGAGTGTCTCCTTCCACGTGTTGGTCCCCAGGATCAAATCCTACCTCCTGCTATAGTACCTTTGATTTAGGTACTTACCCTGAATTGACACAGTAAGGTAGCCTGGAGTGAAAATTGGTGTAAAGTTAAGTGTCTCACACTATGAGTCATCTTAGATAAAAGATGCACGTAAATAATAATAATGCGATCCAAGAGCTACACTGGGGTTGTCGCTCACCCCTCCTCACAAATAGCTGAATAAATGTGTAAATTTATGTTACTTGCTGCTCAAACCTCACATTGTAAGTCACCTTGGACAACGGAGTAAAATCGATATAATAAATAACGTGACGTGGCCAGATCCGAAATTCCTAGACTCTCCCAGTTTTCATTTGTAAAATGCAGTGTGACAAGATGGTGTCTTTCTGCTGCTTAGCGCTGACCTCTGATGACACTGCTGTGGTTTATCTGGAGTCCTTGCGCTACGTATTTCAGCAGCTCCCGAGTTTCCCTGGGTTCCTTTTGCCTCCCGCTGTTCCAAGTGGACCAGGTCTGATCCCATTAACTCTCCATCTTGAGTCCAATGTTTTAATAATTAGGGGCCGCAAACCTCTGATGGTCGGGGGTCGTTCCTGTGAGAATGTCAAAAAAAAGAGGCGTTGGATCACAGATCGTTTGTCGCTTAAGCTGCTTTTCATAACATTGGCCCCAGGCGCTCTTATCAGAGGTTATTATAGTTATTGCACACCGGGGGGGGGGGTCATGTTGAACATCCTTTTGTGCCTGTTTTCATGGGTCATGCTTGCGATGATGTGCTGCTTCGACCCCCCGCGATTCAAATGGGAAATTAAAAGCCGAGTGCTTATTTAAATATTGTGTGCAGAACCACTAATGGTGCAGTGCTGATGAGACACTGAGGGAAACCCTGGTTAACGTCCATTTTTGGCCCAAAGACTTCGACCTAAGACGAGTCAACCCTAAGTCAGCCATCGTGGTCACTTTAGCATGAACTTCACAAGTACGTTTTGCCTTGTGGTTGGCTTGACTCCTCTTGCTGACGTCCCCATCAGTCCTCAGCTGGTTTTATTCCGTCCATCTATTTATCTACAGACAACGGATGCCTTACTTACGAACTCTGCTGGGGACGAGGTGGTTTGTTACGTTTGTAAGCTGAACGTGACATGGAGCAGCCGGGGGCTTTTTCTCAGTTCTACATGCAGCTGCTGGTACAACGTGCTCTGATTTGACCGGAGAAAGCGACAAAACATTGAGAACTATTTTGCCGTAACTGTGTGTCTGCTTGTTGCCGATGTTCTTATCTGTCCTCTGGGATAGATGTTGCTTTGGAGGAAAGCGTGTGAAAAAGGAATGTAAATGTAAATGTGTAAAAATGTAAATGTCAGTAACGTGACCCGAAACGCCTCCTGCACATGCCTGCACGTTCCCATTCCCCTGGCCACGATGTTTATGGCACGTTGTAAATAAGAAAGCGCAACAAAGAACCCTGCCTGGAAGGGGAGCCGGGTGCTGAAAAACTGAAGGTACTTAGAGTATGTAGTGTTTGGCACTTTGGCACTTGGTATCATCAGTCAGCAGGTTGGGTGAAACTTTGACGTCTGATTTCAACTGCTGTGCCAGCTCTGTTGATGTTGAAAAAATAAATGAAAAAAAGTTTCTTATTCTAAAGTCTGTAAATAGTGAATAGTGAACACCATAGTTGTTCAAGCTTAACTCTTGTTTATAAGCTTTTTAGAAAACAAGTCTATTATAACTTTAAGTTGGTGGCAACACAATCTAGCAGAGAAATATACAAGTATAGGTTCGTTTTATAGTTACTCTGCACTCATACAGATGGACGCGAGATTGAAATGTTGGGGTGGCTGTCACTGTCTTGCATTCTGAAGGTCACAGATTCAAGTCCCTGCTGCGGTTCCCATGAGTGAACTACTTAACCCTGAGCTGAATCAGTGCCTCAACACTGTAAGTTGCTGTGGAGCTAAATAAATAACCAGCCTGTTGTTCCAGTCCAAACTGTTTGTTTGGCGGACAAGTTTTACAAGACAAGCTGAGAACCGAATCAAACAAAGTGACATAAATAAGTAAGTGAATAAACAGTAAGATACCAGGCCATTTAGTTTAATGTATTTTCCAGGACATATCGCAGCCGTATTTGTTAGGGAAGCACTGAAGCGTCAGTGTGAGTGTTTATTTGCGGAGTGTGAGATGGACGGCTGCCGTTCAGACGCCGCAAGTGACTTCAGGCTTCAGAAGCTCAGAGACAGCAGCAGTCAGATCAAATTTTATTATGCTGTGTTTTCAACGTTTTCCATTTTGACGGCGGCGTCTTCTGTTTGTCTTTGCTCAAAACGCGCTGACTGGACTATCTTGAGTACCTGCAGGATTTTATCTAACTTTAACAAAACTTGGCACTCTGGTTTGCTAACTACAGCTCTGTGTGTGTGTGTGTGTGTGTGTGTGTGTGTGTGTGTGTGTGTGTGTGTGTGTGTGTGTGTGTGTGTGTGTGTGGTGGGGAGGGTCTCGACTTTTTCTCTTTTCTCCAAGCGTGCCGAGCTGGTGAAAGGATTGTAAGCGGTTTGCGTAGTTTCACCCTGAGTGGTGGGAAGTCGATTTACTGTTTCTAGGTTCTCGTTCTTTGGGCCAATTAATGTGAGCAGCATGTGGCCCCACTGGCTCCTTCCTTCTATAAAATTGAAACACAAGCAATTTCTTCTGCACCCAAAGTTTTATATTTTGGCCTTTTGTTAGTTAACAGCTTACAACTCTTTGTGAAATATATTGCAGCTGTAAGGTAAGGAATTCTTCTCAAACTTATTGCTACATTTTCACAATCTAACCCAGAATGTGGACTTTTTCTGGTTCTCTACAAACAACTTTAGACATTTGATTTATTCATTTATCAGAACTTTTTCCAGGCAGACTTACAGTGTGAGGTTTGTGCACTAGGGTAGTTACAGTGATTTACCCTGTTACAGCTGAGTAATTTTGACTATCAGCACAGGGTTAATACCTTGATCAAGCGAGAATATGGATCCAAACCCTGGAACTTTAGCAATTTTTATGAGGCCACACATTAAGAGTTCGTTGTTATGAGACCTTCAGAACTTCAGTGATGCCTGGAAAGGGACCAAGAGTGAACATTAAACCAGACTTCATGTAGCACCTGCTTCTTTGTTGGCTTCCGGACGTCAGACCGTTCACTTAAGACAACGGGATGGCTTTCCTAACGCTGGAGGTGAGATGGGATCTGCGGAGGGGGTTTAATGGGAATTAATGGACATTTTCTTGAGTTGGGCAGCAACTCAGTCAAACTGCATGAAAACGGAAGGCAACAGATCAGCAGCACAAAGCAGCTCCAGGTTGGCTTGGTAATTAAGTTGCATGATGGGTAATTGGTGTGAACAGGGTTACCTGGGTGGCTCCTGACTACAGAACACACACAGCATATCAGGTAGCGTGGAAGTGCATCGTGGGAAATGCCGAATCCCGTCGTCAACGGTGGTGGCAGAGCGGTGTGTGATCAATGTTATAAACCTCGATTCATAGCAGTAAAGGTCTTCGCTCCTTTGAGAAGTTTAAGGCAAAGATTTCATGTATTCCAGAATGTCTTGTGATGTTTCTGGAAGAGAATTTCCACTTTGATATGGAGCCTAATGACCCCTTGGAAATTTCAAGCTGGAGCAGCACAGCTGAGGTTGGAACCTCATGTGAAGATGGGCGAGTGGAAGCGGGGCTCAGAGATGGGTGTTATCTATTCAAAGGCACGTTTGAACTTCTTGAGCTGGACGGAGAAGCACTGATCCGTGGATTTTGAGACACATAAATGATTGTCCCACAGTCCTTAACTTTCTTGTGAGTAACTTTAAAAGTACTGAAAATATAGCCTTTTGAAGCAGGTCATTGGGAAGTGTGCTTAAAGCAAGAGCGTTTTTAGGACAACAAATATTCAAACTATAATTGAAATGGAATCAGACATACAAAAATGAAAGAAGTATCTTATGCTGTAACTGCATGGGGGATCAACCTGTAATCCAACACTATCACAGGTGGTAAACAGGTTACTTTACTCTGTTACCTGTGCTTTAGTACATTTTCCTGTTTTTGGCTTATTTTTTCCCACTGTAGTCTGATCCCTCCTTGTCCCTCTGGAACCACTTGTCTGGGCCTGCTTGGACTATCCAGCTTTAAAGGTGTAATAGCCACACATCCACCCTACATGTGCAAATAAAGTAACTTGATTCTCATGTAGTTTTTTTCCTTGAACAGATTCCTATTCAGATACTTTAATTTGTCAGAAAACAAACTCCCTCTGAATATAACCTATAGTTCCCATGTCTTTACTTGACATGCTCCTCCAAAACAACTTGCTTCTTACAGTGATTCATCCTTTTGTGCACCAGGGTAACTTTTTTTACTGCAGCGGGAGCTTTGATCAAGGGCACTACAGGCTACTGCCAGAGGTGGGATTTGAACCTGGGTGGTCAGAGCAGAAGGCAGCAGCTCACATCCCTCATGCGTCTGTGTGACTTCCAGACCTGCTGGATGCTGGAGAATCGCTTGGATGCGTAGTGAAGTCAAACAGCCGCAAGTTGTCTCCGGGAGAACAGAGAACATTCTGGAAGCTCTGCATGTCGTTCATTTTCACAGGTACTGACAAATTGGGGTTCACTTATTTTTGCACAACTACTGATATATTTCTGTTGCGTATTATTTTAGCCTAATTGAACTCATTTAAGGTTTAAAGTCTCACCTCGTGATACTGCCCACATTCATCCAACAGACACACACACACACACACACACACACAGACAGACAGAGAGAGGTATGTATACGTATTTATATCCAGACAGAACTGCACTTAATGCTACAGACAGTGGATGTGACGGAGTGAGCGTGAGCAGGGCTGTGTGGAGGTGGGTGGCCGGAGGACATTAACCTACATCAGATCATTACTGTGGAATCAGAGGTCATCTGTTACTGCGAGTGACGGCATGACGGGGTAGAATTGCAGAGGCGGTGACACATGCCATGCATGATGAGAGGGATGGACACTGGCTTTTTGAGGAAAAGGCAGGGCGGGAAATCCATTCTGCCACAGCATGTGTTGAGCTGGGAGCCTGGCAAGATGATGGGGGGGGGGGCAGTATATGGATCATTTGTTCTAGGGCTAAATGTGCAACAACAATTTCATGATAGAAATGTGACATTTCCACAATGAAAATGAGGATTCAGAAACATTCACACAGCAGTATTTATCTCACTTTCAGAGCCTAACATAATAATAATAATAATAATAATAATGATAATAATAATGATGATAATAATCATCATCGTCATCATCACCATCACTAAATATTGAAATAAAATAAGTTGTTTGAATTTAGCAAAAATCTGATTTAATCTGATGAAATGAATGAGATGCTTCCTGCTGAGAGTTAGAACTGTAAATTGTGAAAAAGCTTTGGATCACTGCTGTGAATTCAAGGTCAGTTAGATCATTACTATGGCTTCACGGCGGGTCTGGATTGTTGTGGTGGCATCTCGGGCCTCTTCCCCGTGTTGCTGTATGAACTGGTAATGTGTGCAGTGTTCCGTGTGCAACACAACACGCTATAGATGTGTGGAGTTGAGGGCTACTCACTTGATCTTTTTCAGACCTTTTTATAATAACAGACACTTTGCATAAAAACGAGTCTCTTCAGGCATCAATTAAACATTTATTCTTGTTGTCATTGTTCAGCAAAGCAAACATCAGGAGTATGAAGGCGTTTCGTTGAGTAAAATCCGACAGGATGAAAGTAACTAACAGGAAAAAGAAAACAGATTAAAAAAAAGAACTTTGATCCCCCTCCCAACGTGTATATTATAAATAATAAAACAGAAAGCACAGGTTTCCAGCGATCACAGCTACTAATAATTACAACTCATAGGCAAAACGATGCACCACTAGTGTCTGCACTTCCGTCACGTACGCACACGTGTGTGTGTGTGTGTGTGTGTGTGTGTGAGAGAGAGAGAGAGAGAATGCCAGTTAGACAACGTCGGGTTTCAAAGCAGGACAGAATGAGGTGATCTGACTCGGAAGTGCAGAGCGAAGCCAGCATGCGCAGGCAAAGACTGAAATAACCCAACAACCTGCTCACACACACGACGGCACCTAAAACGTAATCATGGTTCTGGAAGAGAAAAAAAAAACTGATGTTTTCCAGCCGCCAACAGCCCCACCCCACCGGACCCACTGCAGCCACGCGGAGCGGAACCCGCTGCCGCCGTTCCAAACTGCGGATATGGGACGAGATGGTCGGGCACGTGCCGTCTAGCCCGACAGGGGACTGGACCCTACAAAGCACTACAGTGGGATGATGACGACAGCGGTGATGGGTTAGGATCACACACTTTAGTGTCTCTACAGCGGGGGTGTCCCAATGGCCACGCATAAAAATCGTAGTAGATGTGTTTGTTGTGTGTGTTGCATGTTCAGATCCCACCCTGAACTGCAGTAGTGTCCAAATGCAGTAAAAGGGCAAGTCAATCACTGCAAGTTGCTAAATGTAATAAATGCGTGTTTAACTGTTGTGTGACTCCGCTGAACGTACCTTATTTATTGTAGCTATACTGTGCAGTAATTTCACCAGGGTTCTTGTGGCTCAAAAGCTGGACACCCCCATTCTGCCCCATCATTCTGGTTCCTTTAGTGTCCCCAAGCTGGGGGGGGGGTCAATGCAAAATGTGCAACAAACCCATCAAACAGCTGCACTCGGTCTCCCTGTAATGCTCCACGACAAAAGTGTGTGTGAGAGTGTGTAAGAAGGGAACTGGCACGTACCAAGAAAAAATGGAAAAAAGGAGGCGGGCGTGACTGTGGCGGAGGGTCCGTTTGTCGAGGCCACAGATGAGGTTGCGACGGCCCGTGGGTTTCAATCCCAGCACTAACCGTCGGCGCTGCACACTGTTCCCTGCCTATTTCTCTCCCCATCACTTTTCAAAAGTATTTTATTTGATATATATCATTTTTGTAATATAGATATATAGTTCTATGAAAGAAAGCGATTAGTAAAAAATCATGAAGCGTAAAAGTTAATGAAGAACTCCTTGCCCCCCCCCCCACTCCCCAGAAGGTTCCTCTTGCCCTGGGTGGTCCATGTCAGTGCACTGGTGTCCCACACAGGCTCAGTGGCATCCCCGGGAGGCACGTCGTCTCCTCGCCGCGGTCATGGCTGCTCCAGATCCCCAGCGCGCTCTGAGAAAGGACACACACACACACACACACATACATACACACACACAGAGCATGTCAGACGCGATAAGTCACACCTCACAATACATTAATCTACACTTTGTCAACATAAGGCAAACCATGACAACGGTCTACTGGGGGGCATCAATTTCTTAACACAGAAGATAAAAAAATAACTTGTAATTGTGGAAATGATTTTAAAAAACGTGCTGAATACTAAAAATTTTATAAGAAAGGTGAAGAATGTCTGCTGTCTTATAAGATGTAAACAGTATGAGGTGTCGCTGCTCTGCCTTTGAAATGTTACAACTTAGTTTTATACTTAGTAAATAGTTTGTCTCTTTGTTCCCTTAACCATCTGTGTGTGTGTGTGTGTGTGTGTGTGTGTGTGTGTGTGTTCTCCTTGCCTACCTTTGGACTGATTGCTGTCAGGCTGGATCACTTCAGCTTCTGCTGGATCCCCACTCAAATTTCTTGACTCTGAAGGTGGACCTGCAATGGGTTATGGGGGGGGGATTAGGGAACCACATTGGGGGGGGTAACTGTCACCCCTGTTGGACGATGTGGCTCAATGTGATGCTGCTGTTTTTGCCTGAAGGATGTGGGGGTTTTAACTGAACCTCACAGAAAGGTCTCAACCCCCCTGTTGGTAGCCAGACCCCCCCTGGTTTGGGCTGCTTTTGTGAGCACAGTGGTGATGATGAGCGGCTCGCACTGTGTAGTGATGTGAGGGTCGGGATGTGTGTGGAAAACGCTCCTGGTGGGGTTTGGTGTGTGAATGACCTGTCCAAATGGGAGGGGGGCAAGTCCAGTCATTACAATGTAACATATAAGTTTTTTTTATTAACCATTCTTACATGATAGTAATAGGAATAGGGTGAAGGAGGTGTTTGGATGAGGTAAAAATCTGGAAAATTGAAAACATAATTTGAATGTTGGGTTAATTCTACTGTAATTTCTATTATAGTGCTGTGCTGTACTGCACTGTGTACTACAGTAACACACTGCTGTAAGGTGTGATGAACGGGTCGCGAACTGTATACAGAAAGCAGTGAGAAAGGTGCTCTTGTGACTGGATGAGAGCGTGGCTGCGGGGGTCTAGGGGGTGGCGCACTGCCTCCGTCTCCCTGACAACGGAGACGGCGGGATGGTTCTTATTCCATACATAGCATCACACATTTTTATACATAAATGAAGTTAATTTTCCCGAAAAAGCTAAAAAGTGTAACATTTATTGAAAAAATATTTGTCGTGGTCTAAAAACTGACAAACGGTGCTGCACCGGACTGTCAGGAACTCAGGAACTCCGCTTCGCTTCCAGAGTCAACAACAACGTGTCCGGCTGTGTGTGTTGAGAGCAAACAAGCAGAGAGAACCCAACCCCTCCTGGCGCCAAGACGACCTCCCAGTCTCACCTTCAGCAGGGCCTGTGACATCACCGCTGGCAGTGGCTTCAGCGCTCTGGGTTGCGTCACCCTCCCCTGCCGCCCCCACACCTGCAGCAGGAAGGACACAGCAAGACCCCAGTTAAAACGAACAAACCAACAGAAGCGCAGCTTCCCGTTTGCTGCCTTGAAGTTGCTGGTTCGAGAACACGAGAGCCGCCTGTGCTGGATTACGTGTCCCTCCACACAGTGGCGCTCTTGTGGTGCAGTTCGGTGGGATTGACGTGGCCTTTGACCCCATCGATGACCCGACACCTGAGCTGCTATTGGATGGCCTGCTTGGGGGGGGGGGGGGTCATTCGTCGATCCCTCTCACAGTCACAGGGCAACTGGGCCGGATGTGGAAACATCGGCAAGTCAAATAACTCCAACCCCCCTGGGGGGGAAGTTGGAGAAGATGAGACCCCCTTTATTTCTTCTTCAGTGGTCCGTTTTCTAAATTCTGTGTCTTCAGCAAAGCAAACGTGACCCTCCAAGCTGACAGCTGCCCCCCCCCCCCCACCGACGGAAGAGCGGCGCGGGACGGTCTTCGCTGAGCTCAGCACGCATCTGGGAACGTGGCTTTCCTCAGGCGGCCTTCTTATCATCACCCCCTTTTCATTCTCTTTAAACTGCAAGGTCTCTCTAACAAACGTCCAACAAAGGATTTTTTAAAACTTCCTCATGTCTTATTATTATTAAGCCTTTATTTATTTCAGAGCTGAATTTAATTATAGACGTTGTGCTTCTTGCACAACTTTCATGCTCTTTCGTGCTTCCTTTGGCCTCTGTGTCGTGTTCATGTCGCCAAATGACTAGAATTGACTCAAACAGGCCGAGGCGTCTGTGGTGTGTGTGTGTGTGTGTGTGTGTGTGTGTGTGCTGGATCACCCAGGTCTGGCAGCTCTTCGTTAGGGACCCAGCGGTGACACGTGCCCCCCGCCCCCCAGCCCCCCACTTACAGTCGTGACCAAAGAAAGCGACAGTTTGTTTATCTGGTCAGAGCTCAAGCAATTCAGTGTTACAAGGTATCGAACGAGAGGAAAAAAGGGAAATAAAACATGGTCTGGCTGCCGGCCTGAGAGGGGAAGGAGCTGATTTGGTGTTTAATGGAGCTGTTAAAGACGGAGGCCGTTTACCTGTAAAGGGGGAAATGTGCAGGCGGCAATAACGGTCTCTTTTCAGTGCCTCTTTATATACCTCCCCCCGATGCAGTCTGACCCTGGACAGCAGGTGGCACAGCGGTTAAAGCAGAAAGAGCCCCCCGCCTTTTAGTGAAGATTTCCTGATCCAATTTCTTCCTCTGTAAAAATGATCCCGTTGTACAGATGGCAAAATCAGTCGATTGAAGAAATGCGTCGGGCGACCCAATGAATAAATGCCAACCCGCCACCTCCAGCTTGCGAAGACCACGCGACGCCTCTACTCGCTCCTGCCGGGATTCAAATGAAAGCTGTTGTCCACATCTGGGCAGCAGGGGGCGCCACTCAGGACGGTGTTGTCCCACAGTCTCCAGATGCCACCTTCCGCTGCGGCCCCAACACCTCCGCAAATGAAACGCCACGCGGCCAGGCGCAGTACGCCGTTCCGGAAACTTCCGCACTTTCCTTTGTTCCCCGCGCTGTGCGCACGCTCCCTGCTGCGATGAAAGCGGGTTTGGGGCGGCCTGGGAAGCTCATCTCAGATCACAGCATGGCAGGCCGTTCCAGGAACTACACCCCCCACCACCAGCCGAGGAGCAAAGTGGGGAGCGGTGTCGGGTGCGAGACACATTTACGTCCACACAGGCAGGAAACCAGAGCCCCCCCACCGGCCCCATGCCACAGAGAGGCCTGTTGCTTCACACACACACACTCCTCTCTGGCACTGCTGCCAGTATGCGGGGCTGAGAGGGAGATGTGAGGAGGAAGCGACGTCCCCAGCGTGTGCGCGACGCAGCGCCCCCAGCCATGGCCTTGCATTATTGAGCCGCTTAAGTGCGAGATTTGTTAAATTATTTGTAGTACATTAAGTTTTCTATTTTTACTTGTTTCAAGTGCCTACATAATTCACCATTAGTGCTTTTACAACTTTACTATATTTACTACACCCGGGGCAACGCATTCATGCTCAATAAGGGGCCCACGGACAGCGAGACAAGATGCCAGTAAAAATTAAAACGAAAATGAAACGATTGGAAATAAAAATGTGCTGCTGACTGGTGCCGGAAACGTGCGGCGTGATCGCAGATGCTCCGGAACGCCGGCCTGGAGCTGTAAACACTGTGGAAGCGAGTCGGTCTAAGGCGGTCCTGCACTCGCGTTCCATCTCGCTGCTCTTTACTGCCACCTGTCAGCGCAGAGGGTGAGCGCCGGTCGCGGTGACTCCGCTACAGACAGGAGTAGTGGAAAATAAACACGTGAAGAAAAGGCAATTAAAAAGAAACGATGGCAGGAATCCAGGGGGTCGGTGCCCCTCGCCGCTCTCCTGCTGCCAGCTGACAGATGCTCTGTAATGGACGGCTGCCTGGTTCGCAGAAACGGGGATATGAACCACAAAGTGCTCCGATGAAGGTTTGTTTATGTTCTCATAGAAAACATGCAGCTCGATGATGGAATAAAAACGGCGGAATCGTGACGGCGGGTTCGAGGGGAGGGGGCCAAGACAACTGGTACTAATGGGAAGCTATTCGAGGGACATGTGGACTGAAAGCAAGGAAAGACTAAAAGGCACCACCGGAACAAGAAGGTGTATAAACACTGAGGCGGGTGAAGGAGGAGACGGGCTCATTACCCGGCTGACGCGCCGCTTTTACCGCGGTTTACCTGTGCAGC
Source organism: Arapaima gigas (assembly GCA_900497675.1). NCBI lineage: Eukaryota > Metazoa > Chordata > Actinopteri > Osteoglossiformes > Osteoglossidae > Arapaima > Arapaima gigas. Next base: position 241,655 of record UFQX01000388.1, on the reverse strand, counting down.
ACAGCGCCGTGTCGTCGCGCTCGTACCTGAAGCGGGAACACGGGCCGACTCCGTTCTCGTTTGTTTACGTCCAATTTACCCGGAGCGGCGCTGCTCCTCGGGCGGCCCGTTCGTGTTTCACCCACAACGGTAAACGTGGGTTCGGTCAGGGAGGGACGCCAACCACTCACGGCGGGTCTCCTGAGGACCCCCCCCGGCGCTTGTTCATCTCCACCGACGTTCCTCTCTAACCCCAGCAGCCGCCAGAAACTGTCACCGCTTAACGGGAAGTGCGAAGAAGCGTGTGTTTCACCGCACGCCGCTCCCCACCCGCAGACTTCGGGTTCAGCCGGGGGTTCAGCTTATTATCACGGCTGGTGCTGGAAGTCTGTTCTTAAGTTAGTTTGTTCAGAGCCCCGGTCGCTCTTAGCACTGTCACCTTCGCTGAGGGACGAACAAGTCTGACTTCCCTTAACTCACCGTTCCGCCCGGTTCTCTAAAAATCCGCCTGAAACCAGGAAAATGTTTTGTAAGACTTTAGTTTCTCTAGTTTTAGCCACATTCAAACTAATAAAACGACACAAAAAATCCCTCTTACTTTTACTATTAGGTCTGTTTGTTAATAAAACTGCCAACTGTCTTCTGCACAGCGACTTTCAATGTTAAATTTGTACTACAAGTTACATCGAACCCGGGTCCTCTGGGCGCTGCCCGCAACCCCCCGCTGGACCACACTGAGCGTCTATTACATCGTATCACCGCCTTCGAGTTTCTCCACCACCTTTACACCTTTTTCCCTTTTTCGCAGCGTTTCCGTCTTGACAGTTTCCTTCCACGCACACAAACCGCCGCATCGCCTTTTGTTCGCTGTGCTGTTAAAAAAAAGAACAAGCGGCCTCCATTAACGCCGCGTTCAGCCCCGTGGTCAGCCGGGGGGGGTGTCCTGCTGAGTAAAGCCAGATGCTCTTGCCCGTCTGAGGGGTAGTTAAATTAGGTTGAGCGGCGGACGCCTCTGGACCATCTGCAAAGGCTCATCGTAGGCAAACCCGGACAGCCCAAGCGTGGGGTCTCCGCTGGACCCCCCTTTGTGCCGCACGATTTCCCCCGCGCCGCGTTAGGATGCGCACACGCGGGATGCCTGTTGGAAGACCTCCTTTGGCTCGAGGTGCCGCCGAGGCAAAAGCCACGTTTCGTGATCCTGGCGTGTTTCCGGGCCGCGTTCGGGAAGCGGGCACCGAGGCCCCGGCCTGGTTCCGCCCGGCTTTCTGCACGTTGTCTCCAGGGGGCGACGTGAGCTCAAGGACCAACACTAAGAGGCTCCGCCCCCTTCAAGGCAAAGCTGGACCAAAGGTATTAATGAGGTTGTAAAATTTGGAAAGTAAACCATTTGCATATGCAAATGTGCTTGGCCAGTCGGGACTGAGCACAGTCTTGGGAAGGAGGCCTCCAGGCACTCAAAGATGAATGGAGTTTTCATTGCTGCGAAACAGTGTGGCCTCTCATAACCTGAGTGACACAGTGACACAGGAGAGCCACTCTGGGGTGGAGGTACAAAGCAGCGGGATGCTGGGGGTCGCATAGAGGCTGAGCTCTCGGGGAGGGAGAGGGACAAGTGTTTTGGAGCGAGGGGCTTTGTTCTCGACCTCAGCTGCGTCTCCTTGAGCCGTTGTGCCCGCCTGGCCTGAAAGGGCTTGAGTTAATTCTCCAGTGGGAGAACATTTCTGTGTTGAAAGGAAGTCCAGCTCTCTGGCTACAGCCTACAAGACAGTCAATAGATTTGAACCCCAATACATACAGGACCTGATTGCTCACCACACAACAGCCAGACTGCTGTGCTCCTCCACCTCTGGCTTCTCAGGGCTCCGGCTCACAAGGGGTCCAAAATCAAATGTCTGCGTTTTCTCACTTTTTTCCTCTGTCCTCAAGAAGGATCTCAGACCCATCTCTTTGAGAACGACTTTTCTCCTGATCTCTTGACAGCTCCATAAACTCCACGACACCATCTGCCACGATCACCTTTCTACTCCCAACCAATTCTGTTTGCAGCTACTGCTGTTGGACAAACTGTATTATCTTTGACAAACAAGTTGAAGGCAAGACCCCACGATCACTTTCGTGGTGCTCGTGCCTGCAGACCCTCAGTCTGAGGTAGCAGACGTGGCCCAGAAACCGTCCGTATCCTCAACCCCACACAGATCAGGCCTCATGGGAGACTGTGTGGACAGAACACAAGTCTGAAGAAGGTGAACACCTGGAGCTGCCTGGACCCCAGATGGAGGAAGCTTTTCAAATCCAACGAGTCTGACATTGAGCTCCATCCCTGAGGTAACACCAGGACTATCGTCAGCATAGTTCTGTAGGGTTGTTTCTCAACAGGAGGGGGTGGAAGGTGTGTTGCTGTCAAAGTCAAGGTTGAAGAACCCAAATACTGGGAATTCTTTCAGGAGAACCTCCTTCAGCTACCAAGAGATTATGGAGTCTACGGAGAAGTTGCTCCAGCTCAACTGCGGTTAAACGGCAAAGGGCAGGAACTGCAGAGAATTGGCTGACAAGGTGGCCGGTGGGTTTTGAAAAGCCAAACCAAAGCCCAGACAACCCAGTGACAATCTGGTGTTTCTCCATCTCACTTCACAGAGATGAAGCAAATCTGCACGGAGGACTGAGAAAACATGACAAAACTCCCACAGACACAATAACACAAAGAGAGAGAGGGAGGCCCTTGCTGCCCAAGGCCTACTGACAAATTATTGACCAGGTGGGAGAAGACTGGCAGATGAGAAACGTTCAGGCGAATACAAATATTTCTACATCACGAACATATCTGAATTCATTGTTCGCGAAGGACAAAATGTGAAAATGTTTGCGAGGACAAGCACTTTTTTGAGGTCACGTCCTCTTTTGTGGTGAACTTTGCTTAAATACGGTTCCCTCCGCGTGGTCCAACATCTGTCCTTCAACATGATGTTCCCAGTGGGTCAAACACACCCACTCTAAACCTTAAATAATCTCCGAAACCAGGGATCTCGACGTCTTTCAGGCACCGCAAAAAACGGACGTTTCGAAGCTGCAGAAGGCTCTCAGCTGCTGCTCAGCCAAGGCTGGAAGTTTGTGGGAAGAAGCTCAGGAGAACTGGCCGCACCGTGCAGATGAACCGACTCAAAAACTTCGGCTCATGAAGCAGGATTGGGGGGCAGTCACGTCCAGGGCAACACGCACTCCAATATTACCGTCATCCATTATTGATCTGATGCCTTTAACCACAAGGACTCAGTGTGAGGTGGGTAACAATGAGGAACCTACAGATTTACCCATGTGAGGTCATTTTTACTGCGTTTTCACATTGCCGGAGGGCACTACAGCTGAGGGATTCAAACTGGGGTCCTTTTCAGTGCAGAGCAAGTTCCTCAACCACAACCTCCCTGTGAGGCTTCAGGTTTATACGTGACCTGGAGGGAAGGCCAGTGAGGTGGGGGGAGGGGGGCGGTTGGGCAGCAACGGTGGGAAGGAGCATGAAATCGGGTTCAAAACTCCCGTTTTTGTGAAAAGCGCCGAATTCTGGTCGCCTGTGTGGTTGTTAGTTTGAGAAGAAGCACCTCGATCACGACTCCTCATCAGAAACTCACCCTCGTCGCCTTCCGGCTTCTCCTGTCTCGCCGGAGCCTGGGAGCCTCCATCGCCGGGGACGTCTGCAACAACAGACAAGGCGGCTGAGCGCAGACACACACTCACACACACACGCCCTACAGCAACACGTTCCCAGGCCTGTCAGGACCAGCAGGACCACCTCGCAGACCCCTGAAGTGAAGCAGAGAGCACGTGAAAGTGCGATGCCGCCGTCCCTCTGCTCCGCTCTGCCGGGGGCGCGGGGCCCGACGGACGAGGTGCTCGCGAGACCGGGGACTCAGAAAGACTTCCCTCCGGATCTGTCCGCCGAAGACCCCGGCTCAACCGGCGTCAGAACAACCGCAAACAAACTGCTGGGTCCCACGACGCACAAAACGTGCCGATTTCACGGCTTCGACGGCAGACTGCCGAAAGTGCGTGTGTCCCTCTCAGCTACGGCGGCGATTCCGTCACACAGTCCGCAGCTCGCAGGGAATCGCGGGACCAATAAAAAGGGAGAAGAAAACAAAAGAAACGAAAATTTCCTGAATCGAGTCGACCTGGAAAACGTGACGAAATCAGAACGACGAGGCAGAATAAAAAAGCGAGTTCAGTCCCTCACAGTCACACTGAGTTCTGCTCCAGGCTGCACCCCCCCCCCCCCCCCCC
>UFQX01000388.1:210989-237385 GCA_900497675.1 Arapaima gigas | reverse complement strand
CCCCCCCCCCCCCCCCCACTTCGAGGTGCACCGTACCAGTCGCCCACCTCTTCTCTTACCCGCATCGGTGGGGGGGGGGATTCTGCCTGGCTCAGAACACAGTGCTGCACCCCCCCCTCCAGCCCTGCAGGTGGCCACGGGCTATTTGTACAGAACTCTCCAGAAGCACCCCCCACGTCAAAGGCGTCCTCCAGCACACAGGGGAAAGTGGCACAAAACCGCCAATTAGAGACCCCCCCCCACCCCCAGCCGCCTCCGCGTTGACGGCCTCCGTGTGACACAAACGGGAGAAACTGGGACGCGACCCGCTGGGTGGGGCGACAGGAAGTGCAGAAACGACGCCGGGGGCCGCCCGTCACGGCCGGGTCACGGCGCGCGGGGAGGCCCGTGCTCCGCGCGGAAAGAGCCGGAGACACAAACTCCTGCGAGGCTGACAGACGAGTAAACACGTAAATAAATAAGTGCATATTTAAATAAGCGACGGCGGCTTCAAAGGGAAAGCGAGTGTCTGCGATTCGGGACGAGCAGCATCTTCAGGTCACCGTCAGAAATGAGGTCTCTGGGTTCTTCTGCAGCAACAAAACAGTTCGTTTGCATCCGTGTTCACACGACGCCCACAGAACGAGTCTCTCCTGGCGCCACCTCGCGGGGTCATTTTTACCGTATCAGCCCAGGGTAAGTACCTTGCTGAAAAGTCCTACAGCAGGAGGTGGGATTCAAGCCCTGCGGACCTTACGGGGACAAAGTTGCAGCTTTAACCACGGCGTCCCCTGTTGCCGGAGATTTAATCAACGTGAAGACCCCGTGCGCTCGCTTCATAATTCAATGCAATGGCATGAAAACGATTAAAAAAAAAACTGTTCTATATTTCAAAGAGAATTTAACAACATCTGAGCCACGATTAATCATAAAAGGAACAAAATTCCTAAAAGGGTTTTCAAAGTCCCGCCGCTCTGTTTCATGTCACATCAGTGCCGCGGACGGGGGCCGCGCGTCTGCGCCAGGCCGCTCCGTCCAGGAGGACAGGAGGATCTGGACTGCGGTCGCTTAGGCTCCCCGAACGCAGGTCCACGGCCGGTGCCCCGCCGGGGGTTGAACCTGCTGCTGCCGGTGCTTCCTGGGGGCGGGGAGACGAAGGAGCCGTGCGGTGTGTCTTTGTGTGCAGTACTCCTCACACACACACACACACACAGAGCACGTGATACTGCAGAGGAGATAACACCTTCAGGGAAAATATTGGCCAATCTGGAGAAGAGTTCCAGCGTTTTCCGCGGCCGGGGACAGAAATGCAGCAGCTGTGTGTGAAGGTTTGTCACGTCGGCACAACACTGTGATCCTCCTGCCCCAGAACCTGCTGACCCTGTCGCACCTGTGCCCGGTGCCTTATGGGGACCTTCACGCCTGGTTCCAGGGCTGGGATTCCACATCAAGCAGGGACTATAAAACATGAATTTAAGCTTTTTTTAAAGTAATTATCTATAAAGGGGCAGCATGGTGGTGCTCCTGACCCCCCACCCCCCACAGCACCTGACCTGCTTGGGTTTGAACCCAACTCAGTTTGTGTTTATGTTCTCCCCGTGTCTCCATGGCTCTGCCCACAGTCCCACAATGTGTGTTTCAGGTCAATTGGTCACTCTAAATTACCCATAGTGTGTGAGTGAATGTGTGTGTGTGTGTGTGTGTGTGTGTGTGTGTGTGTGTGTGTGTCTGTGTCTGCCCTCATACGGACTGGTGCCCCCCCCAGGGTGTGGTTTCCTCACCTGGCGCCATGTTATACTTTTTAACAGCTGAAAATGAACCTTCAACACCGAAGACGGTTAAGGGCCCAAACAGATATAAACTTACTGCCCAGTGTGACAGTTTGTTTTGTGTCACCTGCGAAGACAGTCGGCGGTGACACGTCATGCCATGTTTACACGATACATTAAGCAGCAGATCAGTTTTATATTAAAACTGTTCATTATTAAACTTTTTTTGTAGCGTATTTCTATTTCAGCAGCAAATTTTTGTCACCAAAAACTCAGAAGCCCTTAAACAATTTCCTTCCCTTGCCTTGGCAGAACCGGCGATGTGTCTCAGCGCCGGTATTAAAATATTAAAATAGTCCTGTCTCAACTTATTATATTTACTGTGAGAGGATTGCGGCGCGGAGTTATTGTTAATTCGAGCCGGAGTTAATGCCGCTCTGATAAAAGCTTCCCTCTGTTTTGTGAGGAATAACGGACGGCCTTTCCATCAGCTCGCCGAGACCGAAGCTCTGTGGCCGTCGCGTCTCCCCCTCCTGAGGAAACTCGGCATCGATTTCACGCGGGGAGCGTCTGCGCGGCACGGAGGCGAGAAACAATCTCCATTCGCAAAACCGGATTTATTTATGTGTTGCTTGAGGCCGGCAGACGTGGTTATTAGTGGCTCGCGAGGACGTTCGACCGAGGGGAGGGGAGGTCACCGAGGGGTCGGCCCTTTCTGCGGACGGCGCCGGATTGCGGGTTTATAACAGAAAGTCACCAAACGGGGCAGATCCATAAACGCGATCTCCTTCCCCACCTTCCACTCGACCTGCCGGACCTTAGTTGTCACCTGGAGAAACGTGTCCCTCAACCAGGCGCTTGTGGACAGCTGGAGACGTGAGGTCCGCTTCTGCTGTGGGGTTAGGAGAGCTGTGGGTTTGTGCCGAGCCCTGCGACTGGATGCTCTCCTCTCCAGCAGTGTGTGTGTGTGTGTGTGTGTCTGTGAGACAGGGTGCAAGGGAGTGTTTGGGTGAGCGGCCCCCCGATGTCCGGTACCTCTCTCGGTGCCGGCGGACTCCGCCTTGGGGACGCTGTTCATCGGCTGCGGCGAAGCTTCAGGTTGCCCGGTGCCCAGGCTGCTCTGGCTTCCTCCTTATCACAGCGACACGGGATAAAAGCTGCGGCAAACTTAATAAGCACGCGCTCACACACCTCCTCGCGCCACACACTGCTTGGCGCCGCAGCAAAGGAGGCCGGTTTCGGGGGTCTGCCCCATTTACCGCCCTCAGCGCCGATCCTGCCCGGGCGGCAGACACAGGCAGACGTGGCCGGGCTCTGTTCTCGGTTCTAACACCCCACCGGTGCCAAAGCGGCCCTTTGTCCGCCGCGGCGGAACAAATAACACCAGAGGGGACTAATTTACGGCCTCCTCCCCCAAATGGGCTGAACCCCCCCAACTTTTTTATTCATTTATTTTGTACAGAATCTTGTGCCGTTTGGGCTGCGCAAAGACACCTCCACACCTATGGCTGTTACAGCAGGGATCTGGAAGGTTCCCTTTAAAAAATGTTTTTTGACAAATAAGCTGGAATGTAATTAAATGTCATTCAGGCTCAACTAAGGTGTAAATGACACCCCTTTGCTATAATGGGCCTTGACCCCAGCGGAGGGATTTCTGCTCTGCAGGGGGTGGAGGTGCCTGCCACTCACCTGCCGCTGACCAGTCCATCTCCTCGTCCTCAGGCACAGCTCCCACAGGCTCGCTCCCGTCCAGCTTGTCTGCGGAGGAGAAGGACACCAGGAGCTCTGGTTACCGTCCAGCACGAGACCACGGTGGGCCGGCCGGTCGCAAGGGTCTGCGCCGTGACGCCAAGGCTGCCTGCTGACCCTGCACTCCAGAGCTCCAAAATCAAGTCTGTAGGTTCTCACTTTTGACTCCCATGTGGAAAGTGTGATCTCCCTGGGTCCCTCAGAGCTGCTGAACCCCTTCCTGCAGTCACCAGGGGCCTCGAACCCATCCCTTCCGGAGCCATTTCTCTCCAGATCTCCTGACTGCTCTATAAATATGCATCCCGTCTGGGGCTCACCTGTCAGTCCCACACGCAGCCTGAACAGAGGTGTCCGTCAAACTGTCGGGACTCTGACACCCAGGTATCTGTGTGAAACTTTTATACCTGTTGCTGGTGCGCTTTTGTTTACTCCGACTTGCCCTGCGCTTTGGAGAAAAGCAAAGTAAACGAACAGACGTGGGAGTGGATCTCCTGGTCCATCTCGCGCACACCCCAGAGCAGTGCACCCTGGGTACGGAGAGCTGGCCGGCGTGTGAGGAGGATTAGGTAGTAGCAGTGGGTATCCTGCTCGAGAGGGCAACTTCTACACGCCTCGGCGCCGCGCCACTGTGCCCCCCCACCTCTGTCTGCACGGAGGTCCCACTCGCGAGGATGCGGTGTGATCAGCTCCCTCTGCCTCTCGGAGCTGCTGAATCCCTCAAAAACCATCTCTTTCACACCCACATCTCTCCTGCTCTCCTGGGAGCTACGTAAACTTGCACGGCCTCTGTGTCAATACTGCGTTTTTACCACATTAGTTACACTACCAGATGCAGCAGATAGACTGTTCGCTCACAGCTATAGGCCCCTTTGGAGCAGCGACTGTGGAACGGATGGATGTGATGTAAATGTGATGTAAATCTGTACCAGACTTCACCCGGGAGGGGCTTACGGTTACAGTCCCCGTGAGTGACCCTCAGCGGCGGAAGGTGAGGATGGAGTTTTGACTGTGAAGATCCTCCTGAATTGCCTGGGTGTCGATTTACTGCCATTTTGCTCACAATTTGCTCTCAGGTCAATTGCAGGAGATTGGTAAGTGGGGGGGGGGGGGGGCATTTCACCTACCTGGGCTGGTCTCCTGCTCTGCCACCTCCTTCTTCCTCTCCAACTCTTCCTGACTCATCTCTTCATCTCCTGGAAGAAGTGACAACAGGTCTGAGAGGCTAAGAGGCGTGTTTGGGAAGGAGGGTTGGAATAATGAGGTGCCAAAAGAGGCTCAGGACCCCACACTGAGAGATTTCCCCCTTAAAGGCAGTTAATCCCCCCTCCCCACACACACTTGTTCACATTATAAACTAGTTTCTTCCACTGCGGAGCCCTTGTTCCCCAGGCCTGGTGAATCAGGGTCCTGGCAAGTGCCATTTTCCATCGATCGCTGTCTCAGGCCCCCCCTTCAGCTTCCCCTCCAAGACAGACTATATGAATAAGTGTAAAATGATCAAATTTGTCCGGACAGAAGCTGTCAACTTAGCAACCGGCGCTAAAAACACCCGGCAGTTCAGCACAAAGCCGGACCCTGTTTGCAGAAAGGAGGCAATAGGGATGTTGGTTAGGAATCTGGTTATAAATGACCAAATAAACAATAAGATAAAAAAACAAAGTTTAAATCCAAAGCTAAAACCAGTACAAATAGCCGACATTTGTCAGTAGTTCTTCTCTTCCGCTGCTTCAATTCCATCTTCAGCAGTCAAATCTTTCTATCTATTCCATTATTCCTGTTGTTTGCATTATTGCCATTTATTTATGGGCCAAACAGGGATTTAGGTGATTTTTACTGCGTCAGTTGAGGGTAAGAACTTTGATTCGGGGCACAACACAAGGAGGTGTGACTTCAAGTGTGACGTTTGAATTTGAAGTGTGCTTAACTTCTGCGCTATATGACCATCAGAGCTCAGACCCTCGTCCCTGTGGTACGACGGAGACCTGATGGAGACCGAAATGGAAAGAGCGCGACGCTCTAACGCCCAACAGGCTCTAAACAGCAGCCGAGGGCTTGCGACAGCATGATGGGGGGGCTGCAGCAGAAGAGAAGCACGTGGCCGATCTACACGTCCAGCCTATGCTAACGTCCTGACTTCAGCCCGGATTGGGCCCCCGGCGAAGGTGGCGTTCAGACCTTTATGCATATTTTTTCAGTTGGGTATTATTTAACCCGCTAATTTGCATAATATGACCCCTCACAAAGGGACCCCCCGGGACTTTGCAGCCACAGGTGTGACTGGGATTACTGTGTGTTAAGATCCTACTGCAGCAGCTTAGCGGTGGCCTTCTGGGTATGGGGGTCAAATCACAGTCCAAACACATGTGTTTCATGTTCACTGATTCACGTGAGTGAACGTGTGGGGCCACCCTGTGGTGCACTGGTGATTCTGAGACAGACTCCCAGACCCTGCAAACCCGGCCTGGGAGACGACGTCGTGATGTCGTGATGACGGACGGCTGGATAGTGACAGCAGGGATAGTGAAGGTGTGACAGCAGGGACCCCCTCATGGCCTCAGAGGGTCTCACAGTTTGCTCAGCCTTGTCTGGCTGTTCCTCGGCGACGTCCCCCGTGGGAAAGAGGCGACGGCCGGAAGTCTTACCGTCACCCTGAGCCGGGACTTCAGCGCCATCCTCCTCGCCAGCAGCGGCTTCTGTTTGGGAGACGGAAGAAGAACGCTGTCGCTAAATAAACCCGCAGGTATGAACAGCAGCAGGTGCCACTCGTAGCAGCTGCACGAGGACTAAACCCTTTTCGTTCTGTTTGCGGTCAGCTCTCCCGTCGGTAGGTGGGATCCAGCAAAACACGGAGTTGAGAAAACGCATTTAATAACAATGACGGCTGCGATGGGCACAGGGAGGTCAGGCGCAGAGCGCATAAAACACGCAAACCGTTTCCCAGAAAGAACCGCTAACAGAGTTAAATTAGAAAAACTCGACCTGCACGTGAAACACGACGAACAAGGAAAGGACGAGGTGACCCCTACCCCCTGCCCCCCTAAGGTGAAGGAGCAGCAAACCGGTGGGGACCCCCCCAGCTCACCTGTCTGACTCTCCATGGTGACATCTCCAGCTGGTTGTTCTTCCTCTTCCTCCTCTGCAGAAGGAGGACAGAAAAGGCAGAGGTTAGCTGGACAGAACCAAGCCGTACCGGACCCTGCGCTGGGTCTCTCTCCAGGCCCCCCCGTCTGGCTGCTGACAGCGAGGAGGATCCAGGGAGCGGAGGCCAGCTGAGTAAGACCATACGGAGTAAGGTATATGAAGACCAGCGGGTGTGGTGGGTCCCATGAGGTTCAGTCTGTCGTGGTTAGGAAACCGTCTCGGTTACCTGGATTTGTGCAAAACGTCCCACCAACGTTCAGCATATTCCTTAATCACATTTTCCTCACGTCTGTTTTCCAAACTTTCCGTCTGCCCCGGAGCCAAACGTGACCTGTGGTTCCCCTCCTGACCAAAGGGTGGCTACGAAGAGCATCGGAACGGAACAGGAGAGGGGACCACCTTAACTCAACTCCCCTCCGCGGTGTTTATGACCCTCGCCTGGCATTCACGACTCCGGTGGCGGTTCCAGTTATGCCAGTAAGAAAATGCGCCGTTACCATGGAGACAACCGCGGGAATAATAAAGTGGCGAGGACAACTGGACGTGTCGCTCATTCATGGAACCAACTAACAAACGGGACCGAATCGGAGACGTTTTCCTTTCCAGTCATTTTAAATTAGTTTACTTTTTGTTTTAATAAAAGCATTAAACTAAAAAGTGACACAAAGGCCTTACAGCGAACGTTATTTGTTTTAGCGACATCCAATTTTTGTACACAATCTAAACAGGGAATCAATGGACGTCTGTATTGTTAATCTCCTGTTTTTTTTTGGACTGTGACTCAGACGTAAAAGCGAGTTATGAACAAAACGCGTTTCAGACAGTGTTCGTGAGAGGAGGAGCCTGCGGACACGGCGCTCAGCAGAGCCGCTCGGTCCCCTGCGTGTGTGTGGTTCCCTGCCGAGAAGCTGCTCTGTACCGCATTCCAGCGGAACTGCCGTCCACATTCCCCAAGGGTCCCCCAGGACCCCCGCTGGACGCCCCGATGGCTCTCAACGTGAAAAATCCGACCCTTCTCCTTCACTTTTCAGCCCCGGGCTTCTTCACTTTGATGTAAAGGTGACAGGTGACACAGACCGACTGCGGGAATACGAACCGTATGCTGTTATGTGGGGGGCAAATTACAAATATCGTTCTTTCATCTACATGACGCTTTTCTCCAAAGTGACTTGCGCTGATGTACCCACTTATACAGCAGGGTAGTTCTTACTCAGGGAAAGTTCCCTGTTCAAGGGGCCCAACAGCAAGAGGTGGGATTCAAACCCGGAGCCGGCGGTGCCTCCAATCAGTACATCACCCGCTGGGCACTGTTTCTTATAACCAAAACAGCACGAATATGAGAAAAACACCAAAATAAACTGACCAAACCAGCATATTTTACCATAAATACGAGTGTCGCAGAGAATCACGGATCTTCGCTTTAAAACATTCCACCAAACGACGCTCCACGCTGGGCTGATAAAGTCAGGAGTGTGTTGGGTTCAAGTTTCTGGTTAATATGACTACACAGTCCGTTCAGCTGCCCAGAACACTGTCACTCAGTCCTGGACCGCGGGAAAGATCACAACGCGGATGTCAGCACCCTGGGGGGTGCGGGGCGGGGGGCGGCTCTGTGGCTGTGCTCAGCAACCCGAGAAACAAGGAGGAATTAATCCCTCTCTGCTCCCGAACAAAACAACGCGCATCTGGACGTTTCAGCACTTGGACGAACCGCTGGTTGCTCGAAAGCGATACGGTTGTCACGGCAACCCTTGGTCCAGATGAAACTCCATTAATAACAGCAGCCCTTTGAAAACACCTGGAGCCCGCCAGGCGGGGTGACGTGTATCGAGCGCGGACTACCTTTGGTACCCATTTAACGTGTCCTCTTTAGAGACCGAGGAGAGGAGACCATGTGTGCAGCGAGAGGTGCTCAGAATCCAGGACCAGTGGTGAGAAGTTAGGGTGCAAGAACTTTACGTTTGCGTTGAAATTTATTCATTTGCTCAATTATCGGTCACTTTTCTCCACAGCGACGTACAGCTCAGAGTAAAGTGAAGTGCACCGACAACAGAGGAACGGCTTTGGACACAGCCACTGGATGAGCAAAGCACGTCGTGACTGATACCACCATGTTGCTGGTTCGCTTCCCCCAACTAGCTGCCTATGGCAGTGAGATTCCGACATCAATCACAGCAGAAGGTGTTGGACTCGTAGCTGTTAGAAGATCAGGATAGAATTAGCTCGGAAAGAGATGGCTTTGAGACCCTAGGAGGGCTTCAGCAGCTGTGAAGGACAGAGGGAGGTCACTGCTACACAATGGAGCTAAAACTGAGAACCTACAGACTTTTGACAAGCAGCCAGAGGTGGAGGAGCCCGGTGCTCTTGCTGCATTAGATATGATGATCTCCTTCCTTCTTGAGGAGGTGCTGAGCTGAGCTGTTGGCTCCACAACCTCTGAAGATGTGTCTGGGCACCAGAGGCCTCCTTAAAGACAGGGAGAGCCAAGCTGAGGCCTCCTTTTTACCACCACGAATAAAGTCAAACCAGGAAGTAACCAGGCAGAAGCTGGGTGAAGGACGCTGCCCTCGAGTCCGAGAGAACATTTAGGGCCTCTGTACACGAGAAACAGAGAGAAACCGGCCCAAACCAAATTCAGTCCTCATCCTCCAGCACAAGCTGAACTTCTCCCCAGCAGGTGGCGCTAGTGTAAAACAGTTACACTGAACGGCATTCTGGGTTACGCTGAATCTGGAGCGCTTCTACCTTAAATTTACTCCCCTTTACTTTGTTCTTTTCGAACGAGCAGCAGTCGCACGATGGTCTGCCTCCTCGGGGCCACCCCCACCCCGACCCCCGTGGCGGCTTCTTGTTTTCTCGTCGTTTCGCGCGAAGCTGCGAGGACAAAACGGGTGAAAAACACACGAGTGAAAGCAGGGCCCTGCGGAGGGATGGCGAGATGGATCACTCCCCCCAGCACACCAGGGGGGACACCAGGGGGACAGGACCCTTCAATCGCCCCCCCCCCCCACTGACCCCTGACCTATTCAGTCCAAATTGACCGTTTCCTCTTAATAGTAACACAGCTTTACTGTATATGATGTTTCTCCCTCCCTCCCACTGCTCTAAACCCCCACAGTCCACCTCCATCATCTCCTAATAATAATAATAATAATAATAAAAATTGTAAGTTAGCTCTGTGTCCTTCCGGATGAGGCCCCACTTGACCCTGCTGCCGCCCCCAACATGCTGTTCTCATGATCTTCTATCAGTTCTAATCCCATTACCTCGGCTGTGTCGAATCATCCTGCCATTTAAAATTTTTCTGCGGCCCTAATCTGCAGCTTATCTGTGATTTCGTGTCGGTTACATCACCAGCACAGCGCTGGCCTAGCAGCACCAGCATGTGAGACGGGCGGCGCTGCGCCTGCTGTTGCCCACCCGTGCCCAAGGGGGCGCCGCGGCAGCGAAGCATCCACCAGGCGTGTGTTGAGACGCCGTTCCCTCCGCCGCCGAGCACAGTTCTGCGTGCGGCTGCTGGAGGGGAGGGGATCTCGACCCCGAGAGATGCACCCCGGAGTCGGGGTCCCGGAGTCGGCCGGTAAACACCCGCCGCAGGTGCAGGACAGACCACAGCGGACAACTAGAGGTCCGCAGTGAAGGCGGAAGCGCGCGGCAGTACGGCGGCGACCGCGACCCGGCCGGCCCTCGACCGCAGAGCATTCCGGCATTCCTGTGGTCGCGACTCCAACGGGGGCAAATGATGACATATAATGGGATTCTTTATCTTTATGAATTTTTCCTTGGGGAAGGAAAAAAAGGGGAGTTAAACACACAAAAGCAATTTTGCCTTGATTGGGACCCTTCCTGCTCGCGCTTTGATCGCACAACAAATCAGGACGGCGCTGTAACCTTATACCACGAGCCGTGTCAGCGCAGTGTGTGTGTGTGTGTGTGTGTGTGTGTGTGTGTGAGTGATCCCCGGGGATCGCTGCCCCCTCGCATGTTCCTGAGTCTGGATGCCGACTGTCTGTTAGGCCAGAACCTTGACAAACATGGCCGCCCTCCCCTTGAAAACATCTCCCAACCTCCCTCCCTTCCCATAAGGCCTTTTTAATCGCAACGTGGGGTCAGAGGTCGCTAACCAGTTCGCTGGTCCTGGGGGTCTGTACCTGACCCCCTGCAGATTTAGAGCAGCCCTTTGTGCTTCCATGAGTAACCATGGAGATACTAGCCAGAAAAAATCACACACACACACACACACACACACACACACTTAGTATGTGAAATGATTAAAAACAATAGTTCAGAGATTGCGGTTGGATTTTTTGTTGGAAACCGCACTGTTCCCACGGGGTTGGCAGGGCGTCATGATGAATGAACCTGCGGTGGGGTGTGTATAACTGTGGTGGGGTGTGTATGGTCAGAGTTGCCATCTTTTCCATGAAGGACCAGGTTCACATCCTACCTCCTGCTACAGTAAAAGACCGCAGCTGAATAAGTAAATATGAGCTCCCTCTGTCCCTCAGAGCTGCTGAATCCCTCCCAACATTCGAGAAAACCCATCTTCTTCATGTCGGTCACCATCGCGGCTGAGTGGGGGTAAATACAGCGGTGCCGAAATTCCGCACACCTCCGTCTGACAAACAAATGTAGGTATAACGTCATCTTACCCTCGCTGTCGTCGTCGTCGGCGCCGCCGCGTTTCTTGCTTTTGGGCTTCTTGGAAGGGGGCGTGTCCTTTTGGACTGCAAGCACAAAGTTACACGCCAGCTAACAGTTACTCTGTTGAGTGGGTTTGGAGTTAGAGGACGTGAGCTAAAGGAGGCAGTGAAGGAATTGTCGCAGGTAGCTGAGAGGGCTAGTCAGTGGCTGTGGTTGAGGAGAGCTCAACTAGAGTGGGGGAAGGTGGGGTAGGTGGGATAGGGCGGCAGTATAGTTACTGGGGGCTACATGGACCTTTGACCTAGTAGGCTTGGAGGGGGGTGGGTCTGGGACGCCAGGCCTCATCCAGAGGTGTCGTGGGCCTAAGTCAGCGAAACACCCATGAAGGATGGTGCCTACCTGATGACCCCGGTGAAGAGCTTACAAGGTGACGTGTTAGGGTATATAGTGTGTTAGGGTTGGAGGGGAGTAGGTGGGCAGGTTGTTGGATGGGTAGGGTAGGGCTCTATGCTTCATTCCAGTGGGTAAGCGCAGGATATCTGTCAACTTATCCTGTATGTTACTGTTGCTGGACCGCCGCTGGAGCTCAGCATCGCGTACGAGATCCTTTAAGGACTGAGGTACGGCTGTAGCCACCCACACAGTGAAGCGGCGGGGGTCTCGGGGGCCCGACACGGCTGGCCTGCCTCGGTCCCAGGTCCTTCTCATGCCCTTCGGATCAAAGGGACACCCTGGCATTCACTTTGCTTTTTGTACCTTCTCGATAAAACAAAAGCTCGCCTGGAGCCGGGGGGGGAAGAATGCCGGCATCTGAAAGGAACCGCGGGGCCCAGCAGAGCGGTGACCCACACAAAAGTCGACTAGGGTTTGGAGGGCATTAATGGGACCCTCAAGGCAGGGGATCGACCGCCGTCCTTGAAGAGCACAGTGAAGGGCTGCCGACCGGCTGGAACGGTTCCCGCCGCATTGTTTTGCTTTAAAAGGTACACTGTTCATGGCGGTAGAACAGCTCTGACATGCAGCTCTACAGCGAGACAGCAGCCTGAGTTTTAAAAACGTTGAACTAGAATCCGCAATTAATCCATCGCAGGCGCTGTTTACGGCGAAGTGGCCTCAGTCGTGCTGAAAATCCTCCCTCCGCTCAAGAGCCCCGCGTCTCGGCACCTTTAAAACGGCCCCCCGCCGTGCCGTTAACACGACCGCCGTCCGTCCCGCCGGCAAGTCCTTCGCATAAACGCGAATCGCTGTATTGGACTTTTTCTGTAGTCTTCTTGTCTTTCGTGAACCGCCAATCTTACGGCAGCAGTTTTATAAAAACGTCCCCCCGGCCGATATAAATCTAACTGTATCCCATTCGGTCTGCCGGATGCTCCCGCTTCGTACCCAAATGTCCCTCATCAAATATTTACACGACGCGGGTTCTGGTCAATTTGTCAAACGCCGCTTCGCAGAACCGCGCCGCCCGTGACTTCTGAGGGCGGCGACGCGTTGCTGAGCTGCAGAGTCAGGGACGTAAGTCATTTTTTGCACCGGTTGTGCACAGATGTCCCTCAGGGTTTACAGGAGCTTGCTTTGCGTCCTTAGATTTAGATAATAAATAAAACACGTGTTTTCTTAAGCTTTTTCATTTCAGTTCTGACCATCATTTTACCAACAGTGAAAATGCATCGTCTAAACAACCCATTAACATCCAGCGACCAGTTCATTCCGCATCTTTTCACACTCAGCGACAGGAGACACGAGCCTCGCGTCTCACAATTGTCCATGGTTGACACACACATTAACTGTATGCCATCGATGTTAATATGTGTATCACGCGCACATGAGATGGTCCCCCAGCTGTGAGCTGTAAACACCGCGGAACTGAACTAATTCGAGGTGGTTCGTTTGGATTCGCTGTACTGCCATCTGCTGGCCTGGAGGACAAACTCAGGTTGCATTTGCTCGGCTACTCGGGAAATTTGCAGTACAAGTTGGCGAATAAAATATGCTTAAATAACCTGGGAAATGTTTTGTGTTGTTAAAACTTCAATCAAAAAATGATCATTGCTCATTGCGGCGAGTCTCCCTTACAAAATACATATAAACCACCTTTAAAAGCGTGTTCTAAAAGGTTATTCTTCTAAAAGCTTTAGGTGTGTTTTATCTGTGCGGGAAGAAAGGAACAAAAAGGGGTGGCATTTATCAGTGGTCATAAAAGAGTTTTATTCATTTTCATAAAAGCTTTATGGTCCGCATCTGTGTTCCTGGAAAGCCAGCCAGGGGTCACAGCGCAGAAATGTGAGACTAATGTGCTCCTCTGATATCTGCGGGCAGATCCGCTTCGGACTGGTTCTGTCACTCGTCCCGGTACGGCCAGGACCAGTAGCGGGGGAGCGGGGGAGAACATATCTTCACCTTCCTGTTACCGGAGGTGAGACGGCTGGGGGGGGGGGGGCCTAGGGGGGCCGCAAGGGGGATCTCCCCTCTTTGCTTCTTNGGGGGGGGGGGGGGGGGGGGGGGGGGGGGGGGGGGGGGGGGGGACTAGAGGGGCCGCAAGTGGGATCTCCCCTCTTTGCTTCCTTCCTGCCCCCAATTGACCGACTGAATCACCTGGACATTGTACAAGATCCATCTTGGGAGCCCGTGAAGCTGCTCTCCACAAGCCCCCGGAACTCCCACGTGTAACATCTCAGACAGGCTTCACGAGCACGTGGCTGTTTACACATGGCGCAGATGAGATGTGAGTGACTTTGGAGGAGAACTCACCTTCCTCTGGGAGTCCCTCTGCAGCCTCCTCGTCCACGTCTTCATCTGAGGGGAAAGAGAGGAGGGAGACGGGTTACTTAGTGACGCTGTCCCCGATCGGACAAGTGAGGGCAGCTCCCACGACGCAGTGGGGTGACCGCAGGCATCACTGTCCTTCAAAAAAGGCCCCGTGACTCGAGAACGGTGGGAGGTCTATCCAATCGAGGGGTCAGAAGGACAGTCTCTGATGGTCACGGTGGAGCAGGTCAACCGTTCTTCACATCGCCGCGTGGAAAACAGCCGTTGTCAGCAAACGCCCCCTCCTCCCCCCACAGCCCGGGGCCCACGAAATGCCCGGACCACGCCGCACTTCCATTAGCTGCCCTCTGGTCGCCGGTCACGATGTTTTGAGGAATTAGGGGTGATCACGAGGGGTCAGTAACTGTGGGACGTCCTCCGTTGATCAGCCGCGGTCCGGCGCGCGTCAAATGAAAATCTTCGTGCGAAATCACTTCACGATTTGCAGCGATCCGCCTCCGGCCCCTTTTTGCTGTTGTTTAAACACGACGCTGAAGTCTGACTCATCTCCTCGGCGGCTCTCGGGGCCGCGACACCGGGACCGCGTGGGTTTAACGTGCCCGGGGGGCCGGGCAGAGTGGGACGAACCAAACGCCACGGACCTGGAACTGACATTTAATTTGTTGCGAATTTTGCCAAGATTACGATGTGTAATGATCAGTTCCGTGTATTTATATTCACATCGACTTCAGCGCTGTCCTCTGTATCAGGACAAGGTCCTCAGTGTTTGCAACCAGATGAAGAAGACAAGGGCGGTTTACACTGTTTTTCCTGCTTACTTACCGCACCGCGGCACCCGCCGCCCCACTTCCATTTTAACCGGCATCTTTCAGGTCAGTTCTGTGCAGTCGGTGCCATTAGCTGGACGCTGAATTGCACAGAACCCCGAGCCTGATCCGGTGAGGGGGTGACCTCAGCACCCCGTGAAGCTCAGGCTGCCGCAGTACTGGTGGAAACGCCGGGGGGGTTTGGGTGTTGAAACGTCGCCCAGCTGACAGGTAAAGACTTTGGAAGGCGATGCGTGTTTCCCATCCCGTGACGCCCGCGGCCACCAGCACGACACTTGAGAAGAAAACTGCTGGACGGGGTCCCGCCAGGGGAGGCCTCTCACTTCAGACGGTAGAAGCGCGACGAGAAGCAGCTGCCCTCAGCCGGGTTTGAGAACGAGGCCCCCGGGAGGGTCTGAGATCCAGATCCGGATCGACGGCCTCGAAGGAGACGCTGCCTGACGCAGGGAGACTCTCCAGCCTACACAGCAGGTGGGGCTCTCAATCCGAAGAGCCGGGTTTGGACCCCAACTCCTGCCGTAGGACCCCGACATTTAATTAGCTGCCACTTTTCTCCAAAGTGACCGACAGCGACTTCCACCGATTCGCCCATTTAAACAGCTGGGTGATTTTTACTGTATCGGTTCAGGGTAAGTACCTCTGTCAACGGTACTACAGCACGTCGTGGGATTCAATCCCGAGTCCTTCAGGTGGACGGACATCCAGCCCTTGTGCGCCATCAATGTACTCACGCTGAGCTGCGACGGCGAGAGCCCCGCGCAGTACGAACGGGTATGTAGTGTCCGTGTGGGAACGTTAATAATGACAATATTAATAACAACAATAGCGACGCGAAGAACCGGGCAAAGCGGCGGTTGTGTTTCAGTCCCACGCCGCCAGTGCCGCCCACGGACGATCGCCGAGGGAAGCGGCGGAGCGGGCCGCTGTTCCTGAAGCTGAGAGACGTCCGTCTCGCTCTCGATTTGAAAGCAGCACAATAGTGTATTTATTGCTCCGTCTCGACAACTGAAAAGAGTGTCTGGGTCTAATTAATTTCCATCCCTACCAGGGGGTCTCGGTTCCCTTACAGGTATACGAAAAGCCGCGATGATTCATAACAAACACAACTAAGCAAATTACAGGCTTTAAACATCACAATGAGCAGCGCAAACACGAGCAGGGAAGTCCTGGCTTTGGCCCAGCGGGAGACGCAGAAATAAGCAGATGGGGGGGACCCCGGTTAGCAGCTCGGCACAGCGGCTGAAAGGGAGCTCCCTCGACCCCTCCGAGCTGCTGAACCCCCCTCCGACGTCAGACCCATCTCTTTTAGAGCCGCTTCTCATCCGTATTTGCTGCTCTCAGTTTCGGCTCCATTCTGTTGCAATGAGCTTCCTCTGTCCCTCAGAGCTGCTGAATCCCTCGTAGGGTCTCAAACCCGATCTCCACACGTCCGGCGCCATCTGCTGCGATCATCTGCGTTTGCTGTCCAAATCTCACGTCCGCGGGCAGCTACTTGAGGAACGTGGACCAGCAACACTGGTGGCATCAGACAAACAAGCGGCGCTGTGATCGCCTCCTCCGTGTCTAAAGCTGTCCAGCTAATGCTAACTCTAACCTCAGCGTGATGGTAATTCTAACTTCAGCTCATTTTAACAGTAACACTAATTCCAACGCTGGTGCTAAAGGAGATGCGAACGTGAACTCTGCCCCTCATACGACCTCATGCCAATGTCAGCAACGGTGCCGGTGCCACGTGACTCATCGGCGTCTCTCTAGCCACCGGCAGCCTGCAGCCACACAACCGCGGACGGCGCTTGAGCAGCGGCTGGCCGAGACCCCGCGGTCTGCAGCCTCTTTCCCCGGTCGAAGCCGTGCCGGGCGGCGGGTGGAGTTGGGCCCCGGTTCAACCGCAGTTTGAACTGCCGGCAGCCGCGCGCATGTCCAGTCGGTCCGCTGCGGGCGTCCCACCCGAGAGCGGAAATTCAGGGAAATGTTACTGTTCCCTGTTCCTGCGGCTAACAACCACGAGCCCGATTCTGAGCTGCTTGTCCGGCTGCTCAGGGGTCCCCTAACATTTAGCGAACGGCCGACGTTCCCCTCCTGAAGCCACACACCAGCAAGAGCGCTGCGCTCCTCCACGTTCCGGACGCTCGGTGGCCCCACTCACCCGCTTGGGCGGTCCGGAAGTGCAACAGCTCAGTTTTATCTGCAATATGGTGGAATGAGCTCCCTCTGTCCCTCAGAACTGCTGAATCCCTCCCAGCATCCAAGATGGGTGTCAAACCCACTTGTTCCAGAGCCGTTTCCCTCCTGATCGCCGCTACATAAAGTTGCGTCACACCATCTGCGACACGTTCGCCTTTGGATTGTCGAGATACCGCGGAGTCTGCATTTCGACACGGCGCGTCTGCCAGGTGAATAAATACAAAGATCAAGGATTTCACGAGGAGTTTACCGCTGCGCTGAAGGTCTCAATTCTGATAAGCGCGACCAAAGGATTCGTAAATCTGCCGGTCGCTTCACCGCGCATTCTAGATCCTTCTGTGAGGGCCACGTCCCGGGTCATTCGAGGTCAGCCCGGCCCCACTTTCTCCGACCGCCGGTCCTTTAAAAAAGAGAGACGACCAAAACGGCAGCGCCGCGAAGCGACCGCGCCGACGCACCGCGGTAAACAACCAGACCGGGGAGGGGGTCCGCAAAGGGACGCACTGTGATTATTACGTGTAATTATTGCTTGTCGGCGCTTCGGTGCCATCATTTCATAAATGCGCGACTGCGATATATTCATCATTCCGCGCATCCCGCGGTATAATTCCTACTTTCCGGAAGGTTCCCGCACCTGGCGAGCATTTAGCGGCAGCTTAGCGCCTCGGCGGTTTGTAATTTTCATCCACAAACCTCCATATTTTGCCAGCAGGCCCGGGGCTGTGAGCGCCGAGCTCTAACTCAATGTTTGAAGATATGGGTGAAGTTATAACTCTCTTCCCCCGGAGGTATTTTTTCCCTTCACGTAACAGATTAATCTCAGGCTGCAACTTTGTTCGGGGGGGGGAAAAAACTCTGCTTTTCGCAGCGAGCCCCGAAACAGCAGAACAGCCGCCGGTTTCGCTCGCTGTCTAGAAGGAGCCACCCTTGACCCTTTTTATCAACGAGATTCAGGTATGCTTGGCGAGGCACGGCGGAGCGCATCCAAAATCCCCCATCCCGCATTACGGCTGACGGTTCGATCGCTCCTGCGACTGCCCTCCATTTGCAGCAGTAAGTGGAGGTCATTAGAGGTCCGCGGGGTATTTCGCCGAGACCGGACTGCTTCCCCTGCAGCACGGTGGCTCGCCGCGCTGTAATAAGCGCCTTCGAGAAGACAGAAAATGTGGGGTATGTGTCAGGAGTGTCGTGCGGCGATTAAGGAAGCGGAGCGAAAGCGCCGCTGCGCCGCTGCGCCGCTGCGCCGTCTCCGTCGTTTAAATACGCCGAAACCCGCCAGACCCGTTCCGGCTGCTCGCGCGGAAACGCGTCTTCGAAGCGTGTGTAATAAGGACAAATTAACGGAAGTGGGCAGCAGGTGGCGCCGTGGTTTCAAACCTCTGGGCTTCACTTTAATCCTCGATCAGGGTACGGTAAAAATTACCCTGCTGTATTCTGGTAGTACAGTCCAGCTCTGCGGGGGAGGGGGCGGTCCGGTCACAAGACCGCCCGGTCGCGGCTCTGTTTCCGTCTCGACGACGGGAGCTTTGGATTCACGCGAGTCACGTTTGGCAGCAGGTTGCTTGAATGTCACGATAAAAACATTTAGTGATTTTTTAATTGTTTTCAATTCAACAAACACCCAAAAACTCGGGAAAAGCCGATGGTCGTGATGCCGGAAGGTGCTGAGGTTCGGATGAGCTGCAGGTTTACTGTCCGCTATAAAGTGGGTGTGTGTGAGGCTACGGTGCGACGGCCCGATGTCCCATCCGGGATGTCGTTCCCCTGGTCCTGCGCTCGGCACTTCCGGCGTCAGGACAAGAGCTTAATGGAAACGGACAAGTTTTTTTCTCCTATTTTTTTTTAAATTTTAAAAAAACACGTTAAAAACGGCGTCCCGATGCACTGGGCCGATGTCTGGCCGCGCGTGAAAGAGCCATAACTGTAAGCGGTTTAACGCTGCAATTTGGTTCGGAGAAAGGCGAGAGCGAAACGCACAGATGAACGAAAGCAAACGGACGCAGAGCGACGGACGATCGGCTCCCCCACGGAGGTCAGGAGGGGGACGGGCTGGAGGCGAACATAACCCAAAGCAGCAGGAGGCTCGACTGATGCGGCGCGGGGGCCCTGCTTGGCGGAGACGGACGACACAGCGGAATCCCCGGAAACCACACTTGAACCCCGGTGCAAGAGGGCTTCCGACTCGACCGTTTGACGAACGCCGTCAATCACGCCGCCCTCCCTTTCGCATATTTAGCGTTTCAAGGCCTGAGCCAGAGAGCGAGACAGAGAGAAAGGGGAATAAAAGGCCTCAGCCTTAAGGATCCAGGATCTGCTGGCAGCCAGAATGTGTGTTGCAGGTAAGCTGCCCCCGGAGCTGGTCCTACCACCCCCACCCCTGTCTGTTTACCTGCGATGCTCTCAAGGTGCGGTTTCCATAACAACACGGCCTATTGGCGATACCCGAAACGCGGGACGCAGGCCACGTCTATCGCAACGAAGTCCTCGGTGCTGTTTAAAAAGTCCGCAAGGTGAGAGATGTTCGCGTCCGGGCGACACCGAAGCGCTCGTGTCGAGAATGGCTGGAAAGCAGAGGCGGCGAAGGATCTCGGCTGAGCGCAAAGTGGAGAGCAAGAGTGGCACAAGCCATTTGCTGCCGGGGGCCGGAGGTCCGCGGCGTAATTAGAGGTCTAATAACCGGCGCCATCCTCCTGTAAGACAGGGGGTTGACAGGGGCTCCGCGTGGAATGAAAGCCGCCGCAGGTGGAAATAAAGCTCCGCCAC
The DNA here is from genome assembly GCA_900497675.1 of Arapaima gigas. NCBI lineage: Eukaryota > Metazoa > Chordata > Actinopteri > Osteoglossiformes > Osteoglossidae > Arapaima > Arapaima gigas. The sequence goes on along the minus strand of UFQX01000388.1, from coordinate 217,563 downwards.
CGGTCGCTCGCTACGGGGCAACATTAAGCGAATACGGGGTCCACGTAGAGCAGCCGCGCCAGCATTTTCCAGCAGACCCCCCGCGGACCTTCAGGAGCTCGACGCTGAGAGCGCTGCTCCAGCCCCTCACCTAATGGGCCAATTTGTTGGCTGAAATGCTCAGGTTGCTGAACTGCCTTTATTAGGCGAAAAAGTTCCCGGAGAAAATACGTCACCTGAAATTAAAAATGAGCCAAAAATAAAAGGTATTTGGCACGTGTGACGGCGACAAAAGAGACTTATCTGAGAATATCTGCCGGTACCACGAGCTGCGCGGGCGAGGGGATCATTTCTGCACCGTCAGCGTCACATTCAGCCAGACACGTGACGCAGCGAAGCGTTCGTGGTGCAAAAGCCGTTCGTACAATTCGAACGACTGAGAAGATATTCTCATCCGCGCAGTTTATTTCCGGAGGTTAGCGCTAACTGCGCCGGTCTAGTGATTCAGATTCAGCCGAGGGCGTCGCTGCGACAGCTGCAGGGAGGAGGAAGATGCTCGCCGGTTCTGCTGCAGAAGGTGAAGAGCGTCTTTGCGTTCTACAACAAGCAGGCAGACAACAAAATACCTGTTGCTCGTGTAAAATTACTACAGTATCTGGGAAAATAACAAGTGTGCTGCGCGAAAACTGGTTACGTTCTCTCAAGTGGTTGTTCGTAGTACAGGAGGCCGCTCTGCGAGGGAAGGGCGGACGTTTAAATCTGTGCCTTTGACGGATGCTGTAGGTTCTCCGTCCACCGGCTCGCGAGGATCCGAGAGAGAAACGTCCGCCGCCTTTGCGAGACTTTGACAGTCGTGCGAAGCGCGTGGAAAAATAGCCACGCTGCGTGAGAAATTACAAACACCTCCTCGGTGTTGCGGCATTGAGAAAAACACCGCGGTTTCGGCCCGGTCTCGGTCCCGGGGGCCGTCTCCGGCGAGCTCGGGTCAGTGGTGATACGGAAAAACTGTTGTCAGCGGGGGTGTGTAATCCCTCCCGTGTTTAATAGAAGACCTTCACTTAACAGCTCCCCTGCCCCAGAGCCTCGACCCCTCGCGTGACCTGGCTTGACCCGTCGGCCCAGGCAGGGTTGTCGGCTCCTGCCCGGTCGCAGCCCGCGTCCATCCGTGGGTCAAACTGCAGAGACTCTCAAACCGGCGAAAGCACCTCCTGTGCCGGTCGGCGAGGCCGTAGCCCCTCCTTCACTCCCCCTTCCAGAAGAGCGGAGCTTATTTGGGCCGAGAGCGAGCAGAACTACGTGAGAAGAGCCGGCGGTGCAGGAACAACCAGAAACTACAGGAAATATTACAAAAAAACAAACAATACCTTGCGGGAAGAAGCGAGACATCTTCTCCTTGTAGATCTTGTAGTCGGTGTCCAGGAAAACACAGAATATGACGCGGTCGATCTGTGGAAACACAAGAGGAGCTCGCTGAGCGCCGCGCCATTACTTTCAGTGGGTTATTATTAACTTTACACTCTTATTCTCCCAGGTTGGACAACCAGCGCGTTCATTTATCTGGCTCTTTTCTCCAGAACGATAAGCTACTTACGAATATGCTGGCGCAGGTGGTCATTTCAGTTGCACCAATTCAGGGTAAGTACCGCGGTCAAGGGCACTGCGGCGCGGATGGGAGCAGAACCCGGGTCCTTGGGGCAGAAGGCAGCGGCGCGAACTGCTAACTCACACGCTGCTTCTCTCCGTCTCCTCACACGTACTTCACACCAGCAGATCGTCGCTTAATGGACTTTATGCAATTTAACTTTCAGGCCTTAAGTTATTTCCCGGGTTAAAAAAAAAGATTACGGCATTGCAGGGCGATCGTGGAGCCCTGATATAACGCAGCACACAGACACCCGATCCCATCTCAGTAAGAGGTCACCTCGTACATTTCTGGTTCCCAGGAGCCTAAAGTCTCTTTAATTATTGGCAGACCCCCCCTGCGTCCCCCCCGCGTGTCCCGGGCGAATTTAATCGCTCCATTTCCTGCTTGTTACGGACCCCGGGTCGCTTTAATGGCCCACATCGGCGCTGGACGAGAGCCACGACAAACAACACGCTGCGGCACCTTTGAACGTACAGGATGTCGCTTACAAAAAGGCCCCCCGGGGGCCCAAGAGCAGCGACAAAGAAGGTTTAAAAGACAGGAGAGCGGTTGCCGGACCACACCGGACCGATCCGGACCACCCTGGACCGCACCGCACGTGTCCACTGTGAGCGTCTGGGCGCTGCCTCACGTTTGGATTTCCGATTCCACAGATCTGTGATGGATGGACACAAAGAGCCTCCGTTGTTTACAGGTTCCCTCAGTCAAAACAATAAAAAAGGAGGTCCCGTGTGACCCGTGATCTGCTGGGGTCTCGATCGGCGTGCCGCGGAGAACGTTTAAACCCACCGAGGCGTAGTTCCGGAGGCGGGTAGAGGAGCGGCGGAGAATTGGCCCCTGTGTGTGAAATAGAACATCTCCAGATTTCCACAGCACATTTATCCACGTCCTGTTTTTATTTATCACCTCGCACCACATCCCACAGGTCTGAGGTGATAAATAAAAATAGGAAGAGTGATTTGGATGGATTTGACCCCATTGGGTAAATGTTGGCTCCTCATGTTATTGATGTTTGAGTTATGATTTTTTTCCCAGTTCTTTCATCTATTTTTAAATGCATTTCCTCCACTTCTGCCCATTTTGGCAGAGCGACCACAACCTGTTTTTACCCAGCGAGCTGATAGATGGCGGTAAAGAGCATCCAAACGGAAAGGGAGGGTGGGACCACTTAATTCAACTCGCTGCCTCGGTGTTGGCAGCCCGGGTCCGGTGTTGCTCGGCGCGCGCGGTCAGCGGCACCACCAGGAACGCCGCACGTCTTTACGGGACAAATCGGGCGTCTTCGGCCAATTTTAACGTTGCTTGAAACTGATAAAAAGGCTCAAAACGCGCAAGTTAAACTTTTAAAATTCACCTCTACCCGCCGCGCTCGGGATCATTACCCTCGCGATTTCGGACGCGATGCGAACGGACTCTCGAGTTGGGAACCAAAGCAGGAGACACGACCCAGGATAGCGAACGGCGGCTCCGCGGCGCCGCTCGGAGGGACTCGGGCGACGAGCGCGGCGCGTTCGCGATTACGCACAAAGCACTCGGCGAAGGAGAGCCGGGACTCCATTGCTCATGGTAATTATCGTGCTTATTTGCATATTAAATATTTACGCTCGGGGATGCGAGTGTTCTGCTCTGAGTTTCGCGTTCATTTTCCCTCTCATTACGCAGCCCACCTCAGACATTAATTACCGTAATGGCGAGCAGCTGTCCTGCGCACTTCTCCGCTCACTCAAACACGCCACCGCTGCGGTTTTATCTCCACGTTCTCCCCGAAGATGAAATAATTCCGTAAGAGCATCTCCGCTGGCTTTCAAGTCCGCACCGTAAACATCCGTCTGGCAAACTCAAGCCCAGCTTCTGAAACCCAACAAAACGACGTCCTCGGGGAAAAGCGGAAGACCCCTCCCCCCCCCCACCCGTGGTCCATGTTAGTGAAGGTGACTTGCTTGGAAAGAGAAAATCATCTCCAGTATAGGGGTGGGGGGGGGGCGCTAGCCACTTCATCATTCCATCATTCATTACCCTTCGCTGCTCATTCTGGTCGGGGCGCCGGGGGGCCGGGGGGCCGGGGCCTAAACCACTATCGCCGGAGGCCGGATGAGGAGAAGACGAGGAACCAGCGAATCACGGCCCCTCGGCAGGAATTGTTTGCACGTTTGCGTAACTCTTTCATATATTTTGAGTTGAATGCTTGAAAATCTCTTTCAGATTTTAATTTAAGTGATTTGTTTTGCACAGTGTGGGTTTTGTTTTGTTCGTTCACCAATCGCTTTTTTCATAATTTGTTTTAAAAAATTCGCAATGTATTTGACTGGGCAGTCATTCCGGCTGGTTCTTTACTGTCCCTGCCCTGCGGGGGGGGCAGGCAGGAGAGGAGAGGCCTGGTGGGCGGGGCAGTTATTACTCATCCCCGATTGGACAGCTGGTGCTAACAGGCAGGAGTGGGCAGCGGCAGGTGGAGGTGGGATGTGGTGGTGGTGGGGGGAGGGCAGCGTTCGACCAGGAGCGGCCCTCGCGGTTGGTCCTGGATCTGCAGAAGCTCATTTGCTCTGGTTCTCGCTGCCATGGGCCAGAAGCAGGAAAGCAGGAGTCCGGCAGGAGAGAAAAGGCCTTCAGCCAAACTGCCGCCTTTTTCTCACATCCACTTCGAACCGTGAAGGAAACCTGGTCCTGCAGCAGCACCTCCAGGCTCAGGGGTCATGTTACTCCCTGTGAAGCCCCCATCAGGTTGTTCACCATGTTGCACGCAGTGTGTTAATATAGCCGCGTGTTACTGATCTTCAGACGCAGTCACATTTATTTATTGAGCTGACACTCATCTCCCACGTAGCTACAACTGATTTTTTCCCCCCATTTTTACCGCAGGGCAATTTTCACTGCACCAACTCAGGGTAACTACCTTAAGCACACCGCTGTAACCGGAGGTGGGATTCGAACCCGAACCCTTCAATTACACACCAATGGCTATAACCACGATGCCCCTTCTGCCCTCCAGGAAGATGAAGGACTTCACAGTGATTTGTCCGTTTGTATTTATCACAGTGTTAGAAATGACACACACACACACACACACAGTAGAGTGTTATATTACTTTCCTGAACACCTCACAAGTAAGAATTTGAAGTGTTGCTCTTCCTCACATTAGCATATGCAAATGAGCGAGATACCTGAAAGCTGCAGTCTGCTAGTCAACCCAAGTCTCGGGAGAACATACATTAAACTGAGAACTGGAATTTATTTAGGATCCCGCTAAATGGTGCTCTTGTGTTTCGGAAACGTTTCCTTCTGAAAGACAGAGAGGGGAGAGGAGGGAGCAGGACGTCTCTGACCGTCTTCAGGTGTCACTGTGGGCCTGGTGACAGACGCCTGAGCTCAGAGTAATTCAACAGCTTCAAACCAGGTGGCTGGTCTGTGGCGTGGGAGTGGGCACCGGACACGGTGGGCTTTACACGCTGGAGGGCGGTCAGTTGGTGCAGTTTCAGTCCCACCTGTGACGAATTCTCTTAAATATAACATGCGACGGCGATCAAAAACAGACAATAAAAATATCGGAAAAGATGGCAGTACATTCCTCCCTGATTCTTCAGACATTTTTTCCCAAATATCTTCCTTTAATGCATTTTAATGTAATAATTCCCACATCCTGCAGTGATATACTGGAGAATATCCGGTATTTCCAATTCCGTTGTTTCAGTTAGTATCAAATAAGCCGTACGGTATATCAGTTTCTAACACTGACAACACGCACCTCTTATAATATTAAAACTTGTTGCACAGATTACCCAGGATATATTTTTTCGCAACACTGTATACCTGTCATGTAATGTGTTGTGATAAAATATGCAGTTGAACTGTGTCCCTGAATTATTAGAATTTTTTGATATTGTTAAACGTTCAAATACACATTATTTTTCGCCAAATTGCTGCTACCAGCGCTTGCGTTTGGTCAGTTCTGCTTTTACTGCTTGTCCTGCTCTTGTGCCGGAAGCCGGAGGAAGAGGGAGAAGCTTCTGCGCAACCCAGAGGCCCCCGGCGGATCCGACCGGCGAAAGGGAGGAGCGTGAAGGAGAAGCCGAGGACCCCCGGGGCTCCTCCGCCAAAGGCGGAAGCCTCTTTCGACACTCGAGGAGCTGAAGGATCCGCCAATAAATATTTCATATTGTTTTTGTTCGATCGGTCGCTCGCCTACGACGGACCGTCGCTCCGCGTCGAGCGTTTCAGCTCAGCAGGATGAGGTCTGTTACCCCCAGTGTGTCGGGCAGGACTGTGTTTACATGCTGATCTGCTGGATGGTCCCCTGGGGTCTTGTATAAGAAAAATCCCATATGGTGCTGTATGAAAATCGGGGCTTTTGACTCAAATAAAAGGGGGTGTAATGGAGTTGTCACCGGGCCTATTTCTCCGCCAGCAGGCGGCTACTTGTTCTCGCGGTGCGGACGTTTTTGTGGAAAATCACCGCAACTGTTTTGCTGCCTTAACACACCACCGCACCTGCGGTACAGACCCCTTTACACACTCCTGCGACCAGGAGAGAAGAAAAGCGCGCAGCAGCTAAAGCGGACCGTGCCGGACCGGCGGCCAGCTCAACCGCTGCCTTCATTTAATTTAAGCCTTTATTTCAGCACTCGTGATTTTCACGTGTCACTTTGCGGACCTGCTAACACATAACCCCCCCCCCCCCCCCCNAGCTCAACCGCTGCCTTCATTTAATTTAAGCCTTTATTTCAGCACTCGTGATTTTCACGTGTCACTTTGCGGACCTGCTAAAACATAACCCCCCCCCCCCCCCCGTAAGAAATAACAACAGTTCTACCCCCCACTGACTAGACTGATCAGAACCAAGTAGGATTTTAACCCGGAGTCTTGAAAAGCAAGACGGCAGCTCTAACCACCACGCCCCCTGCTGGCCCCGAAAAAACCTGAACTCTTCCTTAATCCCCCCCCCCCCCCCCCCCC